>LR738710.1:601289849-601313998 GCA_902687465.1 Secale cereale | reverse complement strand
CGCAAGGTAGGTTCTGGAACGCTGATTTTTTATATAATTTTTCTGGATTTTTCCTCGCAGTTCTCGTAACGTGAAAACCTGAAATACAAAAATAGCCGAAAACAGAAACTGGCACCGGGGTGCACTGGATTAGTAGGTTAGTCCAAATATTATCAAAAGTGTATGGAAGTGTATGAATATCATAGCAATATCACCCAAAAGTGGCATGGAGCAAGCAAAAATTATAGATACGTTTTGGACGTATCACCTTACGGGAAATATATAACTTTGCTCAAACTGAAGAAGAGAGTCTCCCACAAGCTTGGGGGAAGCTTCTCCAGTTACTTAATGCTTTGCCTGATCATCCTCTTGAGATGCATGATACACTTGATGTCTTTTATAATGGACTAACCGATGCTTCCAGAGACCACCTGGATAGTTGTGCTGGTTGTGTTTTCAGGGAAAGAACGGTTGAACAAGCTGAATTACTATTGAATAATTTGCTGGCCAATGAAAATAATTGGACACTTCCTGAACCAGCCCCTTAGCCAACTCCGAAGAAAATAGGTGTTCTATTTCTCAGTCCTGAAGATATGCAAGAGGCAAAGAAATCTATGAAAGAAAAATGTATTAAAGCTGAAGATGTTAAGAATTTACCGCCTATTGAAGAAATACATGGTCTTGATAATCCAACAAAGGTAGTAAAGGTAAATTCTCTTTATAGATTTGATGAAGGTGATATTCCTCGTTATAAGTCTGCTAGCGAATGCTTAGATGAGTTTGACAATTTTATTGTGAAACAAGAAAACTTCAATGCTTATGTTGGTAGACAATTACAACACAATGCCTATATGATTGAACACTTGAGTGATTATCTGTCTAGTGCTAAAGATGAACTAAAACTCATTAGTATACATGCTTCCATGGTCACCACTCAAGTAGAACAAATACTTAAGGCTCAGAATGATTTGCTCAATGAATTAAATAGTAAGAATAATGACTATGCTGTTAGAGTTGCAACTAGAGGTGGTAAAATGACTCAGGAACCTCTATACCCTGAAGGCCACCCTAAGAGAATTGAGCAAGATTCTCAGAGAGCTAATTTGAAGGCACCTAGTTTTCTAAGAAGAAGAAAAAGAAAAATGATAGAACTTTGCATGCTTCTAGTAAACCTGTAGTTCACCCACCTGAGAATCCCAATGATATATCTGTTTCTGATGCTGAGACACAATCTGGTAATGATCATGAACCTAGTGATAATATTAATGATGGTGTTCATGTTGATGCTCAACCTAGGAATGATAATGATGTAGAGATTGAACCTGCTATTGATCTTGATAACCCACAATCAAAGAATCAACGTTATGATAAGAGAGACTTTGTTGCTAGGAAACAATGTAGGGAAAGAGAACCATGGGTTCAGAAACCCATGCCTTTTCCTCCGAAACCATCCAAGAAAAAGGATGATGAGGATTTTGAGCACTTCGCTGAAATGATTAGACCTATCTTTTCGCATATTGTCGGTGTACAAAAAGAGGGGTACACTTTTTGTACCCCTATGACTGTGCACGGGCAGTCTGAGCCACGGGCACCACCACACCAAGCACAGCAAGGGAGGTGAGCCAGGGTAAGACCGAAGCACGATGGAACTGAAGCCCAAAGCCAAGACCACAAAGAGCAAAGGGACGCAGCAGATCCCCCCGGCAAGATCCTTGCCGGGAGCCAGTTTCAGCACCCCCGGCAAGACCCTTGCCGGGGCCGGCTTTAGCAGCCCCGGCAAGACCCTTGCGGGAAGGATTCGGGAGATATCCCCGTAGTGGCATGCAGATCTTTTTGAAGACATTCAAGACCAGATACACACTAAGAAAGACGACGACCCTTTTCGGGATCCCAGCCAAGGAAGACTACAAGACCTCCGGCAAGCATCTTGCCGGGGATGACAGCAGGCGCCGCGGCAAGACCCTTGTCGGGGCCCCGGCACGGCCGTTGCCGAGGACATCCACGGGGCCACCATCAGGCCCACGCCAACTAAGCTTCCACCGCCCTATGCAGCTGTCGACCCAACCAGCTGGGCAGGCACCTACGTGGCGACATGCAGATCTTCGTGAAGACCCACCATTGCGCCACCTCAGCTGCCTGCCTGCCTACATGGCATCTCAGGCACCGCTGGCCAGTGCGCATGTCAACACAAGAAGGAGCGGCAGTGGACAAGACAGGCCTCACCCCCGTCCCTGATAAAGCAAGGACACCTAAGCAAGACGCATTAAATGTGTCTTGTCATGTAATGCAAGGGATAAACCTCGCATCACTGTACCCTTTCCACCTCTTGTGTGCCACTATGGCGACCCCTTTCTCTATAAAAGGAGGCCCGAGGCGACCAGGAGGAGGATTCGGCTTTTTGGAGCTCCTCACGCCCCATAGCTAGCTGAAGAACACGAACATATAATCCACCAAAGCAGGAGTAGGGTTTTACGCATCCTCGCGGCCCGAACCTGGGTAAAGGAACCATGTGCTATCTGTTTGATCCGCTCTTCTCTCAACCCCGCGCCCCGCAACCGTAGTAGGGATTCTTGTGATCCCATAGGTGTCGATCCAACACACCGACATCTTTGACACGCCAGGTAGGGGGTGCGCAGTTGTGAGAACCGGCTTTAGCAGTCAGTTCGACGCTTCTTCATCATCATGGCGCCCGAGAAGAAGACGACGATGGCGGTTGGCCAGTCGGAAGCCGGACAGCCCATCCCGACGCGGGCGAGCAGCAGACCGATCGCGGAAAGGACCCGAGGCGCTGCTCGCTAACACCAACGCCGTCCCAGCAGCCGGAGTTTGGGAGGTGGCGATGTTTGTGCGCCTGGTAACGGGCCACACACCGCCGGATCCAAAGACGGATCCAGGCCCTCCGCGAGTGGCGTGGGGCCTTCCAAGATCGCTGCCGCATCACCCGAAGGCGACGCAAGGGCCTCCAGGACTCCCACGTCGGCGCCAACAGCAAGCTCCTCCCAAATAGCGCGCGACGAACGGCGTCATCGCGCCGAAGATCCCGGGCGTCGCCAAGGAAGAGCCCCGAGCGCCACTCCCGAAACGTAGAAGACATGCCCGCCCGCCGAAGCGCTGGTGGAAACGGCATGCGACCACGAGATCGTGACGGAGCTCCTCCTGACATGGTCAGGGGTCGAAGCGCGTCACGGTCCGTGCAGGTTTCGCTACCGCTAACCCCAGCCGAAGCCCTGGCGCGCGCGCAGTTGCTCCTCGACTTTCCTCCCGTTACGGGGAAACTCGACGAATTGAGAAGCACCATCCGAAGCCTTGTCGCAGTCGCCAACAAGGATGAACCAAGTCCAGCGAGGCCCCCGGGTCGACGTTCCGATGGGGTCCCATGCACCGGTGGCGGGAGGACCAGCAGCACCGTGGCCACGGTGCATTCGCCTCCTCCTCGCCCGGTACCGCGTGTGTCGACTCGTCGAGACGTCGCGGGTGATGCCATCTCCATAGCGTCGTCCGACCCACGGACCCACGGCGACCAGCGTCAAGTTCTTCAGGAGCGAGCTCATGAAGACGCTCGGACCACCATCGAGCGTCGGCGCGGAGCGCGCCACCAGTCAGACAGGCGAGCAGAGCCTGCTGTGAACCGCCCGGCACTGGAGAGCCCTGGAGGTCTACCTTACGAGGTAGGATGTCCGGCTTTTACCCGTGAGCTGCGGCAGTTCTTGTGGCCCACTCACCGTACCTTCAAGCCTGACGTTGGCGAGAAGTACAACGGCAAGACCCACCCGTCGGAGTTCCTCAGCATCTACACCATCGTGATGCAAGCTGCCGGAGCCCGCGACGATAAGGTGCTTGCAAATTACTTTCCATTAGCTCTTAAACCCAACGCCATGTCATGGTTGATGCACTTGCCGGTGGACTATATTTCCTCCTGGTCGGATTTGTGCCATGAGTTTGTTGGCGCCTTTACTGGAGGTCACCAAGCCCATGGCCAAGCAAGTGACCTGCACGTCATTCCCCAGAAGGAAGGCGAGAGTTTGCGCAAGTATATACAGAGGTTCAGCCGGGTACAGTACAATATCCCTGATGTTCACCCTGCCGCCATCATCAGCGCGTTCCATCAGAACGTGTGTAACCGCAAGATGCGTGAAGAACTGGCGATGAACAAGGTGAAAGATGTGGCGGTACTCTATGTTCTTGCTGACAGGTGTGCCCGGGCTGAGGAGGGAAGGAAGTACCCCGGCGAAGATGCCGGCGCGGAAACCGACTCTTCAGATGAGGATACTACCGCCCCGACGAAGAAAGGCCGGCACCGCAACAGGAAGCGCAAAGGTAAAGTCGTGCTTGCCGTCGAGGGATCTGATGACGCCGGCTCCGCCAAGAAAACCAGGGCGGGTGACCCCGGCAAGGAAATTGACGGGTGTGTCACCTGCCGGGCCTTGGCGGCTGCCGAGAAGCCAGGAAACTCCGGCAAGCGATACTGCAAGATCCATCGCACCAAAGGCCATGATCTCCAGGACTGCCGACAGGTTGAGCTCCTTGCTGAGAAACAGAGGGCTGAATATGACAGGCGGGACAAGGAGAAGGGCCAGGACGGTGCTGAGGGGTCCGGCAAGAAGCGTGACGGCCAAGCAGGCCGTCGCGGCAAGGATAGAGGCCCGCCCGGGGCCGTGACAGAAGGCCCAAAGACAACGATCACGAAGAGGATGACGAGTTCGGCGACCAAGAATTTCATAAAGCTACGGAGGCCATGTGCGTCGATGGCGGCGCCTCGCTGCATACTTCTCACCGCCAACTTAAACAGTGGGCGCGTGAGATTACAGCGTCGGAGCCGTCATCCGGTGCCCAAAAGCCGCTGAAATGGTCCAGCACGCCTATCATTTTTGACACTGAGGATCACCCTGATCGCACTACTGCGGTCGGGTCCTTGCCATTGTTGGTTTCACCGACAATACGCAACCTCAAGGTGACAAAGATGCTAGTCGATGGCGGGGCCGGTCTGAACCTACTCTCGCCCACCGTGATCGAGAAGCTGCAGATTCCTGACGGAGACCTCGAAGAGATGGGCACGTTTTAGGGGGTCGACCCGGGGAGAAGTTAACCAAAGGGAAAGGTCACGCTGCCCGTGACTTTTGGAAGTGATCTGAACTACAGGATAGAAAGGATCGTGTTCGATGTTGCCAAGATCCCCTTGCCTTACAGCGGGATCCTTGGCCGCCCAGCGCTGCCCAAGTTCATGGCAGCGTCACACTACGCTTACAACACCCTGAAGATGCCAGGGCCTGTGACGATCATCACCATCCCCTGCGATAAGAAAGATGTGCTGATTTGCGCTGACCAACTATACCAGCAGGCAGTTGCAGCAGCTGCCGCCACGAGGGCACTTGCTCTTGCCAGTGGAGCCCCGGGAGGGAAGAAGAAGAAGAAGACCGGCGAGACCTCGGACACCCACTCCGGCAAGCGCACCTCTTCGGAGTGTAGCGCTCCCATCGAGGACGTTCCAGAGAGCTCCGCCGGGGAGAAGAAGAAGAAGACCGGCGAGACCTCGGACACCCACTCCGGCAAGCGCACCTCTTCGGAGTGTAGTGCTCCCGTCGAGGACGTTCCAGAGGGCTCCACCGGCAGAAACAAGAAGTCCAGGGCCACGCCATCGGGAACCAAGAAGGTTTCTGTCAAGGAGGACGGCACAGGAGGGGCTTTCACCATAAGCTCCACCCTTGACGACAAATAGGAAGACGCGCTCGTCACCTTCCTGCGGGCAAATGTTGATGTGTTTGCATGGCAAGCATCTGACATCCCCCGCGTTCCCAGGGAGGTGATTGAGCACCACCTTGCTGTCTGTCCTCATGCGCGGCCCGTCAAGCAGAAGGTCAGGAAGCAAGCTTTGGAATGACAAGAGTTCATCACAGACGAGATCCAGAAACTGGAAGCAACGGGTTTGGTAAGAGGAGTGCTCCATCCAACATGGTTGGCCAATCCAGTGGTAGTGCGCAAGGCAAATGGGAAGTGGAGGCTGTGTATTGATTACACATATATCAATAAGGCTTGTCCCAAAGACCCCTTCCCGTTGCTGCGCATCGACCAGATTGTTGACTCCACGGCTGGGTGTGACCTGTTGTCATTCCTCGATGCCTACTACGGCTACCACCAGATCTTCATGGCAAGAGAAGACGAAGAGAAGACAGCATTCATCACCCCGTGTGGTATGTACTGTTTCATACAAATGCCTTTTGGGTTGAAGAGTGTTGGCTCGACGTTTGCAAGGGCAGTCCAGATTGGTTTTGAACCCCAGCTCCATAGAAATATGGAGGCTTATATGGATGATATAGTGGTCAAAACCAAGAACAGGGCAACCCTTATACCGGATTTACAAGAAACATTTGTAAACCTGCGCAAGATCAACCTCAAGCTGAACCCTGAGAAGTGCCTCTTCGGCGTCCCGTCCGGCAAGCTTCTCGGGTTCTTTGTGTCGTAGCGTGGGATAGAGGCCAATCCGGACAAGATCAAAGCTATAGAACAGATTGAAGCTCCCAAATGGGTCAAGGATGTGCGTCGGCTTGATGCCTGCGTTGCCGCCATGAGCAGATTCATTTCCAAGTCTGCCGAGCGCGCCCTTCCCTTTTTCAAGATTTTGAATAAGGCAGTCCCGATGGAGTGGACGCCAGAAGCTGAAGCAGCATTACGAGATTTGAAGAGGTGTCTTTCCTCCACGCCAGTACTAGTTGCGCCTAGGCCACAAGAACCGTTGCTGCTATACTTGGCGGCAACAAACCAGGTGGTCAGCGCCGCACTAGTGGCGTAGAGAGAAATTGATGATGAGGTGATAGCAGCGACAGAACCTGATGCCATTGGTGCAGAGACGACATGGCCGGTTGGAGTGCAGCCAAGGAATAAAATAATGTAGCACCCGGTCTACTTTGTTAGCTCCCTCTTGCACGGAGCTAGATCAACGTACTCCAGTGTGCAGAAATTGCTCTTCGGCCTTCTTATGGCCTCGAGGAAGCTGCGTCACTACTTCCAGGCGCACGAGATCACTGTCGTCACTCGCCTCCCTCTGCAATGGATATTGCACAATCCAGATGCAACGGGAAGAATTGTAGAGTGGGCACTGGAGCTGTCTAGTTTGGCCTCAAGTTGGAAAGTACCTCGACGATTCAAAGCCGAGTCCTGGCGGAGTTCATTGCAGAATGGACCACGACACCTGATGAAGAAGTCCAGGAAACTGCTCTCCCCGGCAAGGAGGCAAGTTGTGACTGGATCATGTACTTTGATGGAGTTTTCTCCTTACAGGGCGCCGGGGCTGGCGTACTGCTTATCGCACCCACCGGAGAGCACCTCAAGTACGTGGTCCAGATGTACTTCCCCAGGGAGTATCAATGAACAACACTGTTGAGTATGAGGGGCTGCTTGCTGGTCATAGGATCGCGGCAGACCTCGGAATCAAGAAACTCATTGTCAGGGGCGACTCACAGCTTGTCGTCAAACAAGTCAACAAAGATTACCAGAGCCCGTTGATGAAGGCCTACGTCGATGAAGTGAGAAAGCTGGAAGAGCGCTTTGATGGTATACAGGCAGAGCACGTTCCCCGAGTGGAGAACGGCATCGCGATTACCTGTCAAAGTGCGCTGCCCTCAAATTACCTATGGACCCAGGTACCTTTGTGCTTCAGCTTTCTTAGCCATCCGTTGATCCATCAACAGAGCAAAACAATAGGAGGGAATCAGGGCCCGGCAAGTACTTTCCCGCCGAGCTCCCCGGAGCCGCCGGCAAGGATGTTGTTGGGGACACTGAGCCCGCCATAGGACGACTAGCTCCGGCGGAGCGTCAAGCTCTTGCCGTCGAGACAGCCACTCCCATGGCGGAGGAAATGCCTTTAGTCCTCGCCGTCGAGCCCCAGGCTCCAGCGTGGGCACAGCATACCGTCCGATTCCTCCAGACTGAGGAGCTTCCTGAGGAGCAGGAAGAAGCGGAGAAAGTAGCCCGTCGGTCTCCTATGTACCAGTTCGTCGATGACGTCCTGTACAGAAAGAGACCGAACGGCATGAAATTGAAGTGTATCCCTCGAGAGGAAGGACTGGGGCTGTTGGCAGAGATACATGGAGGCATATGTGGATCCCACATAGGGTCAAGAGCCCTCGCCGGCAAGGCATTCCGGCAAGGCTTCTTCTGGCCCACTGCCCTCCAGGATGCGACGACACTGGTCACCAGGTGTGAAGCATGTCAGTTCCATTCAAAGAAACTTCATCAACCAGCTCAAGCCCTTCAAACCATTCATCTCTCCTGGCCCTTCTCGGTCTGGGGGCTCAACATACTGGGCCCTTTCCCCCGCGCTATCGGGGGCTTTGAGTACTTGTATGTTGCAATCGACAAGTTCACAAAGTGGCCAGAGGTGGAGGCAGTGAGGAAGGTCACCGCTCAGTCAGCCGTCAAGTTCTTCAAGGGACTAGTGTGCCGTTTTGGTGTACCCAACAGGATCATCACCGACAACGGCACACAGTTCACAAGTCGCACCTTCATGCAATATACCCAAGACCTCGGCAGCAAGGTATGTTTCGCTTCCGTTGCTCACCCACGAAGCAATGGTCAAGCTGAGAGGGCAAACGCTGAAGTGCTGCGAGGCTTAAGGACAAAGACCTTTCACAGGCTGCACAAGAGTGGAAGGCACTGGATTGATGAGTCGCCGACGGTTCTTTGGTCGATCAGAACGACGCCAAATCGATCCACCAGCCAGACACCCTTTGCCCTAGTATACGGGGCAGAAGCAGTTCTCCCCACTGAACTCATATACGGGTCACCTCGAGTGCTCGCTTATGATGAGCTTGAGCAAGAGCAACTGAGGCAAGATGATGCAACGCTCCTTGAGGAAGATCGTCTTCGGGCGGCTGTGAGAGCAGCACACTACCAGCAAGCCTTGCGCCGCTACCATAGCTGCAAGGTCCGTGCCCGAAGCTTTGAGGAAGGCGACCTTGTTCTTCTGCGTGTTCAATCGGCCAAGAATACCAACAAGTTGATGCCGAAGTGGGAAGGCCCTTATCGGGTAATACGAGTCACCAGGCCTGGCGCAGTCCGCCTAGAGACCGAAAATGCCATTCCGGTGAGCAATTCCTGGAATATAGAGCATCTTCGCAAGTTTTACCCATATGGCGCGGCTTGCCGGGCCCCCCGGTAAGCCACCTTTTGTACAAGCCTTGCCGGAAAGGCATGTAACCCTTTGTACAAAGCCATGCGCAGACCCTGAGCATAAATAAATGAAGTGCTGGCGCCCTAAGTAGTAGCATGCATGCTGAGTCGAGTCTCGTCCTTGGTTAGGGTTGATAGTGCTTAGCGGTGGCTAACCCCTAGCTTAGAGGTCGAGTTTGCATCCCTTTGTCTTTCTTTTATCTCCTTTGGTTCACAGGACACACAGATATCCTTGCCGAAACCACTTGGGGAGAAGAAAAAGGAACAGACCAGCACCTAGGCCCCGGCAAGTCAGTATTACCGGGGGCTGCAAGAGCAAAGATTCACCCACGGCAAACCAGGGTTGCCGGGGGCTGCAGCTTCAGATAAGTTCTCCATCCCTTATCATGCATTCCATTATGGGCTGAGGTATGTGAAACCTCGTTTTTTCCTTAAAACTATCGTGCTCCCCTAACTCTAGGCCCTAGGGCTCGTTCCTGGGACCAAGTTGGGTCGTAGTCGCGGCAGCGAAGGGGTAAAACGAGGAGCCTAAACCCACTTCATCCCTGCCTCCGCCAAGGGCGTGAGAAAGGTCGAGCAAAGTAGGGAGACGGCAAGGCCTGTTGCCGGGCGAGAAAATGTTTATCTTAGAGATATCAAGGATTTATTCCTTGTCGTGGGTTTCACCCACAAACAAATGACCCGGCAAACATCCCTTTTTCATTAAAAACATTCCATTCAGGTAAAGTTCGTGGGGAATGAAAAACATGAACAAGGGGATTACAAGTTTTAAATTTAATAGATGCCCGAAGGCTTACAAACTAAAAAGAGATAAGATGCCCGTAATGCCTTTCTTGTCCCTCTCCTCAGGAGGCAGGTCAAGGAGGCGAGAAGGGCAAAAGGAGCGCCTAGGCGAGCTATGGGTGGCAGAAGACACCAAGAGAACATCTTGGTGGCCGCCCAAAGGCTGGATGGTGATGGCGGCGCTGGAAGTAGAGTTCGAAGATGAGGCGGCAGGACGTCAGTACGCGTTGAAGGCGTCGGTGCCCGCGTACTCCGACATGACGACCTTGCGGCACGCCCTCTTCCTCTTCCGCAGCCTCCCTACGCCAGCCGCCAAGGGGACGGCCCCGAGAAGTTTAAGGAGCCGGCGACACGGATGATGGGGTCGCCGGTGCAACCAGGAGCGGCGCCCGACAACTAGTCGGACATGTCATCCTGCCGCCTACCGCCCTCGTCGTCGCTGCCGCTGTCCTCCTCGTCACTCTCGCTCGAGGAGGAATCTTCGTCATCGGAAGAGCTCTCCACACAGCACCTTGCATGAGTCCCGAAGTGCCCGAAGACCTTGACGGAAAGAAGGCCACCCTCCATTAATTTAAAATGGAGAGTGAGCCCATCTGTCAAGCTGTGGATATGAGCAAACGTCTTCCATCCCCGACAAAGATACATCACATGAGGAGCTGGGAAGTCGACGCGGACCCGCATGCCGCTGATCCCGTAGCCCCTCATGTGCAGCCGCAATGACTCCGGTGGATCCAGCTCCATCTCCCGCGCAAATGGAGTTGGGAGACGAAGGCGACGGCGCGGCGGCCGGCGCAACCTGACGAAGAACTCGCAAGGGTCATCCCCAACATGGCCCTCCGTTGGAGGAGGAGCTGCTGGCGGGGGCGAGGCCGGCGGACTACCCCGTCCTCCTCTTCCCCGAGCGCCCCGGCCTCGCCCACGGCCTCGCCCCCTCCCCCTTCCCCTCGCGGCCGGCTCTGCCACTGCAGGCGTAGGAGAAGGAGGGATGCGTTGTGGAGCGGCGACCCTCGCCACCACCGTCGAAGGGCCGGGATTTCCTCTCTCCATGACGAATGGAAGAAAGGAGCAGAAGCGGAAGGAAGAAGAAGATGGAAGAATGCGGGGCGTCGTCCCTCCCCTCCCGCTCTTTATAAAGGGATGGATAAAGGGATGGGGCTGGGGCTTGACCGCCCCGCTCGGCCAATCAAGACACGGAAGGCGCAGGGAGCCAGGACTGACCCGCCGCCCCAACCAGCGACGGCCCGGTTTCCCGCCTCCACCGTTTGCCACCTCGAGCGCATGGGAGACATGTGGCGGACGTGCGGAACCGAGGGGACGGGTGAGGCGACCTGTCCCCACCCCGTGATCGTGGGGAGTGGACGCCTTGAGGACCGCGCCTCGGCCCCATTCAGCAAATGGGCCGCGCCTCCACGCCTCCCCCCGTTTATGGGGAAGGCGTGCAGCTGCCTCTTTACTGCGACATGACGCATGCCTGCGGAAACCGCCCCGCGCATGCCGCCCATGTCATGCACGCCCCTCCACACTACGCCATGCATGCGGATCGTGGGAGGCACAGCGCGCGGAAAATCTTACCACGGTAAAAACTGTCCCGCCTGCCCGCGCACCGTTCTAGGCCTAGCCCAACAACGCGTCGCGCTTATGTGTGGCCCAGGCCCGGGGGCTCCTGTCGGTGTACAAAAAGAGGGGTACACTTTTTGTACCCCTATGACTGTGCACGGGCAGCCTGAGCCACGGGCACCACCACACCAAGCACGGCAAGGGAGGTGAGCCAGGGTAAGACCGAAGCTCGATGGAACTGAAGCCAAAGCCAAGACCACAAAGAGCAAAGGGACGAAGCAGATCCCCCCGGCAAGATCCTTGTCGAGAGCCAGTTTCAGCACCCCCGGCAAGACCCTTGCCGGGGCCGGCTTTAGCAGCCCCAGCAAGACCCTTGCCGCGGCAACTCGCCCCTCGCCTACGGAGCGAATCACCCTTGAGTCCACTGCCCTCATGGGGCAAGGATTCGGGAGATATCCCCGTAGTGGCATGCAGATCTTTGTGAAGACATTCAAGACCAGATACACACTAAGAAAGACGACGACCCTTGGCGGGATCCCAGCCAAGGAAGACTACAAGACCTCCGGCAAGCATCTTGTCGGGGATGACAGCAGGCGTCCCGGCAAAACCCTTGTCGGGGCCCCGACAAGGCCCTTGCCAAGGACATCCGCGGGGCCACCATCAGGCCCACGCCAACTAAGCTTACACCGCCCTATGCAGCTGCCGACCCAACCAGCTGGGCAGGCACCTGCGTGGCGACATGCAGATCTTCGTGAAGACCCACCATTGCGCCACCTCAGCTGCCTGCCTTCCTACATGGCATCTCAGGCACCGCTGGCCAGGGCGCGTGTCAACACAAGAAGGAGCGGCAGCGGACAAGACAGGCCTCTCCCCTGTCCCCGATAAAGCAAGGACACCTAAGCAAGACACATTAAATGCGCCTTGTCATGTAATGCGAGGGATAAACTTCACATCATTGTACCCTTTCCACCTCCTGTGTGCCACTGTGGTGACCCCTTTCTCTATAAAAGGAGGCCCGAGGTGACCAGGAGGAGGATTCTGCTTTTTGGATCTCCTCACGCCCCATAGCTAGCTGAAGAACACAAACATATAATCCACCAAAGCAGGAGTAGGGTTTTACGCATCCTCGCGGCCCGAACCTGGGTAAAGGAACCGTGTGCTATGTGTTTGATCAGCTCTTCTCTCAACCCCGCGCCCCGCAACCGTAGTAGGGATTCTTGTGATTCCATAGGTGTCGATCCAACACACCGACAATATGCGTTTGACTGATGTGCTCAAAACAATTCCTTATGCCAAGTATATGAAAGATATTATTACCAACAAAAGAAAGATACCTGAAGTAGAAATCTCCACCATGCTTGCCAATTACACTTTTGAGGGTGGAATGCCTAAGAAATTAGGGGATCCAGGAGTACCTACTATACCTTGCTCCATTAAGAGAAACTATGTTAAAACTGCTTTGTGTGATCTTGGAGCCGGTGTTAGTGTTATGCCTTTCTCTTTATATCGTAGACTTGACTTGAGTAAGTTGACACCTACTGAAATATCTTTGCAAATGGCTGATAAATCAACCGCTATACCTGTCGGTATTTGTGAGGATGTGCCTGTTGTAGTTGCAAATGTTACTATTCTAACGGGCTTTGTCATACTTGATATTCCCGAGGATGATTGTATGTCTATTATTCTTGGAAGACCTTTTTTGAATACTACAGGGGTTGTTATTGATTGCAACAAATGCAATGTCACTTTTCATGTCAATGGTAATGAGCATACGGTACACTTTCCGAGAAAACAACCTCAAGCCTATAGTATCAATTATATTGGAAAAACTTCAACAAGTACTATTGGAGGTTTTGAGTTTCCTATTCCTACTATCAAGAAGGCATATCACATACTTATTGTTGGGAACATACATATCCCCATTAAGGTAACATAGTGTTATTCGAAAATTCTCCGGTTTCATGTTACTCGGAAAGAGTTTATTGACAAGACCTGATCAACCTTGTTAATGGATTCCTTTTGATGAACATGGGATAGGAGAATCTAGATAGCACAAACCTTCTGTACCCTCCTTTTACTTTCTGTTAATTAGGTTAAATAAAAAAAATAGCATTATCTGTCTGTTTCCAGACTTATCCGTGCAATAAAAAAATATCCCGAAACTAAAAGTTCTCCAAATGCCATGAAAATGAAATATGATTTTTCTAGAATATTTAAGAAAATATGGCACTGAACACACAGTGAGGGGAGCCAGCACGTGGCCTCGAGGGCACAGGGTGCGCCCCTCTTCACAGGGCGCGCCCCACTACCTCGAGGGCCCCATGTGGCCCCCCCTCCACTTATCCTTTCACCCATGCTCTTCTTCTTACTCCCAAATAAATCCCCAACCAGCTCAAACCCGAGTTCTAGCTCGTTTTGCTGCCATTTTCGATCTCCTTCCTCAAAGCACCATTCACCAAACTGTTTGAGGAGATTGTTCCTTGGTATGTGACTCCTCCATTGGTCCAATTAGTTTTTGTTCTAGTGCTTTATTTGTTGCAAATTTGTGCTGCTGTGGTGACCTTGTTCTTGAGCTTGCATGTCAAATTTTCTTGGTCCCAAGTAGTTCTAATGCATGATATAGCCTCTAGGCACTTATAGGAGTCGTTGCTATCAATCTTGTTGAGTTTGGTTAACTTTTATTGTGAGTTACTAAAAATTTCAGAAAATTTCAGAAAAATGTCTAGGAAAAACTTCCAAGGTGGTCCTTCAAGGAAACAAGAACCGAGGCTCGCGTTCCGTGAGCCGGACGATGAACCATCGAGGGATGCTGATGTACGACCTTGTGAATGGCCGTCAGATGAATTTATGAGTTAAGCGGGCATCAAAGATGAATTTTACGCATATGTGTGTAACGCTGACCTCGAGGACTTCATGCAAGATAAGTGCCTCCAATACCGTGGCTTAACTGATAGCTTTGTGAGAAGGTTTAAATTTTCATCTTCACATGATTCTCACACTGTCCTATTTGATCTTTATGATAAATCTTATACCATGGACTTAGAGGATTTTAATGAAGCCGGCAAGCTCCCACAGTGGGGCAGTATGAGTGATCCTCGTAAATCTGAATTTAGAGAATTCCTTGCTAGTATTACAGTTGGAGAATCCAGGGACATCACACAAGCCACTACGGGGAGCATACATTTTCCTGCTATTCATTACTTTGCTCTCTTTATTGGTAGATCCATAAATGGTAAAGATGAAGCCTGTCACATGTGTGTCCCTTATCTCAGCATTCTCAGGAGTGTTGTACTAGGTGATAGGCATTATAATTTAGGAGCAATTGTTGCACGTAGACTGCACCATAATGGTTCGTATGGAGATTTATTTGGTGGGATCTATGCTACCCGCATAGCCCGCTATCTTGGTGTGTATGTGCATCCGTATGATGAACCTTTACCTACTGCTTATTTAGACTGCAATGCTATGGCTAGTCACCGGTTTATAGAATGGGATAATCAAATTCTCAAATATCGACTAATGTTTAACCGGCAGCATGCCTTCCCTATTGTTCTTCCTGCCCCTACTTTGTTTAACTTTCAGGAAAAGGGAAGATACACTATAACTATGGAGGAGGCAAATGCCCATTACAACATGACGGAGGCAGCCCGCCTTCGAGCTGCAGCTCAGCAGGCAGCATCTGCTGCATCTCAGTACGACCCCAACTACAACTTTGGATATCCGTCAGGCCAATACTGCCCATAGACCAACTTAGGCCAAAAGCCTAAGCTTAGGGGAGTACGTGTTTCTCACCGACTTACATTCATGTTCACACTTACTCTAGTTGTCGGTGCTCACACTCTTTCACTGTACCATCCATGATTAGTTTAAATTTCTTTTTCTTAGTCTTTTTCTTGTGTGCTAGAAAAACCCAGAAAAACAAAAAAATAGTTGTAGCTTCTAGCTAGTTTACTTTCTTTGCCTGTAGTAGTAACTAAAAATGAAAACCGAAAAAGATTTCCCGTTCTTCTTTTGCTTGTTGGGAGCTTTCCCGTGTAAATAGTTTCTTTTCTTTTCTTATCTTTAGGGGTTAAGAGTAGAAGACCATGATTGAAAATGCTTAGTGGCTCTCATATGCTGTGTTGACTGATTTAATCTTGAGCCATATTACCTTGTCTTCTCTCTTGTATCAAATGTCTGCAGATTCCAGCTTAGTCCAATGCATGTGCACTATTATTATTTTCCACGCCGTTCGGTCGTGCGAGTGAACGGCAATAAGGATGATATATGATGAACTAATTGAGATGAGAAAAGCTAGTATGAACTCGACCTCTCTTGTTTTTGTAAATATGATTGCTCGTCGTTCTTGATTCAGCTTGTTATGAATGAAACATGTTTGCAATGACAATTAGAGATCATAGCTGCTTATGCCATGCTTGATTAGCTGAGATTTATAATGGTCTATCTTGCGTGCCAACATGACATTAAAATGGTTGTGATGTGGTATGATGGGTGGTATCCTCCTTTGAACGATTTAAGTGACTTGACTTGGCACATGTTCACGCATGCAGTTGAAACAAATCAGCATAGCCTTCACGATATTTATGTTCATGGTGATTTATATCCTACTCATGCTTGCATTCATTGTTGATTAATTTTAATGCATGTTCATGACCGTTGTTGCTCTCTAGCTGGTCGCATCCGAGTCTCTTTCTAGCCTTCACCTGTACTAAGCAGGAATAATGCTTGTGCATCCATTTCCATAAACCCCAAAGTTATTCCATATGAGTCCACCATATCTTCCTATATGTGGTATTTACCTGCCGTTCCAAGTAAATTTGTATGTCCCAAACTCTAAACCTTCAAATGAAATTCTGTTTTGTATGCTCGAACAGCTCATGTATCAACTAGGGCTGTCTATATCTTCCATGCTAGGTGGGTTATTCTCACGATGAGTGGACTCCGCTCATCATTCACGAGAAAATGGCTGGTAACCGGGATGCACAGTCCCATGCTTAAAATCATAATAATTAAACAAAACTCCCCCAGGGCTATTGCTTGTTTGGACAGTAACCCGTGGATTCGGCTGGCTGTGGAGTGTGCTTGTTGGTGGTTGGGGGAGAATAAACTTTACCATTCTGTTTGGGAACCGCCTATAATGTGCGTAGCATGGAAGATATAGAGATTCTTGGTTGTTATGTTGACAATGAAAGTATACCGCTCAAAATGTTATTCAATCTCCATTTAAAAATCGAGCTTTGGCACCTCTACAAATCCCTGCTTCCCTCTGCGAAGGGCCTATCTATTTACTTTTATGCAGAGTCATCATCCTCTTATCGAAGAGCACCAGTAGGAGAGCACCTCTGTCGTTGCATGTATTAGTATTAATTTGCATTAAGTATGATCATGAATGGATCTCTTTTACCATGAATTATAATGTCTAGTCAGTCCTTGATCTTTAAAGGTGCTCTGCATTTATGTTTTGCGGTCTCAGAAAGGGCTAGTGAGATACCATCCTGTTATATCATATCATGATTGTTTTGAGAAGTGTTGTCATCCGAGGTTTATTATTATTGCTCGCTAGTTGATTATGCTATTCATGTGAGTAGTCTTGAGACCTGAAAGTTATTGTGAATATGGTTAGTTCATGATCTTGTTGAAAACCTGAATGCTAGCTTACATATTTACAACAACAAGAGCAAACAGAGTTTGTCAAAGTTTTTCTTTATCACTTTCAGTTTATCAACTGAATTGCTTGAGGACAAGCAAAGGTTTAAGCTTGGGGGAATTGATACGTCTCCAACGTATCTACTTTTCCAAACACTTTTGCCCTTATTTTAGACTCTAACTTGCATGATTTGAATGGAACTAACCCAGAGTGACGCTGTTTTCAGCAGAACTGCCATGGTGTTGTTTTTGTGCAAAAAAAAAAAGTTCTCGGAATCGCCTGAAAATCAACGGAGAATTATTTCAGAAAATATAAAAAATACATGCAAGAAGATCCACACCGGGGGGCCCACAGGCTGTCCTCGAGGGTGGGGGCGCGCCCCCCTTCCCAGGGCACGCCCCCTGCCTCGAGGGCACCCCGATGCCCCACCAACATATCCCCAGGTCCTATATATTCCGTTTTGTGGAGAAAAAAATATAGGAAAAAGAATTATCGTGTTTTACGAGACGGAGCCGCCGCCAAGCCCTAATCTCTCTCGGGAGGGCTGATCTGGAGTCCGTCCGGGGCTCCGGAGAGTGGAGATCGTCGCCATCGTCATCATCAATCTTCCTCCATCACCAATTCCATGATGCTCACCACCGTGTGTGAGTAATTCCATCGTAGGCTTGCTGGACGGTGATGGGTTGGATGGGATCTATCATGTAATCGAGTTAGTTTTGTTAGGGTTTGATCCCTAGTGTCCACTATGTTCTGAGATTGATGTTGCTATGACTTTGCTATATTTAATGGTTGTCACTAGGGCCCGAGTGCCATGATTTCAGATCTGAACCTATTATGTTTTCATAAATATATGGGTGTTCTTGATCCTATCTTGCAAGTCTATAGTCACCTACTATGTGTTATGATCCGGCAACCCCGAAGTGATAATAATCGGGACCACTCTCGGTGATGACCATAGTTTGAGGAGTTCATGTATTCACTATGTGTTAATGCTTTGGTCTGGTACTCTATTAAAAGGAGGCCTTAATATCCCTTAGTTTCCAATAGGACCCCACTGCCACGGGAGGGTAGGACAAAAGATGTCATGCAAGTTCTTTTCCATAAGCACGTATGACTATATTCGGAATACATGCCTACATTGCATTGATGAACTGGAGCTAGTTCTGTGTCACCCTAGGTTATAACTTCTACATGATGAATCGTATCCGACGTAATTTCCCATCACCGATCCAATGCCTACGAGCTTTACCTATATTGCTAGCCGCTTATTTACTTTTCCGTTGCTATTGTCACAAAAACTACAAAAACACTATCTTTACTTTTATTGCTGCTACCGCCACTATCATACTAATGTGCTACTAAACTATCTTGTTGCAGATACTAAGTTTCCAGGTGTGGATGAATTGACAACTCAGTTGCTAATACTTAAGAGTATTCCTTGGCTCCCCTTGTGTCGAATCAACAAATTTGGGTTTAATACTTTACCCTCGAAAACTATTGCGATCCCCTACACTTGTGGGTTATCAAGGCCCGGCGTACCGCAGAACAGAGGAAACGGCCTTGTGTTCGACCGGCCACGGTCGAAAGGGGATCCTGTTCATCAGGAGGGGTCTGGCATACCGCAAAACGGAGGAAACGGACCTCCTACGATCGAAATGGGGGTCATGTTGATTGAGAGGGTGTGGTGTACCGCAAAACGGAGGAAACGGACTTTTGTTGGAGCGCTACGGTCGAAACGGGGGTCCTGTTCTGTGACACCCCAAGACCGGTGCGCCAGGTGTCAGCCAGTTATTCGTCATTGTTGCCTTGTCATCTGCTTGTGTGTTGCATCTTGCCATGTCATATGTGTTGCATCAGCATGTTTTCAAAACTTGCATCCGTCCGAGTCCCCTCGTCCTCTCCGTTGTCCGTTCTGAGCCCAGACACACTCGCACGCGCCCGCGGCGTCTCCGAATATTTATTTTATGAGTGGCCAGAAAACATTCTCGGAATGGGTTGAAACTTGGCGTGTGGTCTTATTATAGCATAGGTAGACCGCCTGTCAAGTTTCGTCGCATTCGGAGCTCGTTTGATAGCCCAACGGTTAACCGTGTTAACCGCCGGAAGCCTTTTCCCTTTTGGCCCAGCACCCCTTTCACACAGCCCACCTAGCCCATTCTAACCCCTCCATGCTCATGGCCGTTCGATCACGATCGCGTGGCCGCAAACGGCTCCTCATTTGGACACTCCTAGCTCCCTGTACCTATAAATATGTGGCTCGTCCCGAAATTCCCGCAGATGAACCCTAGCCCCGCTCCTCTAGCGCCGCCGGACATGTCCAACCCCGCCGGACATGTCCAGCCGGCCACATCACCCCGACCAATCAGACGTTGCCACATCGCCTTCCTCCACCGCCCAGCCAACCAGGCGCTGCCACGTCGCCTCCCCCACAGCCCCACTTCCCTGGCCCTTCCAGCCCGCGCGAGGCCCTCCCCGGCCCGCGCCCGCGCGCCGCCGCCTCCGCGTGAGAACCTCGCCACCGGCCTCCTACCTCGCCGCTCTGCCGCCGTCCGCGCCTCCGACGACCTCGCCGCCGGTCACCGGAGGGCAGCGCCGCCCCACCTCCGTTTCCCCTCGCCTCTGCCCCGATCTGGGCCGGCGCCGCCCAGATCCGGCGGATCCTCCTCGGCCCGCGCCTTTCCCTGCAGTCGCCGCCTCGCCCCGCCGCCGGCGATGCTAAGTCACCGCCCTTCCACGGCCGCCTCGCCTGCTCGATGCGAGCAGGCGGAGGACGACTTCCCCGCCGCCTGGGCCGACCGCGCCCCCGCGTGGGCCTCGGCCCATCTGCCTCCTCGAGCAGCCGGCCTGCCACCGCCCGACCTGGGCCAAGCCCGCTTCGGTGAGGCCACCTATCCAGCGCCCATGCGCAGTTTAACTATTCTGCGCTCACTTTTCGTCTGGAAAAATCTGCCAAGTCCCAGAAAAACTGTTATCTAATGCATACTTTGCATGCCTGTAAATATTTGTGTGTATGTCCAAATTGAGTGAATGATATGTCAAAATGATCGTGGTGATATGCTCTACACTTTGTTCCATTGTGCCATGCTTATTTGAGTTCAGCTAGAGGCTCTAAACTCTGTTGCAAGAGTGCTACTTGTTATAAACTGCTGCTACTTGTTATTTTGTTGCCATGTTTGAGATGTGATAACTTGGTGCATGTTTATCCAAATGATGCATATGATATGTCAAAATGTTCATTATGAAATGTACTACATGATGGTTAATGTAGCATGCTTGTTTGAGTTCATCTTGCCATGTTAATCTCTGTTGCAAAAGTGCATTTGGCTGTTAGGTGCTGAAACTTGTTATGAGATGCTAATTTCACTTGATCATTGCTATTGATGTGTTTGTCTTCATGCCACATGTCTAGATGTTTTAAAAGCACCATTATATGGTCTTTGTTGTGGTCCATTCATCTTTCCATGATATGCCTTGTGTTGACTTAAACATGCTTGTAAACATGCCATGTTGTTGTTACTGTTTTATACTTAGTGAAATTTCTGCTAAGTCTGGAATCTGTCATAACCTGATGCTATGTTTGCTTGATGCCCTAGTCAAATCCATGCTTGTTTTGGAGTGGCTAATGATCATGTCTTGTTGTCCATGTTATTGTCTATCCATTCATGCCCTTACTAGCTCATATGACCTGATGTAGCTTAATTATTTCTTGCTCTCAAGTTGCTATAAAATATAACTGTCAGGTTTTTATTAGCATGATCAATTTGGTGTAGCTTGTTGCTATTGATCCATGCCTCCTATGGAGTTGCTCCAATGGAGTTGTTTGCTGTAGGATATGTCTACTACATGTCCATTATCTTTATGTTCTTATTAGAGTTGATATGCATGTTGTTTTGTGCCTCCGAAGGCAGCATCGTGATGATGTTTTTGCCTTCCCAGATTTTGGCCAAGTCTGGATAATTTTATTGCAACTTTTCATGCTTGTTTAAATGTGTTCCAGCAAGCTTTTGGGTGTGTTCTAAGTTCATGCTTGTTAAGCATCATGTCTACTTCATGTCCATGCTTCTTGTTAGCATGTTTGGGTGATTTAGCTTATAATTACATTGCTCCTAAGTTGCTATGTGGTTGTTAACTTCAGCTTGTTGTTATATCTTGTTTCATGTGAATCTTTTAGCCCGTTGCTCCGTTTTGAGTGTGCCCTATATGAAACTTGTGTGATTTTGCATGTAGATTCGTAATATCATATTGTTTTCATGTTTGGAGTGTGTTTGCTTGATGTTTGGGTGCATCTTGCACCGTTGACTTGTTTGTCTTGTTTTGCTCATATCTTCTAGGCCGTAGCTCCGAATTAAATGAACTTTATATGAAACTTGACTAGAATTTCGTGTAGATCATCATGGTGCATGTTAACTTGCTATTTAACAACTTTAACTTAAGGTTTGTTCAGATCTGGACTAATTTCAAACTATGCATATGAGGACTTACCGAATTTGTTATATGTAGTTTCCGGCCTCATTTAAACTTGTTGACTTGTGTTGTTTTTGAGTGCTTCCTGCCTTGCCATGTATTGCATCATATATAGACTTGTCTTGCATTATACTTGCTTGAGCATATTGTCATGTTCTTGTGTTGTTTTTATGTGCTTCCTACCTTGCCTTGTAATGCATCATATATAGACTTGTCTTGCATCATACTTGCTTGAGCATATTGTCATGTTCTTGTGTTGTTTTTCTGTGCTTCCTACCTTGCAATGTAATGCATCATATATAGACTTGTCTTGCATCATACTTGGTTGAGCATATTGTCATGTTCTTGTGTTGTGTGTTTACCGTATTGCTTGCTTCTTCTCGTTAGTGCTTGTTCCGTTGCGATCGTGAGGATTCGTTCGTCTACATGTGGTTCGCCTTCGTGGATTCTTCTTCGTCTTCTTCATGGACTCATTTCTTCTTCCTTGCGGGATCTCAGGCAAGATGAGCATACCCTTGGATACCTTTACTATCGTTGCCATGCTTAGTTGTCTCGATGCTATCGTTATATGTCGCGTTACCCATCATTATTGTCAGCCCTCTCCTTGTTGCCATGAAACCTCTAACCTTTGAAACCCTCCTAGCAAACCATTGTTTGGCTATGTCACCCGCTTGCTCAACCCCTCTTATAGCGTTGTTAGTTGCAGGTGAAGATGAAGTTGTTCCATGTTGGAACTTGATGCTTTGGGAATATCACAATATCTATTATTATATTAACACACCTTTTGCATGGGTATGGGTGGAAGGCTTGGCCTTTTGCTCGGTATTTTGTTCCACTCATGCCACCTTAGGAGCCGATAAACCGGCATTATGTTCCTTGATTTTGCGTTCCTTACACGGTTGGGTATATGGGGACCCCTTGACACTTCGTCTTTGAATAAAACTCCTCCAGCAAGGCCCAACATTGGTTTTAATTTGCCTCATAATAACAACTTAATTAATTAATTAAATTGCATAGGGGGTCGCGTCCCTGAGTATTCTTCTACATAGAAGGGGGGCCAGTGTTGATGGTGTTGGTCCCAAACTAGAGCCACTGTGGTGCCACCCAGTTATCTGGGGTCTTCGGTTACTGTACATATTGCTCATCCGGACATGGCCTGAGACGAGATACGCGCGGCTACTATCAGGGTGTCGACACGTCGGGAGGTCTTGCTGGACTTGTTTTACCATTGTCGAAATGTCTTGTGCACTGAGATGCCGAGCCTGATCGGATTTCCCTAAGATAAGGGGTAATAATTATTATTACTTCAGCTGATCGTGAGAGCTTGTGATGGGCTAAGTTGGGACACCCCTGCAGGGTTATGATCTTTCGAAAGCCGTGCCCGCGGTTATGTGGCAGATTGGAATTTGTTAATGTCCGGTTGTAGAAAACTTGACAGAGGATCCGAAGTAAAACACACAACTGTGTGAGTAACCGTGACTATCTCTTTTCACTTTGAGAAGAGAACACGGTGGGGTTATGTATGACTCGTAGGTGGATCAGGATCTTTAGCGATCACTACTAGTTTGCGACCGTTTGCATAGATGATCATCTTATTCTTGTACTCGTAAGTTAGCCACCATATTTTGCTTAGCTGCTGCTGCAACCTCACCACTTTACCTCTTCCTACCCATTAAGCTTTGCTAGTCTTGTTACCCATGGTTATGGGATTGCTGAGTCCTCGTGGCTCACAGATACTACAACAACAGTTGCAGGTGCAGGTTTCCGATGTCTTGACGTGAGAGCGATGATCGTTGTGTTGGAGTTCTTTCTTCTTCTTCTTCTTCAGTCTTGGGTTAGGTTCCGGGTCGGCAGCCTGGGATAGCAGATGGATGTCGTTGAGCTTTTCATGTTTGCATCCGTAGTCGGATGCCTTGTATTGATGTTGTTGTATTCATGTGACTTGTATGTATTGGTGTATCCCCCATGTATGTATGTAATGGTACGATGTAATGATATCCATCTTGCTAAGCGCCCGAAATGCGGTTGTGCCCCAGTCACGTAAGTGTCACGTGATCGGGATAGAATCGCATCTTGGGCCTGACATGTTCATCGGGAGGGGTGTGGCGTACCGCAAAACGAAGGAAACGGACTTGTGCTGGAGCGCTACGGTCGAAACGGGGGTCCTGTTCATCGGGAGGGGTGTGGCGTACCGCAAAATGGGACTCCACAGGATACTGTTCATCTCCACCATCGACCCCCTCCAGCCTCCACGGGCTACTGTTCATCCACCGTCGACCTCCTCCTGCCTCCACCTGCGCATGTTCAGCGTCCACCGCGCGCTCCTCCACCGGCTACTGTTCAAGCAGCCATCTCCATGGGCTCTTGTTCAACCACCCCTCCACGGTCTATTGTTCATCCAGCCATCCACCGTATACTGTTCATCCAGCCCTCCATGGGGTGGTCATGTTCATCCAGCCCTCTACGGGGTCCGGTTCATGCAGCCCCAACTGGCTCGATCGATCGAGGTCCTATTCAACACCACGGGGTCCTGTTCAGCCACCCCCATCGGGCA
>LR738710.1:601257758-601289747 GCA_902687465.1 Secale cereale | reverse complement strand
CCCCCCCCCCCCCCCAGCAACACTCACTGTTCATGCAGAGGCAGCATCGATCGGCTTTAGTTAGCAGCAGTAGCGAAGGAATCGCTCGATCGGGTTCAGTTAACAGCCATCGATCGATCGCTCGGGTTTAGTAACGCGTAGCTTGCAGTGCAATCGCTCGGGTTCAGTTAGAGCCCAATGCCTCACTCGGGTTCAGTTAGAGGCCAACGCCTCGCACCCATGCGCGTGCGTGTACGAGAGAAACACGCATCGCTCGGCCCCGACCACCCATCGTAACCGGGAACACCCCGATATTTTCTGATTTTTTCCGTCATGGACGGCTCAAAGAATGTCATGCAGCTGCGTCTCCGGCCCGCCCAGGATGAAAAGCCCATTTTCTGTCATGATTTTTTTTCATAGAAGTAGGACCCCACCACATCTATGATGATACCAGGTTTTGTCACAATTATCATCATAGAAGTGTCATAAGTATGACAGAAAAAAGTTTCGTTCGGCCCAAAATGTCACGGATGTGTCTTTTTTTGTAGTGTAACCAGCTATCCTCACCCACGCAAAAGCGAGTCAGGAGTGTAGTTAGGGTTGCCATTGTCCTCGGCTTTTCTTGTCCAAGGTGTCTGGCTAGCCACTTACCGGGATACTATGCTTGAATGCCGCTAAGGCTTTGGCGTCCGGACAGTCGATGATCTGGTTCTTCTTAGTGAGAAACCAGTTCCAAAGCTTGCGGGCTGACTCCCTGGGTTGTTGTATGATGTGACTTAAATCGTCAGCGTCCAGGGGCCGGACATAAGTCCCTTGAAAATTGGCCCGAAAAGCATTCTCAATTTCTTCCCAACTCCCAATGGAGTTTTCAGAAAGACTGTTGAGCCAGTGCCGAGCTGGTCCTTTCAGCTTGAGGGGTAAATATTTAATGGCGTGGAGATCATCTCCTCGAGCCATATGAATGTGAAGAATAAATTCGTCTATCCAGGCGGTAGGATCCGTCTTTCCATCGTACACTTCGATGTTCACGGGTTTAAACCCTTCTGGGAAATCATGACCCAGTACCTCATCGGTAAAGCATAAAGGGTGTGAAGCTCCTCTGTATCTTGCTATATCATGGCGTATGTACGATGGTTGTGGTGTTCGGTATTGACCCCGAACTGGTATATCACCGGCGCGATTGGCTTGATAGCCGCCGTCCCGTGCGGAGGCTCGATCTCTTGGTCCGAATATAGACCTGGTCTTGCTATCTTTTTTGTTTAGGTCCTCACGCAGATCATGCTTTCAGACTTGGGCTACATCCTCCTTTCCTTTATGGAGTGGGGGCTTGTTTACGCCAGTGCTAGCGACTCTGTCCTGTCCACGAGGTGGTCGGTCCGGCTTGTCGGCGGTGTTATATTTCGGTGGGACGGGCGCAATAGCCTCGTCATCGAATTCGGGCAGCAGCTTGCGCTTGGGATAGCCTTTGGTTTGGCCATTAAAGCCATGTCTCTGTTTGGCATCTAGCACCTCATTCCATCTATCATTGAGCGTCTCTTGTGCAGCTCGAAGCTGTCTCTGCTGCTTTTTTAAGCTCCGTGCGGTGGCTATAAGCCACCGATGGAAGCGTTTTTGTTCGAAGGGTTCTTCTGGGACGGTATATTCGTCGTCATCCAGGCTAACCTCTTCTTCGAAGATCGGTTCATAGTCACCATCTTCGGCATCGTTGTCATCGGACTGCGGCTTCGGACTCCGTTCGTCGTCCTCTTGCTCCTCCTGCTCTAACGCTAGGTCTGTGGGGTCTTCGGCTTGTTCATGATTATCATCGTCATTAGTTGCGGTGTTGTTGTCCTTTCCTTTACGGGATTTTGCTTGGCGTTTTGGGCGCCGACGCTTGGGAGGTTCTTCGGCAGGTTTATCCTCTACCGGATTGTTTTCACCATTGCCTTCTGCCTCTTTGGGTGTGTCCACGATATATACGTCGTATGAAGACGTAGCTTTCCACCGCCCTGTTATGGTCCTGCTTTGATCTGCATCTGCTTCAGCTTCGAGGTCCATCCCGCCGAAGTCTTTTGAAGCATAGTCGAGTAGATCGGTTAGATCTTCAACCATGCTACCAAGTGGGTGGTGGGTGGGGAACGAAATTCTTCATCCCCCTGGGTATAGCGCGGCTGTTCATCATTCTCCAGTTCAAACCGGACATAGTGCGGCTGTGTGTTCTCTTCCAAGGAGAGTGATCTCAACGAACTTAACATGTCGCCAAGTGGTGAGTGCTGGAAAATATCTGCAGCACAGAATTCGGCTATAGGCGCCTGATTAGATTTGAGGGGCGCAGTTACGCGTAGTTCGGAATCAGATACCGGGGCTAAGTTTGGGGTTCCGGAAACACAGACCCCATTAGTTGGGTCCGTGTGTGGCTCCATCGCCGTTGAGTCTGCGGCTCCCATGGTGGGGTTGAGCTTCCCATCTTCGGGTGGCGCGATGCGTTCTGGATCTAGGGCCAGGATTGTTGCTGGTGCTATTTCCTGATCCGATGACAGAGCTAAGTCATGATCATCGTGGTGGCAGAGAGGGGTCGCCGCTGGCTCGAATCCGGCAAAGATCAAGTCTCCGCGGACGTCGGCAACGTAATTCAGGCTACTGAATCTGACATGATGGCCAGGGGCGTAGCTCTCGATCTGCTCAAGGTGGCCTTCAGTGTTGGCCCGAAGCGTGAAGCCGACGAACATGAAGAGTTGGCCGGGAGGGAAGATCCCCTCGATGTCGTCGTTGCAGTTGACGACGTGATCCATCAAACCTTCCGTCGATGACATAGTGGAACTCTCAATGAAAGCACCAATGTCGGTGTCAAAACCGGCGGATCTCGGGTAGGGGGTCCCGAACTATGCGTCTAAGGATTGATGTTAACAGGAGGCAGGCGACATGATGTTTACCCAGGTTCAGGCCCTCTCGATCGAGGTAAAACCCTACTTCCTGCTATACTAAAATGGATGAATATGTGTACAAGAGTTGATCTACCTCGAGATCGTAAAGGCTAAAACCCTAAGTTTCAGCCTATGAGGATTGAATGATTCTCTATTAGCCTCTACGGACTAAACCCTTCGGTTTATATACACACCGGAGGGGCCTAGGGTTTGTACATATTATCTTGCAGAGGAAGGAAAATCTACACCCGAGCCTAAACTTGCCATTATAGGAATCCAGGAGTCCTATCCGGATACGAGAGATGATCTTCTATTGTAATCTTCATGGCCCATCACTCCGGCCCACCAGGAATTTGTCCGGCCACATGAGGACCCGCAAATCCAGGACTCCCTCAGCCGGCTCATTACGATGTGATGAGTCGGGACTTCAATAAAGTTAGTAAAAAATGACCTTGCATTAGCCCCCAAGTGTCATGGTGTATGCTGGCAGTGACATGGGACTTGCATATTCGATGTAATCTCAACTTGAATAATGTAGCCCCCAAGTGTCGGGTCGTAAGCCTGCAGCGACTCGGGACAATTCCTTCCATTATAGAATAAATCATATCCATTGATAAGATAATAGCCATTGCGCTAAAGCGACTTTGAAAACCTCAATCATAATATTGGTTATTAATAACCATGATAAAAATCCAGCCATCTTTGGCTATTAAAGATTTGAATAATATAACCTGGTTTGAAAACCGGTTCCTGCAATATAAACCAGTATATCTATGCATGCATGCTATGATGATGCAATGTATGATGCAAATGATGATGTATGTGTATGATGACAGAAAACTTCAATCAAAAAATCCGAGGCTTTTGCAGGACGCCAAGCCAAAGTTTCTTCTTCAATGAAACTAGCCTGTTGGCCACTCGAAGGTACGCACTTTCTGTGAGCCGGCTCTCACAGTACCCAATCAACATTTGAACCTAGATAAATTCAGGTCTTTATTTAAAGATAGACTTATCTAGAGTACACGGGGTCAGAGTTGCATCATGCATCACAGGCCGATTTATCCAAGTTTCAAGGAAGGCGGCTTTATGAGCTTGGATCTATCCTGACTATCAGTAAGCTGTGCTCTCGCATGACAAACCGGCGTTTTAACCTTAGCAAGCTCAGGATCTTTGGTCGAATACGCCATAAAAGATTGATCGCTAAGAGTTCAGCGGGTCAATCAGGATGACCTGATGGAGTTGAAGCAGCTGGTATACAGGTAGGATGACCCGGAAAGGTTATGTCCTCTTTGGTCGAATACGCCTATGTTTGAACAAGATAACCTAGTCAGAAGGGTAGTAACGCTATGTTCTCTTTGATTAATACACCTATGTTTGAACAGGAAGCCCCCAAGTGACATACTTACAAATTGTGCTTGCCGGGGACCTATGTTTGAGCTATGATGTATCAAACTCTCTTTGGTCCTCTTAACTCGGGTATCAAGCCTCCAAGTGATTTGTAATAAGGCGTGTAAGCCCGATCGGATACCCATGTTTGAACAGTCCACCATGGCAACGAGTTCTCTTTGGCAACCTTTAATTTTTTCTGAGAACTCGAACTTTTGCGAGAGATAATATTCTTCTTGAGTCGGAATTGTAAACCAGATATTGAGGGCTTCAGAGCTTTGTGGGAGACAGATTTCCCTTGAACCGGATATTGAGAGCTTCAGCGCTTTGTGGGAGACGAGATTTCCCTTGAACCGGATTGTAAACCGGATATTGAGAGCTTTAACGCCTTGTGGGAGACAGATTTCCCTTGACCTGGATTTTAAACCGGAAGCATCATTGTGAGCCGGAATTTTGCTGACAGCCTTGAAAGTTTTATCAATATAACAGCGGCCTCCGGGATTGGGTTATTTTCCCCTCCGATGACCCGGGCTTCTTGAATTAGCTGGAACTTGCAAGATTTGCTGAGTCGTGTCATTGTAGCCCCCGAGTCTTAAGACGACTCAAAGAGTTGGCTTGAGATTCTTCATATTTGTCCATAGTATAAGATGTATATCATTGGCGTTGATAGCACGATTTGAATCCATAGAAGGTTGAAGTGACTGCAGTGGGTTATAATTGATCCCGTATGTGTCAGCAACTCGGCCAATGGTTCATCCCAATTGGCTATTTTGAAGTTAACCAAACTGTATTGGCGGTGACTTATGCGCCTGCTAATTGAGCCATCCAGTGCAGACAGTGGCTGATAATATATGATAATTGGCCTTCAAATTATTGGAAGAAATAACCGGGCTACCCGAGTGGTGACTTGCTTTCACTCAATAAACAGCTCGTGTAGACAGATGCAACCCGGTGTGTTGATGTAGGCCAGCCCGCGAGAGATGGACGGTAAAGATGACCGCAACACCAGAGGCGGTACGGACAGATAAGTCAGCTCCGGCATTGTAAGCCGGCGCGGACGGCGGGTCAATCGCATGCGCGGTAAGCCGCGCGGACGGGCGAAGTTGATTGCAAGCGCCGTAAGCCGTGCGGATGGCGAGTCAATTGTGGGCGCAGTCCCGGTGACTTATTGTAGATTGAGCTGCACGGCGGCGGCTTGCGCACACCCATTCAACAGCAAGCGGGCGTGAGTGCCGGTGCATGATGATGCTAACGCACGTTCCATAGGCACGGCATGGCACCACCTTTACAATAAACCATTATCTTGCATATAAAAATATACAAACAAAGTAATTGTTCTTTGACAAAAACAATATGCGCTAATAAAATAAACTTTAGATGGATATCACCTGACTCGTTCGGACAATAGATGAGTCGTCTGCGTTGTGTTAATGTAAACTGTGTTGCGAAGACGGCGGCTCACACGGATGCCCGTCGAGTAGAATGGTGGCGTGAGCAATATATCCATGACACGATCATCGCTCTTGCAGTGAACAATTGCCCTGGGATGTCAAGCTAGTCATGATGATGAGGCAAATATAAAGATGAGCCGGCAGGTACAGTGAACCGGCAACAACGCTGGTTCAACTTGCCGTTGGCGGCCCACGGCAGATGCGGATTTTTTGTCCAAAAGGACCCCCTGACGAACAGAATTGCCAAAATAGACCCCCTCTGAACGGATTTGTCAAAAAGGACCCCCTAGCCAGTGGCGGCAGGCGCGGCAGGCGACACGTGTCCACCTGCCGCCACAGCAGGAGGCGGCGGACCCTGCCGCCACCCGGGGAGGCGGCCTCTTGCCCAGAATGGGTTTCGCCCGCCAGGACGGAACGGGGCAGGGCAGGCGGGCCCTGCAGCCACCGCGCGAGGCGGCCGCAACTGTTGCTGTCCCCGGCTGCCCGACCGCATGTGACATGACTGCGGGCCAGGCCGCCACGGCGGGAGGCGGCCGCGCTGAATCACGTGTAGTGCGCTTCTTTCCACGCGGCGCTGATTTCGATTTCGCTTCTTTCCATGCGGCGCTGATTTCGATTTCGCTGATTCCCGCCCACCTAAATTTGGACGTCTTGTGACGACACTCAGCGGTGACTGCTGCTCGAGCGGGAATCACGCATTTTGCTTTACCGGACGCGGACGCGACCGCATCAGTCACTCAGTTATGCTTTTGCTTTACCGGACGCGGACGTGACCGCATCAGTCACTCAGTTATGCTTTTGCTTTACCGGACGCGGACACGACCGCATCAGTCACTCAGTTATGCTTTTGCTTTAGCGGACGCGACCGCATAAGTCACTCAGTTATGCTTTTGCTTTAGCGGACGCGACCGCATCAGTCATTCAGTTATTCTTTTGCTTTAGCGGACGCGACCGCATCAGTCACTCAGTTATGCTTTTGCTGCGGACGACAGGACGGCATCAATCAATCAGCACTGTTTAGTATCACACGTGTTTCCTGGCGAAAATTTTGTTAATGCATATTTTGTCCCCATCAGTTGTCGTCTGAGCCTATAAAAGGAGACACCGACTATCTCGTCATCCTCATCCACCCATCCTCGAAATATCCACTGCGCAAAGTGTGTAACATATTATTTTCAGTCGGTATGAGTTTGCCTTGCTCGGATCAAAGCATTAGGCCTAGGAAATTGAAGAATGCAAGTTTGCCTCCGGGTGTGGCAGTCTTGCGATGTTGGTGTGGCGATCTTTGCAAGGTGAAGGAGGTGGCGGATTTCTCAGATTGGTTGGGCATGAAGTTTTTCATGTGCGCCAATTATGAGGAGGATCCACCCGTACCTTCTTCAGAGTATGACAAGCCTCCGGTATGATTTAACCATCACGAATAAGTATATTGTTGTTTTTTTGTTGTTTCTTTATTAACATTCTTGTTTTGTTTGTAGTCTCCCCCACCTCTGTGCATGTACTATCATTGGATCGACACGGAGAAGTCAGCTTGGGCAGTGACTGAGATTCGTGAAAGGAGTCGCCATGCATGGGATAGTTTATTTGCGGAAGAACGACGTGAGAAGGCGGAAGCTGAAGAGAAAGCAGAGCAAGAAAGGGAGTTAAGAGAATACTACGTCGAGCAACGCCGTATTTTTCAGGAAATAGGGAAGAAAAACAAGGAAGAGGCTCGTCGCATGGAGGAGCAGGAACGACAGCGAAAGGAGGCTCGTGAGGCGGAGAGACAGAGAAAGAAAGAAAGGGCTCGTGAGGCGAAGGCAGCAGAAGAAGCTGGTGATGGAAAAGGGAAATATCCACGCTGGACTCAGTAGATATCCGGGGTAGTATTTTAAATTTCACAATCGTTGGTATCTTAATTTTATAGTTTAAGGTATGTTTTTTCAGTACTTAAACGTAGCTTTATTTCAATTGCACGATGTATCTTATTAATGTTGTAGCGTGGCGTAATAAAAAAATGTAGTTTTAGGGAAAAAATGTGGCATTTTATTTCTCTCAAATAATTATCGACCGTCGTGCAACAATACAACATGAAATTAAGATAGAACATAATGCCGTACAATAAGAAAGTACAAACTAATAATGCAAGTACATCTGAATAAAACGGTAGAACTGGACTTGCTTAAAAACTACATGAAGTCATCATCGTCATCCTCCGTCGATGCAGAACTCTTAACCTTCGAGAATGCAGAACTCTTACCCTTGAACGATTCAGAACTCTTGGTCTTCGTGGATGCAGAACTCTTGCTCTTGGATGATGCAGAACTCTTGCCCTTCGACGATGCGGTAGTCGTGGCCTTGGTGCTGGGCATGAAGATATCATCTTCGTCCTCGCTGTCGTCAATCCATAAAAAAGGATGTTTGGCTGCAAACTTCAAGTCTGACTCACTCTTATGTTGTATCTTGTTCCATCTTCCATTCAACCTTAGAAGTTCTTTTCTTACCTCCTGAAAGGTCCTGGAAGGTCACCCACTACTAGATAATGCGAGACTCAGCTCATTCATGACAGTGTCACTACTGATGAGTTCATCCCATGGAACGTCTTTATTTTCTATCTTGAAATTGGCGGCTAAACGAAGAAGACATTGGGACATAGTAGGGTGAAAACTACGATCAAAAGGAAAACCGGACATCTTTAGGAGACTACACTGAAGTGTGTATCCACCATAGTGTGGAGGGGTTTTTATAGGTTCAGAAGAGAGGAATAGGCAGGAACTCAGAAGCGGGAAAGTATGGCGGGAGATAGGGCGGGAAACGACGGTGCGAGGAATAGGCGGGAACTCATGAGCGGGAAAGTAAGGCGGGATATATAGGCGGGAAACGACAATGCGAGGTATACGCGGGAACTAAGAAGCGGGAAAGTATGGGGGGAGACATTGTTGCCGACTGGTGCATTTTTATTTCAGCATACATAGATGTTTCTTACATAAAACATAAAGTCTGATACTGACATATAATGGGTCACACGCGTAGATAGATTAATCACCCTAGTCGACGACGGCCACCTGGCCTTTCCTTACGACCGGAAAGCGACAAGCGATTAGGTGCTTGAGGAACACGAAAACCGCGACCGTACTGCACTTCGGCTTCCTGTGTCTGCGACTCCTGCGCAGGTGGTGGAGTCTGTAAACCTTGTTGCGAACCTGATGCGAAATTGTATGCGTATGCTTGTGACTCCTCGGGGATAAAAGATGAGACAATAACGTCTCCTCCGAAGAAATCTGTAACTGTAGCTGTAACCGGGTCGGCGTGATAAGGTAATGCTCCTCGGATTTGTGTGTTTAGGCCAGTTTGGTTGTTGTCGTCGTCCCATGTACGATCAGGTATGTCCTGCACATAGAAATATTTTAAACAAATTGTGAGAGGATAATATGTGATATCATTGTCTCATGCATTAAAATGTAAACATGAATACCTGATCAGATTCCTCGCCTGTACTGTCTGGCCATTGTACGTGGTACTGATTTATGTCTGGGACACGAGACTCCTCAGGCATGGAGATCCCTCGCGTGGAGAGATACGGCTGAGATCCCTCACCTTTTGTGTATGCGCCGTATTCTGTGAACGCATATGGGTTAGGGAAAAGCGTATGCTCGGGCATCGAATCCAAGCCCATGCCATGGTCCTGAGATGTCTGCCCCTGACGAAGATGCACCGAAGAAGAGCGATGCAGTTGCAGAGACGAGTCATGTCGTGGTAATGTCGTTGTACTACTCGGACCCTCCCCCCACTGCCCATGGCTCCTACGCGCCTCGCTTGGTTTGGACGACGGTGCCACACTTGGTCTGGCTGAACTCGCTACCGGCATGTTGTACGCTCCGGTGACAACGTCGTCGCCTCTACCACATCTCAACTTTGTTGCCACGTAGTCTTGAAAACGTTTGTGGAATGCCTTGCGAGCCGGGCCCCGTGCCGACATGGTTTCCGCCGCCATCTGCCCTACTTCGTTGCAAGTTTCAATCTGAAAAATATTTGGTTGTTATTTGGTTCAAATGATTATGAAATGATGGACCTGAAAAAGTTACTAGTGATTACCAGTTGGTCACGATAGTAAGCTGCATGGAGCTCAGTATTTCTCTGCATCTGCTGCTCCTGTGTGAGATTTATTGGTATCATAGCGGGTTGAATGGCCAGGCTAGTACGTGTGCTGATGTTGTACCACTGCATGTACGGTTGATATGTACGCCGATCGTATGGTCTGCAAAAATTAATAATTACATCAACAGTTGTGATGAAAGCAAAACATCTTCATGCATCGTATGGTCATCGCAATAAAATAACGTAAATATAATGTACCTTAGTTGATGCACTATATCCAATAGCGCTTCATTTTCCCATTTCTGTACAAATTGAATGTTCTGTTCCCTCCAATCGTAAGAACTCCAACCCGTGCCCATATTTGATAGCCTGCAAATTATGTAACAAAGTGTGAGTTTAGTAAATAAAAAAACCACTAACTATTTAGGAAGGTCACATCATACTTATGGGTTTCCACGTCGAGACATCTTGGAAAAGGTGGTGGAATCTCTTGATAGAGACCAAACTGTCTCATGACACGCTCTGGGTTGTAAGGCTCAATACACCACAAGAACAATAAGTTGCAGCGAGTCAGCCAAAATGCATTATCGGTCAACATGCCTTCTGTGATGGGTCGTGCATCGAACACCATATCTATCTGCTGCTCAGTCCACGGGTTCCATGTGACTACTGACTCATCAAGTATCTCAAACTGCTGGTGGTATATAGGGTAACAATTTTTTGCAATATCTGGAGCCCATTTTTTCCTCGGCTTTGTCCACCTGCTGGCCATAGTTACACTGTCGCCCTCGCCACAGTTGTATGGGTGTATGGGATTTACTATATGAGGTCGTCCTACAGGGAGGTATTCCCAGGACCACAACTGTAGAAACTCATAGGCGACACAAAGTAACGGAGCTTTTTTTGCGAATGAAGTTTTTGTGTCGCATCACACAAGCCTCTATATGTATGACATAGCATGGCAGAACCGAAGCTGTATTTTGGCTGCTCCGGTAAAGGTTCATCTACCATCTTCTCTACAATGTAGATCAGACCAGGGAGAACTACGTCCCCGTGTGAATTTGGGAACATAGTCCCGAGGAGCCACAACAAATACGCAAACATATGTCTTTTTCTCGTCTCATAATCCGCGTAGCAAGATATAGTATCAAAGTTATCACGAAGCCATGAGAGCGGGATGCCCCGAGGGCCACCGGTACGAGTTGAATCTGGCATTGTCATCCCAAGACGGGCTGATATATCTAATGCCCAGGATGGAGACACTCGTGGAGAGACTAACGGCTCACCTCTAATTGGTAGAGCAGTGATCATAGAAATATCTTTGAGTGTAGGTGCAAGCTCCCCAAAAACGAAAGTGAAAGGTGTGGGTTTCAGGTCTCCACCGGTCAACTAGGGATGCCAAAAGGGCTGGGTCTGAACGTAAGTGGTCATCGCATGATGTGAGGTTAGCAAAAGCATCTAGTCCATAGGCCTGAAGGTGAGCAACGAAATTACTGTGTATTGGCCATGATTTTTTTACGGTTCGAAGTCTGAAAGTCCGATAATTATGAGTAGTATTTGAGTTCAAAAATAGATGGCAACGGTGGACGGCGTCATGGGGCCCCTTCAAGAGCACTGGGACTTCGGCCATAACCTGCACACATATTTAAAAGAGAATCAGTTTACATTAATTATCCGTAGATAATATCACGAGTACAATAATACAAAAGAGAATCAGTTTACATTAATTATCCGTAGTTAACATCACGAGTACAATAATACAAAAGAGAATCAGTTACATTAATTATCCGAAGTTAACATCACGAGTACAATAATACAAAGAGATGCAATTTAAAACAAATATAAATACACACAGCGAGTACAAATATAAGTACACATAACGAGTACAAATATATCAACATCAGGCGGTGTTGTTGGCTCGATACGGGCATTCCCTACGTGAATGTCCAGGACACCTGCAAACGCGGCATCGTCTTGCTTCTCCCATCTGGCTATGGTCCATGTCATTGCGATTACGCCTAGACTGACGTCGTCCCTTGGCGGTTCTCATCAAGTCGACATTCGGAACCCATTTCGGCCCATCTGGCCACAGCATTTTGTAGTTCATATCAATGCCCCATGCCCAGAACTCACCGTTCCAAGTGTTGTACAGATTGTACATGTTGAAGTATGGCGATATGTATGGCTCGACACTGATTTTTTGATCAGCAGCCGCCCGAAGCACATGACTGCAAGGGTAGCCCTCAAGCTTGGGTTTGTTACAGGTACACTCACAGGACGTTGGGCCGAGGGTGACAGCTTGCTTTTTTTATCCTCTGTGGTGACCCTTAACGTACTTGGCTCGCACGTTGACCTCCCACTTATTCCTAAGTGCGTCCACTTTCCTGCAGCCATGACTTTGGGACTTTTGTGCTTTCTCGTCAAGATGTCTTTGCATTTTCTCTGACCATGGCTTGTTCAATTCAACTTGTGCATTGGCGACGGTGACTCTGTCTGCAAAGTATGACAGGGTCCGGTTCCAAGTTTCTTCAATTAGGGCTGTGATAGGAAGTGCTCGCACCCCTTTAAGAACACCATTGTACACCTCTGACATGTTGCTGGTCATTATTCCATATCGTGCCCCGGTGTCGTGAGATTGCGCCCACTTGTACAAATGAGGGCAATTCTCGCCGATCCACTGGCTCAAATTTATGGCCGTCCTACGACCCCTCCGGTCTTCTCTCTGCGGCAAGGCCGCGCGCTCGATCTCACCATTGATACCTGCCCAGATCGCATTCATTTTGGCTTCGGTTTTCTGCATGCACATCCTCTTGAATAACTTGAACCAATCCTTGTTTTTGAATTTGGAATAAAAATTAGCTGCCAAATGCCTCATGCACCACCTTCCTTCTAGATCTGGCCACCTCCACTCTTCTTTCGACACCTTCATTATGTCGAGAGCGCTTAATAATCCAGTGTTGCGATCAGAGATGATGCAAACACCTTTACGATCTTTCACGACACCCATCTTCAGGCAGCATAGGAACCACAACCAGCTATCTTTGTTCTCGCTCTCGACCAGTGCATATGCAATAGGAAGAAGCTGATTATTTGCATCTGCTGCAATCGCCACGAATAGTGTGCCCTTGTACTTTCCAGTTAGAAAGGTACCATCAACTGATAAAACCGGGCGACAATGACTGAAGGCTTGTATAGTCTGGGAGAATGCCTAGAATAAGCGATCCAGGATTAGCTCACCCGGGTTCATTGGGTTTGGACGATCTCTCCGCCAAACTTGAGTCCCCCTATTAGCACATGCTATCTGATGAAGCATTCTGGGGGCATAAGAATAGGCCTCCTCATAGGTTCCATACAAGTTCTGAAATGTCTTTTCCTTCGCACGCCTAGCCTTGCTGTAGCTGACAGGGAAGCCAATTTGATCTTCTGCAGCTTTTTGCAAAGCCCTAATACTAATGTTGAGACTTTCCTGCACGATCGTTTCCATCTTCTGTGCCATATATCTTGCAGTCACATTGCAGTGATTTGCAAGAGTCCCAGTTTGCTCACAACTATGCTCCGCTATTTTTGTGATATGCCATGACTGACATATCCCAGGCTTCAGTCTTGCGAGAACTCTTCCGCGGCAACCATTCGCGGAGTGGATGCATATGACCTTCAACTCTTTTTTATCAGACTGATTCACTCTATGTTGACGGTGGAGGGCGATTGCATAGCTATCTATTGCCTGGTAAGCAGACTTCTTGTCTGGGAAAACCTGCCCAACCTCCAGGTTGCCCGCTTCTAGGCCAGAAACATAGTGAAATTCATTGGTGATGCTCATATCCTGTAAAAACCCAGGTTGCAGTGCCGCCGCGGTTGCCCTTTGAGGAGGAACATCTTCTTCTTCGCTTGAGTCCGAAGATGCGGAAGAATGATCGTCATCATCTAGTGCCTCCGGCAATCCCTCAACGTGTTCGCTCAGGTCAATGGCCGCTGACCAATATCCTGTGTCATACACAGGATGGCCGCCGGTCAATTCCGATGGGCCGGCGCTAGGGGCTGATGTGATGGCCAACTGGACCTCAACACCCCTGCTACTGCATTCGGCAGCATCAGTGACTGAAATGAACTCCACATACACCATCGGCTGACCAAATATTGAGTTATTGGGATTGCTTGCAAACCTCATGTATGAGCCCCATGACTGGTCACCTGTGACAGGCCGCAAACCCCAACGGGCATCAGTCTCATCATTTCCTCTATCAACGACAAATGCCTCCATTGTCATTTTTTTCCCCTGCATCCCTGGGCCAAACACCGCTCGGATGCACCTTCTTACTGCTGCGTAACCCACGTTCACCATGTCTCTCACTACAACTGTAGTCGACTCGCACAAGGACACATCCACCCCGAAAGGACCGTCGCGTAAGACGTCCCCATAGTACACTAACAAATTTTCCATAGTACCTAACCAACATCCATATTTACATTTCAGGTAATTAGTAACTGAACATTTAGTAGTAGTACGCTGACAATTTTTACAGATCATGCGAGTATTTACAGATCTATTGTTTTTTCCGAAACTCCTCTAACAGCGTAATATACTAAAACTCTGTTTGCTTTTCTCTAACTACCCTAGAAAAATCCTAATATGTTTCTCTTAACTTTTTAATATCATATGGGTAAAACATTTAATATCTTCCGGTTTTCATATCATACTATAAAATTTATTTATTTTACAAATAAAAATATTCCCAACGGCATGCATATTTTTCACAACAATACGCTGACAACATTTACAGATCATACGAGTATTTACATATCTATTGTTTTTTCCGAAACTACTCTAGCAGCGTAATAAACTAAAACTCTTTTTGCTTTTCTCTAACTACCCTAGAAAAATCCTAATATGTTTCTCGTAACAAGTAATATGGGTAAAACATTTAATATCTTCCGGTTTTTAATAATGTTTTCATATCATATTATAAAATTCATTTTTTACAGGTAATATCATTCCCAACGGCATGCACATTTTTCACAACAGTACATCAATATAAAAAATATTAACATAATTACATCGTCATTTATACCTCAGCCCCAATATGGATGTGCTTGCGAATGCAATGAGGTGTCAAACGAGTTTGAATATATGTCCGTCACCAGTAATATATGAACGAAGTCAACCTATTATCACATGAACATCAATATTATACACGGATTTTTCTTTATCTTATTAAAAGCATGAAAATAGTACTAGCATGTATGTGCTTCTTACCTCAAAAGGGACAGCGAAAATGGAAATACAATTTCTTCAATCACGTCATCTCCTCCTTGATTGCTACTAAGATGAATTATTTAACCTAATTACATACAACATGAAGTACATTAGCACGTTATTTTAACACAGAACATTTAGATTATATAACAAAGTTCACATACGGTTTCCTAAATATAGACTTATTAATAAATATACCACATGAAATAACATACCACATGCAAATGAACAATTACAATACCAGTTTTTTCATTATAACCAAAAAAATATTTTCTCGCATGTCAATAATAATGGACGCAGCTAACATTGATACAACATATCTAAGCACCAATGAACCTACTCTTCTACAAAATATAGTATAAATGCAACATCTATCGTTTCAAAAAATTTCTAACCTCTAAGCACTAACATCGCATAGCTATGACGAGCTAAAAGACTAATTAATTACCACCCTGCATGCGCGAAAAAATCAGTGTATTGCAAAGCTCATACCTTAATCTTCAACTCCGTAGTTCACTTCGCTTGGCAAATCCTACTCCCGAAGCTCTAAATGACTCCAAAAAGTTATGAAATAATGTCTAACACAACAAAAAATACATAGTTAAGAACTAAACAAAACGAGTACAAACATCATGCATGCAAACGAAATCAACAAAAATGGATAGATCTAACCTTCGTCTATCTTTTCTTCAACTTCAACATATTCAAAATCTAACTCCAAATCGCCCTAAATCATGAGTCAAAGTGCCTACGAAGGTTTCTTTCTCAGTGTTCTTACACACTCACACACTAGAAGAGAGAAGAGGAGGAGAAGAGAACGCTACGGCTAAGCCAGCGAGCAGGTATATATAAGGAAGAGGATCCCTGTAGTGTCGGCAGAACAGGTTCCCGCGTGCGAATTTGAAATCAGCGAGCCGGGAATTACGCGCCGTCAGCCGTCGAAATCAGCGCCTGATATTACGCGCTGTCAGCCATGGAAGTTAGCGCCTCGCGAGGATTCCCACGCTGCCGCCACTCCCTATGGTGGCCGGGCCCGCCGTCCCGTCGAGCGCACAGCCGAACCTGTCGGCCTGGGAGCGACAGCGGCAGAGGTGGCCGCCTCCCTTGGTGGCGGCAGGGCCCACTCCCGTGCTTCGTTCCGTTCCCGGCTCGACAAGTCGCTGCGAACACGTTATGCACAGTCGGCCGCCTCCCCGGGTGGCGGCAGGGCCCGCCGCCTCCTGCCGTGGCGGCAGGTGGCCACGTGTCGCCTGCCGCGCCTGCCGCCACTGGCAGGGGGTCCTTTTTGACAAATTGATTCGGAAGGGGTCTCTTTTAGCAATTCTGTTCGGGAGGGGGTCCTTTTGGACAAAAAATCGCAGATGCGAGGCCGCTCGGCCTGGGCGGCTCAGCGCGACCTTGGCGGCGACTCGAAACGGAGACATGTGAGGCGGGCGGCTACCCAGAACGGAGACCGAGGCACAAATCAGCAGATGTGTAGGCGGCTTGTAGCCGCGAGGCCGAGGGCGGGGCGTAGGTGAAGCCGCTCGGCCTGGGTGGCTCGGCGGCAACTCGATCGGGGCCGCTCGCAACGCTCAGGGGCCGGCGGCTCAATGCAGCAGCGGTGGCACCCACGGGTCGATGACAGTGGCAGGCCACTTGGCGCGGGGTCGACGGAGGCAGAGGTGACCCGGTGCAGCGGTGGTGACGGCAGAGCCCAGGCCGGCAGTAGTGGCTCGGAGGCGCGGCGATGATTTGACGCGGCGCGTGGAAGCGAGGCTGACTCCGTGCGACCGAGACCTCCTCCAGGTCGTGCTTGGTTTGACCCACTTTTTTCTTATTCCTGCTTAGTCTCACGTGGAAGTGGATGCCAAGTCTCTTCTAGCATAGCCTTCGGTAGCAATCAATAACAGAAAAACTGAACTAGAAGCAAGGAACAAATCCGACTAGACCACGAATCATACTCGGGTACTCGTGCGTGTACTGCTTCAAGGATTGGTAGTAGTAGTTCAGAATGCCCTGGCTGATTGACATATCCCTCCACCTAAAAAATTTCTTCATGGTCTTGCTTTATCCTAACACAGCGTACGGCGGTTCAAGGCAAGTTTGCATGGCGGTGTAACCAGACAGATCTCAAACTTTCGTGTTGTAGGAAAAGCAGTGATATTCAGTGGGCCCGGACAGATTGCCCAATCACGTGCGGAAACAACAACAGAAAGTTGAACTCGACGGATCATCCAGCGACGCGTGCGGATCCAAACGGCAGCGCTCGCAACCCTAATCCCTTCAATCTTCAAACTTGCATACCGGGTTATCATGCATGCTTTCTGTGCTGGCACTTTTTCATCTAAAAATTTGCAAACTTCTCGACTCTTGGAAGAGATCCCTTCAACAACTCAACACTACCATGTGCAAGCCCCACGGTAGGCGCCAACTATCATGGAATTGTCACGACATATGTCCTTGGTGTGAGGACTTAGTCATGAGGCCAACACATCTATGTGGTTGCTTGAGAGGGGTTGAGCGGAATCGAGAGACGCAACATAAGACAAGGATTTAGACAATTTCGGGCCCCGGGAAACATCATCTGGTAATAACCCTACATGTTGTTTGTGGTTATGTCTCATTATGATCCTCATGGAGTCGCCGCATAAGCCGGCTCTCCTTATTGTGTGTAGACCTAGAGATCATTTTTCGTCCCTCTTAGGGAGCCGTGCCCCTCCTTATATAAGTTGAAGGGGTGACTTACATGTAGAGTCCTAATAGGATTAGGATTACTCTATTACAAGTGGAGTCCTAGTCTTGCTTCCTTTGTAAGGGAATACTCCTTACGCTTTCCTCTTAAGCCGGCCCACCATAACATGAGTCGGCCTTCTGGGCCTTGGTCCTAGTCCTCTATCTGACCCGCCATTGGGGCCATCCGTGAGTCGCTAGGCTCGTGAGTCGTCAGACCAGTGAACCGCCAGACTCGTAATTCGCTAATCCTCCGGTGGGTTACCAATGAAACGCCAAGTCCCAGCTGGGTGATATATCCGGCCGGGTCATACCGCGGGGTATATCCCCGACATTAACCACAGTTGAAACTTTAGCATGTTCCTTTATCTTAACAGGGAAATGTGGTTTTTCAATGTAAGCGGTAGGAACAACTGGATCAACATTATAAAGTATAGTTTCTTCTTTAACTGGTACCGATTCTTTAATTTCTTCTTTAATAGGTGGGTGATATTTGAACCACTTCTCTTTGGGGAGATCAACGTGAGTAGCAAAATATTCACAAAAGGAAGCTACTATCTCAGAGTCAAGTTCATATTTAGTGCTAAACTTTGAAAAAGCATCGGTATTTATAAAAAAATTAACACAATCATACTTAAACTTACTACCTGACTCTTTACCTTCGTCGAGTTCCCAATCTTTAGAGTTGCGTTTAACTCTTTTCAAAAGATCCCACCGGAATTCAATATTTTTCTTCATAAAGGAACCAGCACAAGAAGTATCAAGCATGAAAATTGATCATTACGAGAAAGCCGAGCATAAAAATTCCGAATAATAATTTTTTCTTGAGAGCTCATGACTGGGGCATGAATATAACATTGACTTAAGCCTCCCCCAAGCTTTAGCGATACTTTCTCCTTCACAAGGCCAAAAACTATATATATAATTCCGATCACGATGAACTAGATGCATAGGATATTTTTTTGGTGAAACTCCATTTTCAATCGGTTCCAGTTCCAAGATCCAATATCATCGCATAGCTTATACCATGCTAATGCTTTTTCCTTCAAAGATAAAGGAAAGACCTTCTTCGTAACTTTATCCCTGGGTAGACCTGCAAGCTTAAACAATCCACAAATTTGTTCCATATATCAAGTGCATATCAGGATGTTCGGTTCCATCTCCTGCATAAGGATTAGCTAGCGGTTGTTCTATCATACCCGAAGGAATTTCATATTCAATATTTTCAGTAGGTGCAGTGGGTTGAGGGGTAGCTAATTGTGGTTCCGGTGGAGGTGAAGATACCTCGAACAAACCCCTCAAAGGATTGTTCTCCATAGTAATAAGTGACAGTAAATTTCAGCACACTATATGAATGTTTCCTTACCAATTTCCACCTACCAGAAGCGCTTCACTCCCCGGCAACGGCGGCAGAAAATTGCCTTGATGACCCACAAGTATAGGGGATCAATTTTATCTCTTTTCGATAAGTAAGAGTGTCGAACCCAACGAGGAGCATAAGGAACTGACAAGTGTTTCTCAGTAAGGTAGTGTTTGGAAGTGCTGAAATGGTAAGTAGCAGAGTAGTTTAATAGCAAGATAATTTTGTAACGAGCAAGTAACGATAAATAGTAGCAAGTATGTAGCAAGATAGCCCAATCCTTTTGAGGCAAAGGACGGGCCAAAACGGTCTCTTATAATAAGCAAAGCGTACTTGAGGGTACACGGGATTTCATCTAGTCACTTTCATCATGTTGGTTTAATTCATGTTCGCTATTTTGATAATTTGATATGTGGGTGGATCGGTGCTTAGGTGATGTTCTTACTTGAACAAACCTCCTACTTATGATTAACCCTCCCGCAAGCAACCGCAACTACGAGAAAAGTATTAAGAATAAATTCTAACCATAACATTAAACTTTTGGATTCAATCGGTCCCTTACGGAATAATGCATAAATTGGGGTTTAAGTTTCTGTCACTCTCGCAACCCACCATCTAATTACTACTCCACAATGCATTCCCTTAGGCCCAAATATGGTGAAGTGTCATGTAGTCGACGTTCACATGACACCACTAAGAGAATCACAACATACATACTATCAAAATATCGAACACATATCAAATCCACATGATTACTTGCAACATGATTTCTCCCGTGACCTCAAGAACAAAGGTAACTACTCACAAGTGATGAGCATACTCAAGATCAGAGAGGTAATATATAGCATAATGGATCTGAACATATAATCTTCCACCAAATAAACCATATAATAATCAACTACAAGATGTAATCAACACTACTAGTCACCCACAAGCAACAATCTATAGTTCTGGTAACAAGATTGATCACAAGAGATGAACTAGGTTTTGAGATGAGATGGTGCTGGTGAAGATGTTGATGAAGATAGCCCTCCCGAAGATGGGAAAGTTGTTCGTGATGATGATGATGATGATGATGATGATTTCCCCCTCCGAGAGGGAAGTTCCCCCGGAGGAATCGCTGCGCCGGAGGGCAAAATTGCTCCTACCCAAGTTCTGCCTCGAGACGGCGGCGTTCCGTCCCAAAAGTCTTCCCATTAATTTTTCTATGTCAAAATGATTTATATACCAAAAGAGGGGCACCGGAGGTTGGTCGGGGTGAGCACAACTCACCAGGGCGCGCCCAGGTGGGTTGTGCCCACCTGGTGGGCCCCCTCTGGTGGTTATCAGCTCCCGTATTTCTTAAATAATCCATAAAAAATCTCTGTGAAGTTTCAGCTTGTTTGGAGTTGTGCAGAATAGGTGGCCTGACGTAACTTTTTCAGGTCCAGATTTCCAGCTGTCGGAATTCTCCCTCTTGGTGCATACCTTGCAAATTATGAGAGAAAAGGCATTAGAATTACTCCAAAAAGCATTATTATGCATAACAACAATGTAAATATTAGCAAGAAAACATGATGCAAAATGGACGTATCACTTCACACTCATAGTCATCATCACTTGAAGTATTAAAGTAAGCTTCTCGTGAGGTTACACTGGCACCTCTTGCCATGAAGCATTAGGTGGGATTGTAGTCATCAACGCAGTTCTCAGGGTTGGTGGAGTACCTATTGTCTTCATGGTCGAAGCTGGACTTGCTGACGAACTGAGTAGCGAGGGCTAAGCTCGCTACCCCAGTGTCAGACTCCTCAGCTTCCTCTTGATCAGATTCTTTCTCTGAATTCATTTCCGTCCTAATGAAAGCACGAGCTCTGTTGGAACTTCTTTTCTTGCGTGATGAAGATTTTGATGAAGACTCTGAGGATTTCTTTTTCTTTTGTCATCGGAGTCATCATCTCTGCTAGACTTCTTCTTTGAGCCCTTTTGCCAGAGAGGGCAGCCAATGATGTAGTGGTATGGCTTCTTGCATTTGTGGCAAGTTCTCGTGTTGTAGTGTTGAGCAGAAACTTCTCCAGTGTTCTTCAAGTCATACTTTGTAGACTTTCGAAAGTGCTTCCTCTTGGAAAACTTCTCGAACTTCCTCACAAGTATAGCCAGTTCTCTGCCAATTTTCTCAAACCACGAGAACTGCAGTCAGATTCTTCTTCTTTAGATAAGAAATTGCCTTGGCTTTTGTTTTTGCCTTCAGAGCGTGGGGTCGTCCACAGCTGGGAGCATACATATCTCTCTTCTCAGCTTGCTGAAATTCATGAGTATTAAGCCTTTTAAGAATATCAGTCGGATCCAGTGACTTGTAATCAGGAGGCTCTTCAATCATCATGGCCAAGGTGTCAAAAGAATTGACAAGGGACCTTGGCAATTTCTTCAGTATCTCGTGGTCAGTGATGTCAGCAACACCGAGAGCTTGAAGCTCATTGGAGATATCGGTGAAGCGGTCGAAGGTTTGCTGAACATTTTCGTTGTCAAGCCTTTTGAAGCGGTTGAAGAGATTGCGAAGAACATCAACTCAAGAGTCACGTTGAGTGAAAACGCCATCATTTACCTTAGAAAGCCTATCCCAAATATGATGTTTCCGGTGCACATACTCTGTCGTATTGTCCTTTATTAAGATGTCCACATGTGATATTTTTCGCTTAAGACTCGAGTTGGTTGAATCTCTTCACGTCTGCAACATTGATGGTAGGAGCAACAGTGAAAATGCCATTCTGAACGACGAATCGGAGATCATTGTTAATTGCCAATAAAGATGGGGAACACAACGAATACCTAGATCATACCTGCGGTCTGACATAATGACATCTTACGCTTGTTTTAACGTCCAACTGGCCCTGCCAGTAGTTTTCCTGTCGATGCTTACAAACTAGAGTACATTGACTAGAACTAGAATATCAGCGTTGGCACGGACAGTTCACGCAGAGTGCACGACATGCACACTAAGCACCATTATCCATATTACCATATATATATAATATCCTCTGAGTTGTTACCTTTTCCCTTTCTTGATTTGCATAGATATCACCGAGCATCCAGCCAATTATTCGATCCCTTAAATTCAACAAGGGTCCAGGAAACAATAGTAAAACATTGAAGAAGATATGATGCGCAGTTCGATCTCCTTGTCATGTTCCACAGGGAGAGGGAGAGGGAGAGGGAGGAGAAAACAATGAAGTCAAGTACCTAATTAGTCTTATGCAGTGCCTTCTCAGGACTAGCGCTGGGGTATTTTTTTTTAATATAAATTATACATATAGCAAGTCTGGATTTTTATACTGGCAGTGGCTGCCTTATGTTAAGTGCAAAATGTTGTGTTTTACGTCTGGCTCTGTCAGCGTTGTGGATATTACGATCTGATTTAATGATTTATGACCTGCAATAAGTTGACCAGAAAAGGTACACTATATTTCCACACAAGGATTTTCTTTTGAGAAATGTATGTTTTTCGTCCCTCAAGTTTTCAAAAAGTCTACATCCGGTCCTTAAGAATGTTCCTCTTTCTTTTTTCACAAGAGCGTAGCTTCCGCTCAACTTCTGAAACTTTCACGGAAAGAGATCGGATCCTAGAGCCTAAACAAGACCCTCACAAACCTAACGAAAGTCCAAAACCCGCTACCGCTAACACGCAAGTTGCGATTACACTAATGCGCAAGCTTTTGATTACACTACAAACACAGAATCAAGGAGGAATAAACCGGAATCTTGGCCAGTGGCGGAGCTAGCATTTGACGACAGGGTGGTCCGCCTCAAAAAAAAATTTGACAACAGGAACTAAAATTCTCAATTAAGTCTCAGGTTTGCATAAAAAGTCTACATAGTAGTACTACATACCTTGAGAAGTTCAAAGAAGACTATGTATGCTCTTGAACCACAAATTCTCGGGTTTAATTACCCTTCGGCCACATAAGCAGTCCCGCACATCCGAAATACTAGCTTTCCTCATTTCTTCTTAGCATGTCTCTCAAAAAGAGAAGCAATGGTCATCTTCATTATTTAATAATCGCAATAATAATTACGTTCTATCAATCATAATGACATAGTTGAACAGATTACGTGCAAAAATATGTGTATGAGTTAATTGCATGAACTTATATGTACCACATCTAGTCAGAAAAAGAAGCCCAGTAATGTGTACTGCAATATTATGAACTCATACACATCTAGCTAAAATTGTTATGATGTACTGCAAAATTATGTGTATGAGTCAAATTCAGATGGGGATGCACTGCAAAATCATATTGATGTACTGCAAAATTATGTGTGTGTACTGTATAAAATACAGAAGGTGATGGAGTACCTCATTACCTCTCTCTGAAAGACGGCCTGTTCTGGGAATAGCGGGTGTTAATTGCGGGACCCGTCAATTGCTGCCTGCTGAGTTACTGAGCGGACGGGGCGGCTCCGCTAGCATCGCGGCTGGGCGCGCTGCCGTGCGCAACTACGCTGAGAACAGCCCGCCGGGAGGCACGCGGCGGGAGGCGGGGGTCAGGGCGGTCCGGCGACGCGGCATCGCGATGACGAGGCAGGCGGCTCGGGCGCTCGGCTGGCGGCGGATTGGTCCCGTGGGTGACTAGCTGTTACTGGGCTTTTTCACGCCAGCCCATCTCTAATTAACCTATACTATAGAGGCCAGTCAGAAATCCCAGGGTGGGCCGCGGCCCACCCTGTCCACCCTGTGGCTCCGCCACTGATCTTGGCCCTTGGCCATTGCCAGGAGATAGCCGGCAGTAGAATAGTCCATGTTCTCGGCAGGGATTAAGTAACATAACATTGTTGATTAGTGGAGCATGGTATTGGTACTATACGACGCTTGCGGCACAATCCGCCAATGGTCGAGCCGGCAGGGGTTGCTTGCTCGGTCTCTCTCTGCAATACTAAATTTTCCGTCCGTTTTCTGCCCCCTTTTCCTCTGCCGTGCTCCCCTAGCTTCCCCACCAGCAACCACGCAGATGGAGTAGGGTGTCCACTGTCCACTGGAGGAATAGATTAATCGGCCAATAATGCGGCATAGATGATTAAATAATCCTCGGTGCTGCCTTTGATCATCGAGTCATGAGAAGGCAAGATTAAAATACTACTATAGTTAGTTGTACATTGGCCTGGTTTAGTTTAGCTCTCGCCTAACTTGACTTCTGACCAGGATTCACGTTCTCCGACTGAAACATCGATGTAAAGTGAGTTCTCTTGATCAATTTTTTAATACACTAGGCTCTCTAATTTTGAAACTCTCTCATTTAGTTGAGTTGATTAATTTTGGATTTGGTTCACGATTTTAATCGAATCAACTTTTCTTTTCCAAATCATATGTCGGCGGTTTGCCTATAAAAACTATCAATCCAGCGCACTCTCTCACCACCTAGAAAAAAAATACGTCAACATGTGATATTGTAGCGTCAATACAGTAGATGCAGCCATCGGCATAGAAAATTTCTCTGCATAAGTATGGGTTGATCAGCAGATAACACAGAATCACACCACAAAAAGCCTGCCAAAACACCGTGTTAAAAATATAAATAAAACACACTCTATCATCTTCCCCACTCATCAAACCATACCCCCCTTACTTCCAAAATATAAGGTGTATTGTTTTTAAAAATATTCGAATTTCTTTAACTTTGACCAAGTTCAAAGTAAAAAATATATCGACATCCACAATAGTAAATAAATAAAATATGAAAAATCATTTCATGACAAATAATGATACTGATTTGATATTATGAATATTCGCTACAAATTTGGTCAAGCTTAAAGAGGTTTGAATTTTCAAAAACTAATGCACCTTATATTTTGAAATAGAGAAAGCATTTTTTTTTTATGAAAACACAACAGCACCAACAACACAACAAAGCACGCCAAACCCTTATACTCCTTTCGTTTCTAAATATAAGTCTTTTTAGATATTTCAAATAGAATACAACATACGGATGTATGTTGACATGTTTCAGAGTGTAGATTCACCATTTTGCTCCGTATGTAGTCATTTGTTGAAATCTCTAGAAAGGCTTATATTTGAAAACGGAGTGAGTAGTATTTTCTAAACTTGAGAAGGACGGAACACCTTTGACCTATGCATCGATATATGTAATCCTTTTATTGTAAAGTACAATTCAAACAAAATAAATATAAAATACACCTCAGATGTCAGAATAATCTCAAACCTTGTTGCACTTACGCACCACCCAATCCGATTGCTATATTTTTATGCAGATTGGCCAAAGATAAACGAGATTAACACGTCCAAGGATCATAGTACAAGTCACACACTCACATTATAGATAGTGTTCACTAAGTCGGCTATCTCCAACAAACGAGCCTTTTGAGAACTGCGTATTGTTGACATTTTCATCCATAAAGCCGCCTCCGCGTAAGAATTCATGTTTGACCGCCATGCTTCCTTTCAAAAATAAAATCAGTGGGCTATGTATTCACTTCCGATCATCGTCGAAAGTTCAAAGATTCATGTCCTCTTCGATTCACAAAGATTCTCAAAAATGTAGTAATTGAAGAAAACAAAACATAATTAGAGTGTCATGTGCTCTTGAACACCATAAATTAAAAAACTACATGAATTCATATTATACAATGTTTGAGAACACATGAAAAACAAAAGAAATTCTATAGAGAGTTTTTGAGTGGATGATTTTTTTTCTCCCTTCAATCCTTCCAATGAAGTGCAAATAAACCGCAAGGCAAAAATTGTGAGGATTTCAATCCTATGAACTAAACGGGCACCAAGTGGAAAATTCCAAGGATTCAAAAATCATATGAAATTCGAAAAGATTATGGAGGTTGTAACACCGGATGTTGTTCGGCATTGCCTTGGCAACAAATTTGAGAAGTTCTTTTACTTGCCGGCTTCACGAACCAGAGGTGGGGTGCTTATAGCTTGGGATCCGCTCGTCGTAGCGCTCTCAAACCCCCATTACACGGAGAATACTCTAACGGTCCTTGTGACTCCTACTGGAGTAGCGGACTCCATGTGGTGGTTAACAGGGGTGTATGGACCCCAAGGGAATGTTGAAAAGGTGCAATTCCTTCAAGAGATTGTGGCCGTCGGAGACTTGCATGTCGGGCCCTGGGCTATTGTGGGAGATTTCAATCTGATTGTCAACCCTGAAGACAAGAGCAACACCTCGATCAACAGGAGAATGATGAATCTTATGCGTGCGATGATGAACAGACTAGAGCTCAAGGAGCTATACCTTACCGGCAGGAAGTATACGTGGACGAATGAGAGGCGGGAACCAACTCTTGAAAAGATTGATCATGTCTTCGTCACGAATGCTTGGGAGGATAAGTTCCCTTCCAGTCTTCTCAGTGCTCTTGGATCTTCGGTCTCGGACCACTGCCCCCTACTCATGGATCTAGACGCAGATTTCCACACGGGACGCTGATTCCGATTTGAGTCCTTTTGGCTGAAAGTGGAGGGTTTCTATGATGTGGTCGATGAGGCTTGGCATTCCATCCCATCTACGGGTAATGCTTACGTGGTGTTGGACATGAAGCTGCGAGTAACCGGGAAAGCTCTGCGGCGTTGAAGTGACAAGTGGATCGGCAATGTGAAGCTTCAGGTTGCATTAGCAATGGAGGTCATCTACCGTCTGGATTCGGCAATGGACGTGAGATCACTCTCTGACCAGGAGTACGAGCTGCATAAATTGTTGAAGAAAAAACTGCTTGGCCTAAGCTCGTTGGAGCAAACGATCGCCCGGCAGCGCTCTCGTCTTCTGCACTTGAAGGAAGGGGACGCGAACACGGAATTTTTTCATAGGCATGCACGCCACCGACAGAGAAAGAACATGATCACGGTTATGCAACACAATGGGGAGATTATCACTGGTCATGACAACATCGCGTCCGCGGTGGATGATTATTATGAGGCCTTGTTTGGCGCAGCGCCGGTGCGACAGCACACGCTTAACCTGGACATGATTGACCTCCCGTCCAGGAATCTTGAGAGCCTGGAAGCTCCTTTCACCATGGAGGAGGTGGAAAAGGCAATTAAATCGATGCCAATGGACAAAGCACCGGGCCCGGATGGTTACACAGGTCGTTTCTATGCGACATGCTGGCATATAGTGAAGAATGATCTTATGAGGGCTTTTGATAGTTTCTTCCATGAGGACATGTGCGGCCTACCAAGCATCAACAAGGCCATCGTCTCTCTTCTGCCGAAGATGGATGGGGCAGCGGACATAAAGGACTACAGACCCGTAAGCCTTGTGCATGGAGCGGTAAAGATCTTCGAGAAAGTACTTGCTTCAAGGTTGACTGACGAGCTCCCAATGTTGGTAGGGCACCACCAGAGTGCGTTCGTCCGGCAACGCTCATTGCATGACAATTTCATGCTTGTGCAAGCCACAGCTCGGCACTTGCATGCTGCAAAGGAGCCAACGGTGATGTTAAAGCTTGACATATCGAAGGCATTCGACTCTATTCAATGGCCGTTCATCTTGGAGGTGCTGGCGAGAATGGGTTTTGGAAGAAGATGGATTTCATGGATTTGCGGGCTGCTCTCAACTTTGTCCACACGGATCATGGTCAACGGCACTCCCGGGAGACCTATTTTCAGTTGCAGAGGGTTGCGGCAAGGGGCCCCAATATCGCCGATGGTTTTCATTCTATGCATGGAGCCCCTCCAGCGTCTATTCAGCTTGGCTGCTGAGCGAGGCTGTAATGCCCAGGATGGAATTATACCTCCTACGTGTCGAGGCACGACTTAAAGGCATAAGTCCATCCTAGAATGATCTCAAGTTTGGTAATCTTTGCACAACTCATGTAAAAGGGGGAAAGTAAACTTAAAAATAGTTGGCTTACAATCGCCACGTCACAGAAACAGTACAAGTCTCAAACATCATCATACAATAAGATCACTACAACCCTCTAAGGGCAAAACCAAATGTCAAAGTACCAAACTCAGATAAATTAAACAACCACAGGCGGATCGAATCCTAGTAAGAGTCTCCACTACTGATCGTCCGGGTAGCGCACGTAGTAACGACTACGCTCCTCGTCGTACTCCCAATCCAGCTCGGTGCCATCACCTGGATAGCTCACGGCTGGACCTGCATCTGGTGTGTGAAGTAACTGTGAGCCACAGAGGACTCAGCAATCCCGTTCCCGGGTAACAGAACTATTTAAGCCTTTAGGTGAGGGAAAGGCTGAAGAAAGAAATGAGGTGAAGGAACAACAAAGAGTCTGCAGCAGCAACTAGCACTAACTTACGCAAGAGAGAGCGAGAAGAGAAGGCAAAGCGAGAAGTGATCACTAAGTGATCCTAGCTACAAGCTCACAAGCATAACCCCTCCGTGTTCAACTCCCGAATCCCTATTCGGAAATTGACAGTCACGGAACACACGCTGGTAGTGTATTAGTATCATTGTGTCAAGTTATCTACAACCGGAATTAACAAGCTCCCATCTGCCACATAACCGCGGGCACGGCTTTCGAAAGTTCAAACCCTGCAGGGGTGTTCCAACTTGACCCATTACAAGCCCACGATCCACGGAGTCGCAACTCCAAAGTGGGAAGACCCGAGTATCCTCGGAATCCCGTGCTCAAGATATACCGAGCTAAGGTAAGGCTAATCCAGCAAATCCTCCCGGCGTGCCGACACCCTGATAGTAGCCGCGCGTATCTCGTCTCAGGCCACGACCGGATGGGTGATCCCACAGGTTTTTACCAAACCTTGAGTTTCCTCGAGGTGGCCCCGCGTAACCCCCGTTTCGGACCAACACTCATGTGGAGCACTGGCCCGGGGTTGTTGATTAAGAAAGAGGGTTAATTACTCCCTATGCATGTTTAGTTTGTTATTAGGCAAATAGTACCAATGTTGGGATTTGCTGGAAAAGACTTAGCACTTAGCGGTTTATCGAGGGGGTCCCATACACCCCAACCGTGTTAGGAACGCATAATCAAGGAACATAAAACCGGCTTATACGGATCCTAACGGCATGAGTGGAACAAATCACCAAGCAAAAGGCTTAGCCTTCCACCCTTGCCAATATATAGATGATTTCAATTTAAGCATTTATATAGAGTGATATAACCCAACCAAACTTCAACATGGAGCAAGCATCTTCACTTCACCTGCAACTAGCAACGCTATAAGAAGGGCTGAGCGAAGCGTACTTAGCCAAGCAACGGTTTGCATAGGTAGGGTGGTTAAACATGGCAATTGGTTACAAGTAGGAGGCTGACAAGAAGAACATGGGCATCGAGGCAAAACTATAGATCGAGACTACTAGCAATAGGCAAAGATAGTAATGTTATCGGGGTTCGGTCATCTTGCCTGAAGAGAAGAAGTTCGGATCAAAAGAAGGGTCCTCTTGCTCAAACTCGTTGGAAACCTCGTGCTCAACCTCGTTGGAAAACTCGTGCTCAACTTCGTGCTCTAAACAAGACAAACACACCAAGCACCAATCAACACGATGCAATGCGCACTCGAAAAACATGTATGCATGATGGATGCACTAGAGATGCACATGGAGCACGGAAAACATCACTCAAGCAAAACACCTCAAAACAAGATAACAACCTGATATTATTAATCTACACAGAAAATCACCCAAGTTTGATATAAAGATCGCTGAAATCGGAGTTACGGGCTAAAAGTTATGCCCGAAACAAGATTTGAGCGAAAACTGCAAATTACAGCAACATAGCATCTTGGGAGCACAAAATAATTAATCTACAGCACCCAAAAAGCATGGAAAAGGACTTGAACATAAACTAGATATAATGTACAGCAACTAGGTCCAAAGTGCACCCCAAACGGAGTCACGGATCAATAGCAATGATCTTGGACATATTGAACTTTGAAATAAAATTCTGGCAGCAGAATTTTATTGAAAGTTTGGAGCAAAAGATAAACATGCTACAGCACCTCAAATGGACATGTGAGGACATGGATGGAAAGACAACAATATATACTTCATGGAACAATCAAAATCCACCCCAAAACTATCATGCTTTGTCCTACAACATCACACGAACATGGCATCGGAACGTTACAGATTTCAGACTTAGTGAAATTTCACTAAGTCCCAAAACAGCAACATCATCATAGCATCAAAAAGAGCATGTTTAAGACACCTCGAAACTAAACATGGCAAAGGGTAAGCACCTCATCAAAGTACATATGACGGTGATCCCGAAACACACAAGCATGCATCAATGTGGTGAACACAACGATTACAACGAGCTCAACAACATGGCATTTCATAACAAGTAAAAACACAACATTTGAACATGGCATCTTGCAACGATGATAACGAGGAAAAGATAAATCTACCATGCAACCTATCACACACAACACGTAGTTCGTGACGAGACGAACACGTGGACATGTCATTTGCATCGTTTGGACAAACGAGCTAGAAGATATCACATGTCAAAGGTGGCACAAAAATAACACATAGCAGCAGTTTATATCATCATACACTCTTGCAACAGCAAAACAAGGCCCTAGATGACTTCTAACATGCATGACTACAACAGGTAAAACGTAGAGGGCATCTCCACGAACATCTGGACATGCTACACGCGCAAAACGGAGCAACACAGAGAAAGTTATGCATGGTCAAAGTAGACACCTCAGATCAGGAAAACAGGGGATTAGGTCAACCTCAACGGATCTGAGATCCGGATGAACAGTAGAAGGCCTCGGTGAACAGTGCTCGGCCCGGGTCTGGAGCTACAGTGCGGCGGCCGAACTGGCCCGGATCTGGTGGAGGCGGCCCAAGGCGGCGGCGGCGGGGAAGAAGTGGCGAGGAGGCCCACCGGGGCGGAGCGGGGCGCGGCCCACCGGCGCGCGCGGGGCAGCGCGGCCCACCGGCGCTGAGGCGGAAGGGGCCCGGCGCGCGGCACGCCTCGGAGGGAGGTGGCGGCTGGGCCGGTGCGGTGAGGCAGGCCCGTGTCGGCGAGGAGGCCCGGTGAAGTGGTCCCTCCTGGGCCGCGGGGCGAAGGCGTACGGGCCTGGGGGCGCGAACTGGTGACGAGGGGAGCGGTCGTCCCGCGGGCGATGTGGTCCCCGGCCGGCCCGATGCGGTCGAGGCCAGCTCGGTCGAACCGGACGCCTGCGGTCGGACCTGGGTGACAAGTGGCGACGGCCTGGCGCTGGCGGCGCGCCCCTGGCGGCTGCGGCTGTCTGCCTCGACGAAAACGCTGGATCCTTCGGGATCCAGAACTGGTTTAGTGGATCTGAGTAGAAAAGAAAAAAAAAGAAAGAGGGAAGGAGGAAGAAGAAGAGGATGCCCAAATAGACCTAGGGTCTATATATAGCAGTTTTTAGACTAGGGTTTGAGACTAGGGGATGTTTAGGAGCCCTCCGATCTGGATCCAACGGATCCGATCGCGGGATGATTTTAAAAGGCCCAGACGGAGAAAAGAGACTGCAGCAGGGGTATTTCCGGGACACGAAGTGAAGGCACATCGGACCCACACGGACAACGGAGGGAAAAGTCAACGGAGTCCAAACGAGACGAGATTTGAGAGGCGGGTTGCACACAACAAAACAACAACACACAACTCAACCTCGCGGCACACCGGTAACGAAAAACGCCCGAACAACAAAGAAGGCCTACGGGACGTCACGGACACGTGAGGGAGCTCCGGAACACGAAACGGACAACGGGAAGAAACGCCACGAACCGGATGCAACCCACAACACAAACAAAATGCAATGCACATGTCTACATGATATGAATGAATGCCACACACTCACACAACAAAACGACGAAAGCCCGAAAGACAAGAACCCGAAATGGAAATAGATGAAGCCGGAGATTTATTATAAGCCCAAAAGGGAAAGTATTACATCCGGGGCATTACAGA
>LR738710.1:601228391-601255234 GCA_902687465.1 Secale cereale | reverse complement strand
GATCACTTCCCGAACCCCTTTCGGAAAATGACCGCCACGGTTACTCACGCTGGTAGTGTGTTCTGAACATGGTGTCAAGTTTTCTGCAACCGGATATTAACAAATTCCCATCTGCCACATAACCGCGGGCACGGCTTTTGAAAGTTCAAAACCCTGCAGGGGTGTCCCAACTTAGCCCATGACAAGCTCACGAACTGTGGAGTCGCAACTCCAAGGTGGGAAGACCCGAGTATTCTCGGAATCCCGTGCTCAAGATATTCCGACTAAGGTAAAACTAATCCAGCAAATCCTCTCGGCGTGCCGACACCCTGATAGTAGCCGCGCGTATCTCGTCTCAGGCCACGTCCGGATGGGCGATGCTACAGGTTTTTACCAGCGCTCGGGTTCCCCCAAGGTGGCCCCGCAGGCTCCCCAGTTTGGACCAACACTCATGTGGAGCACTGGCCTGGGTTGTTGATTAATAAAAGGGTTTATAACTCCCTATGCAAGTTTTAGTTGTTTAGGCAAATGTAGTACCAAAGTTGGGACTTGCTGGAAAAGCTTTAGCGCTAAGCGGGTTATCAAGGGGGGGCCATAAACCCCAACCATGTTAGGGATGCATAATCAAGGAACATAACACCGGTTTATACGGTTCCTAGGGTGGCATGAGTGGAAAAAAACACCAAGCAAGAGGCTTAGCCTTCCACCCATTACCAATATATAGATGATTTAGTTTAAGAGTTTATATAGTGTGATATCCCAACAAAACTTCAACATGAAGCAAGAATCTTCAAATCTTCTCCTGCAACTAGCAATGCTATAAGAGGGGCTGAGCGAAGCTTACGTAGCCAAGCAAAGGTTTGCTAGGTTGGGTGGTTAGGCAGATTCATGGTTATAATAGGAGGCTGACAAGCAAACATGGGCATCGAGGCAATAAGCTAAAGAGCGAGACATCTAGCAATAGGCAAATATAGTAATGATATCTAGGCCAGGTCATCTTGCCTGTCGAGTCGTCGATGGGATCGTAAGACGGCTCCTCGTACTCAACCTCGGTAGTAACCTCGTTCTCGTTCTCGGTCTCGGCTTCCGGCTCTACTCAACACAAGAACACAACGAGGCACAAAATCAAACAAGGTGCAATGCACAATCAACATGATGCATGTATGATGCATGTATGATGCAATACATGTCAAGGGATGAAGCACACAAGAACAACACAAGACAACAAGTTTAAATGAGGCCGGAATCCACATAAAGCAAATCTGGTAAGTCCTCATATGCATATGTTGAAATTGGTCCAGATCTGAACAAACCTTAAGTTAAAGTTGTTAAACAGCAAGTTAACATGCACCAAGATGATCTACACGAAATTCTAGTCAAGTTTCATATAAAGTTTGTTTAAAACGGAGCTACGGTCTAGAAGATATGAGCAAAACAAGACAAACATGGCAACGGTGCAAGATGCACCCAAACATTAAGAAAACACACTCCAAACATGTTAACAACATGATATTATGATTCTACATGAAAAATCACACAAGTTTCCTATAGCGCACACTCACAACAGAGCAACGGTTCAACACATACACTCGAAACAAGATACAATGCAAAGCTGAAATTAACAGCCACATAGCAACTTTGGAGCAAGAAATATATACTCTACAACACCCAAACATGATGACAATAAGCATGGACATGAAGTAGACATATCCTACAGCAAACAACTCCATTGGAGCACTCCATAGGAGGCATGGATCAATAGCAACAAGCTACAACATTTTGATCATGCTGTTAAAAACCTGATAGTTATATTTTATAGCAACTTTGGAGCAAGAAATAAATAAGCTATAGCAACCCATATGAGCAAGTGAGGGAATGGATGGATAGACAACAACATGTAAAACAAGGAATGATCAATGGCCACCCCAAAACTAACATGGATTTGACTAGGGCATCAAGCAAACATAGCATCAGGTTAAGACACATTCCAGACTTAGTAAAATTTTCACTAAGTATAAAACAGTTATGTTCGCATGGCATGTTTACAAGCATGTTTAAGTCACCTCAAGGCATATCATGGAAAAATGGTTTGCACCACAACAAATACCACATGATGAAGATTCTAAAACATATTGGCATGTGACATGGGGACAAACACATCAATAGCAACGAGCACTTCAAATCAGCATCTCATAACATGTTACAAAACTTAACAGCCACATGCATTTTTGCAACAGATATTAACATGGCAATATGAGACCTAACATGAATGATACAACAACCATCATGTAGAGCATTTCACAATGAACATTTTGACATATCATTTGCTTCATTTGGATAAACATGCACCAAGTTATCACATCTCAAACATGGCATGAAAATAACAAGTAGCAGCAGTTTATAACAAGTAGCACTCATGCAACAGAGATTAGGACCTCTAGATGAACTCAAACAAGCATGACACAATGGAACAAAACGTAGAGCACATCACCACGGTCATTTTGACATATCATATGCACAATTTGGACAAGCACAATAAAAGATACAGCCATGCAAAGATGCCTTCAGACAACAAGTTAACAGGGACTTAGTGAAAAAAAACAACCTCAACAGGGGTCGGGCGGACACGTCCGGGCTGATGTGGACAGTGTCCGAACCGAGCGGATCGGGCGCGGGAGCGGATCGGGCGCGGGCGACGGGACCCGGACCCGCTAGGCTTCGGCAGCGGCGATCCTATCGGATCTGGCGCGGCGGTCGGGGCTCGGCCCTCCGATGACTGGAGCGGCTGCGGCCGGCGAGGAGGCCGGCGGGGCAGCCCGGCGACGGCGAGGGCCGGCGGCGAGCGCCTCGGCCGGCGCGGCGATGGGGCCGGCGGAGAGGGGCTCGGCTGGATGTGGTGACGGGGGAGGAGGCGACCGGGCGGCGGAGTAGATCGGCGGCGGGGTTCCGGCGCCGAGCGCGGCGACGGCGGCGGAGGTCGGCGACCGGAGCGCGGCAAGGGCCGGCGGGGAGGATGCGGGCTGGTGGCGGCGCGATGCGGGCCGCGGGGGCCGGGGACGGGCCGGCGGGGCCGCACGGCGGCGAAGTGGGCGCGGCGGCGCGACCAACGGGGTGCTGACACGTGGCGGCGGAGAGGGGCTGGACACGTCCGCCGGCGGCGCGGACACGTCCGGTGGCGTGGAGGAAGGAAAAAGCTAGGGTTTGGACGCAAAAATGGAGGGTGTTGAGGTTTTTATAGGCACAAGGAGCTAGGAGACTCCAAATGGGGAGCGGTTTTCGGCCACGCGATCACAATTCGACGACCGAGATGATGGAAAGGGTTGTGCTGAGTTAGTGGGCTGTTGTGGAGGGGGTCTTGGGCCTTAAAGAAGAGGTTCTTTTAGCCCAGTAAGTTAATCGTTGGAGTACCAAACGAACTCCAAACACGACGAAACTTGACAGGCGGCCTACACGTACCAAAACAACAACGCACAACAAGTCTCACGTCATTCCGGAAACGTTAGACGGCCACACACGAAAGAAGGACTCGGGGATGCCACGGACACGTGTGAGAGCGTCGAAACTCGAAACGGACAACGGGAAGAGACGAGTGGGACCGGGTGCAAGTGACAACACAAATGCAATGCAATGCACATGACCACATGACATGGATGAAATGCACACACGCACACGACAAAACGAAGAACCTGAAATGAAAGAAGAGCCCAGAAAGGAATGGATGAAGCCAAAGTTTATATATTGCCATATTTGGAAAGTGTTTGATGGCTTCTCGCCCCTCGTTGGTTACCCCAAGTGGAAGGTTTGAGATGTAGCGTAGCGGAAAATTTCCCTTGGCAAAGATACCAAGGATCGAATCCCGTGAGACTCCGAGGGTCGACAAGAAGGTGTCAATAGCGCCAGAAACTTTTGCTTGACAGGACCTGCACACAGATACAAATAACTTTCCTCCCAACGAGTACAGAGAGGTTGTCAATCCCTCCGGCCTTGTCGTTTACAAAGGATCAAACGCAAGAGATAATAGTGATAGGTATGACTGCAACTAGGAAATAAGAACATGAAGTAAATAGCGGGTGTGATCAGTGATGGTAATATGGACCGGGGTCCCATGATGTTCACTAGTGATGTCTCTCTCCCAAAAGACGATAAAACAACTAAGCGAGGTAAACAAATTACAGCTGGGCAATTGACAGGATTATGTGCGCAAACCAATGCTAACTATGTTGTAAAGAAAGGTAGAGGCTCAAAAGCATGGGCGGTATGCCAAGGCAAGTAGACCGAAATCCATCTGCATCTACTACTAATCATCCACCTTGAGATATCTATCCAAAACATCTCGCTGGTATTAAGTTGCGAGTCCCACCCAAAGTGTAAACTCAAAGCAACAGACAACTGCATTAAAAGAACTTTGCGTAAAGTAAACAATCCTTGCACCCGCAAGTACAAGCACCGTTGTTTTCCCCCTTGTGGCAACAGCACATCCCCTAGACTCATGTTTCTGTCACTCAAACTAGTCATCGAGGGGCATGAACCCACAATCAAGCATAAAGTTCCCTCTTGGAGTTACTACCTACTACTCGGCCAAAGCAATAAACAGCAACGGAGAACATGCAAGAATTACTCAAGAACATAAATATAAAAGAGGTGAATCAAATATATTACTCACACACAATCTGAACATAATCTCATAATCCATCGGATCCCAGCAAACTCAGCAGAGCAACAGCATAAAGATTACATATGTGCCTCGATCATGTAGGGCAGCTCACGAGGTCTAATCCATGAAGAACAAAGAGGGGAGGAGAACATCACATAGCTACTGGTCATGGACCCATGGTCCAAGGGAGGCTACTCACAACTCATCCGGGAAGCGTCCATGGTGGTGGAGAAGCTCCCGGTGGTGGTTCTCCCCTCCAGCAGGGTGCCGGGAAGAGTTCTCCTGGTGCTCCTGATCTTGGAAGCGCGGCGGCGGCGGAACAGAGATGAGATCGCGAAAAAGGGTTACGTCCTCGAGGGTTTCGGGACGCGAGCAATATATATGCAAAAGAGGGTCACCAGAGGCGGAGGTGGGGCCCCAGGCGCCCCCCTGGCGCGGCCAGGGGTGGGGCCGCGCCGGGTGGCCGCCTGGGCCACCCCAGGCTCCCCTCTGGCCCTGCCTTGGTTTTTCTGGAAGCTCCCGATACGCTGATTTTTCCTGTATTTTTCCCGGAATTTTTAGGGCACTTTTAATATGGGGAAAACCTGAAATAGAAAAACAGCAGAAAAGAGGAACTGGCACTGGGGTGCACTGAGTTAATAGGTTAGTCCAAATATGATCAAAAGTGTATGGAAGTGCATAAATATCATAGCAATATCACACAAAAGAGGCATGGAGCAAGCAGAAATTATAGATACGTTTTGGATGTATCAACATCCCCAAGCTTAATTCCTGCTCGTCCTCGAGTAGGTAAATGATAACAAGCATAATTTCTGTGGTGACATGCTATCAACCATATAAGAACTTTTAAGTAAAGCAATCAAGGCATGTAATTCAATTCAAGTCATAACAAGCAAGAGTCTATATTAGCATTGTAACAAGTAACATAAGAACATAAAGGTGCAAGAGCTCTCGCTGTCCGTCACTCGAATGTCTCCAAATGGTGTTTGCGTGCAAGAAAGGGGATAGGGATATATGAGAGAGTAAAACATAGTTTTTATATTGTTGAGAACTTAATCTACTAAAGTTTCACACTTGGTCTTCTTTGGAATCTTATCTTGACTCATCCCCAGACCGTCAGCCAGGTACAAGTCAAAATGATCCACTCCCTTTCGATATTTTGAGCACTCATGCAATGGATGAGCGTAAGCAAGAAAGTCGATACTTAGGATGGCAAAGAGAGAAAAATGATAAAGGGGGAAGACAAAAAAGGTGTGAAAGGCTCACATCAATGAGGACAATCATCGGCGAGAGAAAGCCAAATGATAGATATGATGTGAGGAGTAGGGATTACCATGCAACGGATGCACATATGAGCTAAGGTAAGCTCTCCAATGGAACTAGTGGGGGTGCATCCAACTTGCTTGCTCAAGAAGACCTAGAGCTCTTTTGAGGAGGCTCATCATTGGAATATACGAGCCAAGTTCTATAGTGTAAAGGTCCCCACATAGCTATATGCATGAATGATAATCTCTATGGAGTACAAGGTATATGATGGAGTACGAGTGTGGATCTCTCAAAAGAAATAGTAGTGTGCCCCCTTCTCTCTTTCTATTTCTTTTTCTTTTTTTTCTCTTTTTTTATTTTGTGTGGCCTCAATGGCTCTTTCTATTTATCTCTCATTTGTCCTCTTTGGGATCTTTTGATTTGTCCTCTTTGGGATCTTTCCCTCACTTTAGGGGCAACACTCTATGTATTACAAGAAGTATAGAAGATCTTTCACACTTTACAAAAGTACTCAACATAAAGAAAATGAAACTATCATGATGTATGCAAATGTATGCCTCTGCCGGTGTAGCAGGATATGCAATGATACTAGCGCGTCATGTAGCAATGATTAGGGCAAGGCCCAACTAGCATGCGGCTCATCGATCAAGCAAAAAGCATGTATGACATGAAGATCAAGTCATGAGAAGATGGATGTTGCATGGCAATGTATCTCGGAAAGGTTATGGAAATGCCTTAATAGGTAGGTATGGTGGCTGTTTTGAGGAAGGATATAATGAGGCTTATGATGACAGAGCGTATCGTGCCAAGGATTTGGATGCACCGGCGAAGTATGCGCCAACTCTCGAGGTGAGAAAGGGCAATGCACGGTATCGAAGAGGCTAGAAAAATATGGTTAGGTGGAAGTGTCAACTTTCGAATACTCACATTAGTCTGAAGAACTCATGCACTTATTATCGGTAACTCTCAATCTAATTAGGAAGTTCTCAAAGAGACAAGTACCCCGAGGAGGAGTGTATGGGGATTTGGTTATCCTTGCGCATCCTCGACTCATGATACGTGAGTGTACTCTAATATTCGATCCCTCCAAAGATTAGTGATCCATTTAGTAGCTAAAGTTCTCAACTATTTTGTAGGTTTTCGAAAATAAACACGGATTGCCCAAAATACGACATCTATCACTAATAGGCTAAAGCTCTTGACACCAAAAGTTCAGACATTACTCATGGCAATACCTCAAAACTATTGCAAGTTACTACTAAAATTAAATAGCAACCTCAGTTACCTACTTTAAGTTAAGACACACAACTCAGTGCAACAGACAAACTCTCTTAACAAGATAAACATGAAAACTCAAGAGAGTTCAACAACCAACTAAACAAAGGCTCTTTAAAAAGAAAAGCATGAAAACTAAGAGCTAAACATGACAGTAGTTATGGAAAGACAAAGAACACACACAGCAAAGATAAGCATGAAAATCCTATGTTGTGTTCTAGGTTGAAGTGGAGTGTGTTTCTCTCCCACACAAAGAAAGCTGGGTTCTAACTCGTTATGAACAGCAAGCAAAGCTAAAGAAAACTAAAAAGGAAACTAAAAGCAAGACGCTCCAAGCATAGCACATAACGGATGAAGTGATTAAAATATAGTGGAACGAAAGATGAACTGATAATTGTTGATGGAGAAGGGGATGCACGGGGGCATCCCCAAGCTTAGACGCTTGAGTCTTCTTGAATATTTCTTGGGGGTGCACGGGGGCATCCCCAAGCTTGAGCGTTTGACCCTCCTGAATCTTTTTATCATCTTCCCTCGCACACTTGAAAACTCCCTTAATACATAACTCATCATAATCTGATTAGCGAGGTTAGTACCCACAATAAAATAACTTTTCCTTGCTGGAAATAAAGATAATCTTGAAGAGCTACTATTTCTCAAGATTGCCAAAAGGTTTTTGCAAAGAAAAAGCAAGCTCAAGGTTTGCAAAACGAAGAAAAGGCAAAACAGGACAGAATCTGTGAAAAACAGACCAGCAGGTAGTAAATAATTTTTTCGGGGCACTTCTGCAACTCAAATAAAAAAACTCAGAACAGACGCCCGAAAGCCAATTGTATAGAGCACGCTGTCAAAAAAATCAGATCAAAAAGATGATCTGGTGATTTTATACGAATTTTTCTGTCCAAGGACAGAATCTGTTTTCTGGACTGCACGTCAGAACTTTTGAACTTTCTTGCAATCGGAGGCTAAACTTGGCACAAAGTTGAAAAGAAAAGATACAATGATGATGCTACTGTAGTAACAAACATCAAGACACAACAAAAGAAAAAATAAAACCTAATTCGTTGTGGGCTGCCTCCCAAAAGCGCTTTCTTTTATGCCTTTAAGCTAGGCATGATGCAAAAAGATAGGATCAAGTTTTATCAAGAGTAAAAGAATAGCTAGCCCGTGTAACGGACTCAAAAGGCAACTTAATCTTCTTTCTAGGGAAGTCTTCCATCCCTTTCTTGAGAGGAAATTGGAATTTTATATTCCCCTCTTTCATGTCAATGATAGCACCAACGGTGCGAAGAAAAGGACGTCCCAAAATAATTGGACATGAAGGTTCACATTCAATATCCATAATAGTAAAATCAACGGGAACATAATTGTCATTGACAACGATAAGAACATCGTTGATCTTCCCCAAAGGTTTCTTTACGGAAGAATCAACAAGACGAACACCAAAAGAACAAGGATCAAAAGATTTCAATTTAAACATATCATATATTCTTTTGGGCATAACGGAGGTACTAGCTCCAACATCACATAAAGCATAGCAAGAGAAGTTATTCAACTTAATTTTAATCATAGGATCCCAACCATCTTCTAGCTTTCTAGGTATGGCGGCTTCTACCCTAAGCTTCTCCTCCCTAGCTTTGATAAGAGCATTAGTGATATGCTCCGTGAAGGCAAGATTAAGTGTGCTAGTGTGGGGATCTCTAGACATCTTATGAAGAAAATCAATAACTTCAGAAAGGGTGCAATTATCAAAATCAAGGTCACTACTATCAAGTAAAGTGGTAGTGGTGTCCTTTAGGCTCACTTGTTTGGTAGCTTCTATGGTCATAGGAGTTTCTACGGTTGAGGTCATAGCATCACCATTAATAGGTCCAATGGGACTAGGAGTGCATTGGGTGCTAAGAGTTTGGATATCCTCAACAACTTGGATAGTAGCAACAGTGTGGTGAGTAGGAAGGCTCTTAATTCTATCTTCTTCCTTCTTTTCTCTAGCCCATCTCTCTTTAAGTTTAGCCATCATCCTAATGTTTTCATTAATTTGCACTTGAATAGCATTCATAGGAGTGGTCTTCCTCTCCTCAAGAGGAGAAGTTCTAATTTTAAGCAACTCTACCTCATGGGCTAAATTGTCTACCTTCGAAGAGAGATTATCTAGTTTGGCTAGTTTTTCTTCTACACTCTTATTGAAGGCTTTTTGGGTAGTGCTAAAGTCTTTAAGCATAATCTCTAGTTCAAAAGTGGAGTTCTTGGTGTTAGGATAAGCATTGTTGTTCCCATAGGAATTAGAGGGGAACGGTCTAGGGTTGCTACCAGAATTACTCCTATAACCATTGTTATTGAAATTGTTTCTAGAGATAAAGTTCACATCTACTTGATCTTGAGCAATCAAAGAATTTAAAGGAACATCATGAGGATCAATAGAAGATTGCTTGGAAAGTAGAGACATGATCAAGTCAACTTTTTCATTTAGGGAGGAAATCTCCTCGACAAAGTTTACCTTCCTACCTGTTGGAGCGCGTTCGGTGTGCCATTGGGAATAGTTGGTCATCATCTCATCGAGAAGCCTCGTGACAGCACCAAATGTAGTTGACATAAAGGTTCCTCCCGCGACCGAATCTAACAAGTTCCGCGAGGTAAAGTTCAAGCCTGCATAAAAAGTTTGGATAACCATCCAAGTAGTCAAACCATGAGTAGGGCAGTTCTTGATAAGAGATTTCATGCGTTCCCAAGCTTGGGCAACGTGTTCATTATCCAATTGTTTAAAATTCATTATGTTACTCCTTAGTTGGATAATTTTAGCAGGGGGATAGTACTTACCAATAAAGGCATCCTTGCACTTGTCCCAAGAATCTATGCTATTCCTAGGCAAGGATTGAAACCAGATTTTAGCTCCTCCTCTCAAGGAGAAAGGAAAAAGCTTAAGCTTAACAATATCACCATCTATTTCTTGGTACTTTTGCATATCACAGAGTTCAACAAAATTATTTAAGTGCAAAGCAGCAGCATCTCCAGCACCGGAGAATTGATCTTTCATAACTAGGTTCAGTAAAGCAGGTTTAATTTCATAAGAGGGTGCTGGAGTGGCAGCTGTAGTAATAGGCGTGCAGATAAAGTCATCATTGTTATGACTAGTGAAGTCACACGACTTGGTGTTCTCGGTGGAACCCATAGCAGCAGCAAGCAAGATAACTATTTTTGTGATTTTTGATAGAAGACACTAAAGCAAAAACTGAAAGGTAAACTAACAAGACTAAAAAGCAAAGATAAAAGATAGCGTGCAACTCCCCTATCTTGAAGAGTGGAGTCCCCGGCAACGGCGCCAGAAACTTGCTTGATGGCTTCTCGCCCCTCGTTGGTTACCCCAAGTGGAAGGTTTGAGATGTAGCGTAGCGGCAAATTTCCCTTGGCAAAGATACCAAGGATCGAATCCCGTGAGACTCCGAGGGTCGACAAGAAGGTGTCAATAGCGCCAGAAACTTTTGCTTGACAGGACCTGCACATAGATACAAATAACTTTGCTCCCAACGAGTACAGAGAGGTTGTCAATCCCTCTAGCCTTGTCGTTTACAAAGGATCAAACGCAAGAGATAATAGTGATAGGTATGACTGCAACTAGGAAATAAGAACAGGAAGTAAATAGCGGGTGTGATCAGTGATGGTAATATGGAGCGGGGTCCCATGATGTTCACTAGTGATGTCTCTCTCCCAAAAGACGATAAAATAGCTAAGCGAGGTAAACAAATTACAGCTGGGCAATTGACAGGATTATGTGCGCAAACCAATGCTAACTATGTTGTAAAGAAAGGTAGAGGCTCAAAAGCATGGGCGGTACGCCAAGGCAAGTAGACCGAAATCCATCTGCATCTACTACTAATCATCCACCTTGAGATATCTATTCAGAACATCTCGCTGGTATTAAGTTGCGAGTCCCACCCAAAGTGTAAACTCAAAGCAACAGACAACTGCATTAAAAAAACTTTGCGTAAAGTAAACAATCCTTGCACCCGCAAGTACAAGCACCGTTGTTTTCCCCCTTGTGGCAACAGCACATCCCCTAAACTCATGTTTCTGTCACTCAAACTAGTCATCGAGGGGCATGAACCCACAATCAAGCATAATGTTCCCTCTTGGAGTTACTACCTACTACTCGGCCAAAGCAATAAACAGCAACGGAGAACATGCAAGAATTACTCAGGAACATAAATATAAAAGAGGTGAATCAAATATATTACTCACACACAATCTGAACATAATCTCATAATCCATCGGATCCCAGCAAACTCAGCAGAGCAACAGCATAAAGATTACATATGTGCCTCGATCATGTAGGGCAGCTCACGAGGTCTAATCCATGAAGAACAAAGAGGGGAGGAGAACATCACATAGCTACTGGTCATGGACCCATGGTCCAAGGGAGGCTACTCACAACTCATCCGGGAAGCGTCCATGGTGGTGGAGAAGCTCCCGGTGGTGGTTCTCCCCTCCGGCAGGGTGCCGGGAAGAGTTCTCCTGGTGCTCCCAATCTTGGAAGCGCGGCGGCGGCGTAACAGAGATGAGATCGCGAAAAAGGGTTCCGTCCTCGAGGGTTTCGGGACGCGAGCAATATATATGCAAAAGGGGGTCACCAGAGGCGGAGGTGGGGCCCCAGGCGCCCCCCTGGCGCGGCCAGGGGTGGGGCCGCGCCGGGTGGCCGCCTGGGCCACCCCAGGCTCCCCTCTAGCCCTGCCTTGGTTTTTCTGGAAGCTCCCGATACGCTGATTTTTCCTGTATTTTTCCCGGAATTTTTAGGGCACTTTTAATATGGGGGAAACCTGAAATAGAAAAACAGCAGAAAACAGGAACTGGCACTGGGGTGCACTGAGTTAATAGGTTAGTCCAAATATGATCAAAAGTGTATGGAAGTGCATAAATATCATAGCAATATCACACAAAAGAGGCATGGAGCAAGCAGAAATTATAGATACGTTTTGGACGTATCAGTGTTGCATCTGGGGCATTACAAACTCTCCTCTACTACGAAAAGATATCGTCCCGAGATCTAGGACTGGAAGAAGGAAGGGTATTCGGAACGAAGGTGATCTTCTCATTCCCACGTAGCTTCTCGGTCGGTATGGTGTGACCACTTAACTTTCAAGAACTTGATTGACTTGTTGCGGGTCTTGCGCTCGATTTCTTCAAGAATAGCAACAGGGTGCTCACGGTAAGACAAGTCTTGTTGAATATCAATCTCCTCGAACGGAATGGTGCGTTCAGGTGTCTTGAAGCACTTGCGGAGTTGAGACACGTGAAACACATCATGAACATTAGCAAAGTTGGATGGAAGCTCGAGTTGGTAGGCTAGATCGCCTCTTTTGCCAAGAATCTTGAAAGGGCCCACGTATCTAGGAGCGAGCTTTCCTTTGATACCGAATCTTTGGGTGCCTTTCATAGGAGAAACACGGAGATAGACATGATCTCCAATGTTGAAGGCCAAATCACGATGCTTGCCGTCATAGTAGCTCTTTTGACGCGACTAAGCGGCCTTGAGATTCTCACGTATGATTTTGCACATTTCTTCGGCTTCTGAGATCAAGTCATTGCCTAGAAGTTGACGTTCACCAGTCTCGGACCAGTTGAGAGGAGTATGACACTTTCTGCCATAGTTTTCAAACGGAGCTTTTGCCGGCACTTGCTTGGAAATTGTTGTTGTAAGAGAACTCGGCAAACGGAAGGCAATCTTCCCACTTCATGCCAAAAGATATGACACAAGCTCTGAGCATGTCTTCGAGGATCTGGTTCACTCTCTCGACTTGACCACTAGTCTGAGGGTGAAACGCAGTGCTGAAACTTAGTGCCCATGCTGACTGGAAGGAGTCCCAGAACTTGGACGTGAACAAACTTCCACGGTCTGAGGAGATAACTTGAGGAATGCCATGTAACGACACAATTCTGGAAGTGTACAACTCTGCCAGCTGAGCTGCATTGATAGATTCTTTGACTGGAAGGAAGTGAGCTACTTTGTTAGCTTGTCAATCACCACAAAGATAACATCATTCCCCTTCTTGGACTTGGGAAACCCAGTGACGAAATCCATTTCAATGTGGTCGAATTTCCACTCGGGAATAGGAAGAGGTTGGAGGAGACCGGCTGTACGTTGATGCTCTGCCTTCACTCTTCTGCAGACATCACATTCATTCACGAATTGGGCAATCTCCCTTTTCATGCGAGTCCACCAGTAAGATTGCTTGAGGTATTGGTACATCTTGGAACTTCCGGGATGAATTGAGAGGAGGGAGTCATGTGCTTCGTTCATTATGAGCTTCCTGAGATCACCCTTGGGAACCACAAGTCTGTCCTCAAAGAACAAGGTGTCCTTCTCATCAACGCGATAGCACTTGTACTTGGGAGTACCCTTTGCAATACCATGTTTCACTTTCTGCACCATAGCATCACTGAGCTGGGCCTCACGGATCTGATCTTCCAAGGTAGGAGCAACTTGAAGATTTGCAAGAAAGCCTTGCAGAATAACTTGGAGGTTGAGCTTCCTGAAAGCTTCACAAAGCTCAGGCTGAAACGGCTGATAAGGAGACTGTTGCAATATGCCTTTCTGCTCAAGGCATCTGCAATGACATTGGCCTTTCCAGGTGTGTATTCGATGCTTGGATCATACTCTTGGATCATCTCAACCCAACGAGTCTGGCGAAGGTTCAGGTTCGGCTGTGTGAAGATGTACTTCAAGCTCTTGTGATCGGTGAAAATGTCCACTTTTCTGCCCAACAGAAGGTGTCTCCATGTGATCAAGGCGTGTACCACAGCTGCTAGCTCGAGATCAGGTGTGGGGTAGTTCTTCTCATTTGGTTTCAATTGACGAGAAGTGTATGCCACAATCTTCTTGTCTTGCATTAGAACACCACCAAGTCCTTGAAGAGAAGCATCACAGAATACTTCGTAGGGCTTGGACTCATCCGGAGGAGTAAGAACCGGAGCAGAGATGAGCTTTTCTTTGAGAGTTTTGAATGCCACATCACAATTCGGAGACCAGTTGTACTTGACATTCTTCTGCAGCAAGTTGGAGAGAGGCTTGGCAATCTTGGAGAAGTTATCAACGAACCTTCTGCAATAGCTAGCGAGACCAAGGAAGCTTCGGAGTTGCTTGACGTTCTGAGGGGGTTCCCAGTTGACAATCGCTTCAACTTTCTCGGGGTTGACAGCAATACCGTCAGCAGAGATGATATGGCCAAGATATAAGACCTTATCGAGCCAAAATTCACATTTAGAGAATTTGGCATAGAACTTATGTTCACGGAGTCCGTCGAGAACCAAACGGAGGTGCTTGGCATGATCCTCTTCATTCTTGGAGAATACCAAGATGTCGTCCAGATAGACAAGCACAAATTCGTTGGTGTAGGGGTTGAATATGTAGTGCATCATTCTCGAGAAGGTGGGTGGAGCATTTGCGAGGCCAAAAGACATGACTGTGTATTTGTAGGATCGAAGAAGTATGTCTAGAGGGGGGGGTGATTAGACTACTTGACAATATAAAATATCTGCCTTTTGGTTGTGCAAAGTTTTAGGCAGTTTTACAATTAAGATCAAATCAAGTAACACACTACACATGCAATTCTAGAGTATGGGCAGCGGAAAGTAAATTGCATATATAGTAAAGAGAGGTGGAGAAGATCAAACGCAGTTTGGTGACACGGAGATTTTTGTCGTGGTTCCGATAGGTGGTGCTATCGTACATCCACGTTGATGGAGACTTCAACCCACGGAGGGTAACGGCTGCGCGAGTCCACGGAGGGCTCCACCCACGAAGGGTCCACGAAGAAGCAACCTTGTCTATTCCATCATGGCCTACGCCCACGGAGGACTAGCCTTACTCGGGGTAGATCTTCACGAAGTAGGCGATCTCCTTGCCCTTACAAACATCTTGGTTCAACTCCACATCATCAAGACGGAGGCTCCCAAGCGACACCTAACCAATCTAGGAGGCACCACCCCCCAAAAGGTAATAGACGGTGTTGATGATGATGAACTCCTTGCTCTTGTGCTTCAAGTGATAAACTCCCCAACACTCAACTCTCCTCACTGATATGGCTGTGGTGGAAGAAAGATTTGAGTGGAAAGTAAATTGCACATGTAAAAGAGAGGTGGAGAAGATCAAACGCAGTTTGGTGACACGGAGATTTTTGTCGTGGTTCCGATAGGTGGTGCTATCGTACATCCACGTTGATGGAGACTTCAACCCACGGAGGGTAACGGCTGCGCGAGTCCACGGAGGGCTCCACCCACGAAGGGTCCACGAAGAAGCAACCTTGTCTATTCCATCACGGCCTATGCCCACGGAGGACTAGCCTTACTCGGGGTAGATCTTCACGAAGTAGGCGATCTCCTTGCCCTTACAAACTTCTTGGTTCAACTCCACATCTCAAAGACGGAGGCTCCCAAGCGACACCTAACCAATCTAGGAGGCACCACCCCCCAAAAGGTAATAGACGGTGTTGATGATGATGAACTCCTTGCTCTTGTGCTTCAGATGATAATCTCCCCAACACTCAACTCTCCTCACTGATATGGCTGTGGTGGAAGAAAGGTTTGAGTGGAAAGCAACTTGGGAAGGCTAGAAATCAAGTTTCATATGGTAGGAATGGAATGGCTTGATCTCAACACAAGGGTAGGTGGTTCACTTCTCAGAAAGTGTATGGTAGAAGTGGTGGTACTTTCTGATGGCTCTCCTCACGAATGAAGAGGGGGTGGAGGGGTATATATAGCCTCCACAGAAAATCCAACCGTTACACACACATTTGACCATCTCGGTGAGACCGAAGTGAAAACTCGGTCAGACCGAAAGTTCAAATATAGTGAACGTTGGGATTTTCGGTGGGACCGAAAATACCATCTCGGTGAGACCGAAAGTGTAAAGATATGAACGTTGGAGTTTTCGGTGAGACCGAGAAAGAAAACTCGGTTGGACCGATTTGAGAAAAGAACAGGAACATGCCAGAATCGGTTAGACCGAAAATGGATTATCGGTGAGACCGATTTGAGCCAAGACAGAAGCTTGCCCATTTCGGTGAGACCGATAATACAAACTCGGTTATTCCGAAATGATGTGAAATGATTACAGAAGGTTGGCAGTTCAGTTTCGGTGTGACCGATCTCAAACTCGGTATGACCGATTTTTCTAGGGTTTGGAATATGGCAGAAGTGGTTCATCTCGGTGGGACTGAGTTGGAAGAATCGGTTTGTCCGAGATTACTTATGAGTGTGTATAGCAGTGAAAGGTGCTGATAGTTGAAGGAGCTAAAATCACCAAGCACTTGAGCAACTAGATCATCAACACAACCTCATCCCCTTTTAATAGTATTGGCTTTTCCTATGGACTCAATGTGATCTTTGATCACTAAACCAAAAATAGAGTCTTGAGCTTTTGCCAAAGCTTGCCTTAGCATTTGAGGGGTCCACTTCTTCAGTCATCTTGCCATACCAATGTGATTGGGTTTCCTGAAACATACTTGATAAAAGTATTAGTCCAACCACAAAGTATGTTGTCATTAATTACCAAAACCACCCAGGGAGCAAATGTGCTTTCAATCTCCCCCTTTTTGGTAATTGATGGCAACACACTAAAATTATACTTCAACAAAACATCAAAGCTTATTGAAGGAAAGACAGAATTATCATGAAAGCTTTGACAAGCATGTAGTACACAGGCTCCCCCTACAAGTGTGCAAGATTTTCATAGATTATGGTTTTGGACTACCACAAGCACACAAGAGAGATAAGCAAGATGTGCTACATGCAGCTTGGCTATATGCATCAGAGCAGAAGAAAAGGAAGTGAGTGATAATGCATATGTGCATGGTGATTTCTTGCAAACAAGTATTTACAAGCAAGTCACCATCATGCACATTCTGCAAGATGCATATACTTACCTTGAGGTTCCTTGGCATTTGTACCTGAAGGGATAAACTTGAGAAAACAAGGTTAGATAACACAAGAGTATTCCTTCAACCAACTGCAAGAACATCAAGAATACCAAGCCAGGGAGGACATGTATAAAGAGTGTCTCATATTGAGCACAAGCTTGAATCAGCAAACATGTCTCCGAAACTAAAAGATTTTCAATGAGCTCTGAGAGATTTTGCTTTTCATAGGATATCAATTGTGACGATTCCTCTAAGTCTTCTCCCCTTAAGCTAAAAGATTTCATAAGATATCAGAACAAGGGGTTTTGATGGAAATAGCAAAATCAAAAGAATGATGCCAATTGTAATGTCCAATGTAAAACACGACAAAGCTTTGATGTGATTCTCTCCCCCTTAAGATAAGATTGCTTTTCTTCTTCCCCTAAGTCTTCTCTTCTCCCCTACTCCCCCTACTCCCCCTAAGTCCTCTCCCCCTTTGACATCAAGTGCCGAAAAAGGACAGCAAACTAGGTAGGACAGGAAAATGGAAAGAGAGAAAGAAAGAAAGAAGTGGGATCCTTAAGAATCACAACAGGGCAAATAAGAACATTCATAGAGAAACATTGAGAATTTAAATTTGAGTCCTCTCCTTTAAGATTGAAATTTGAGTCTAAACTTGAGTCCTCTCCCTCTTTAAAATACAGAAAGAATTCAGCTCACTTTGCGAGGAGTATTTCGAAAGATTTGCAATGAATTTGTAAAAGATTTTCAACGAATTGATCAGAGCCATAAAAGGATTTCCAGAAGGAATATAAGAAAAAAAAATTAAAAAAGATTCCTAGATGAAGTTTTTTTTTTTTGTAAAAGAAAACTCAATGAGAGAACATAAGAGAAAAAAAACAGAAAGACTCCAATAACATATGTACTTCATCTAGATAAAGATCGGCGACAAAGTCACCTATGTTTGAGTATATTGACTTAGGAGTCAAATGAGGACATTTGATCATAGGTCATACTCATCGTTTAAGCTCAAAATGGGGTTGCCATTTTTCGATTAAGCATTTAATGTGATCACATCTTATGAAGCTGCTTGTACTCATGACTTTGAGTAAAGCTCCTTAAAGATGTGAAGAACATACCTTGGGCTTGTTGATGCTTTGCTCATGTAGGTAGACTTGATGTAGGTGCTCATTGAATGTGAAGTTGGAGCGCCGTTTCTATTTGTGTAGTTCATCTTCCTACATGGGTTAGGCAAGCAAGGAAATACTCAAGAATATCCAAGATGACAAGAGTGAACTACTAGATGTATAAGGTGTCAAAAAGGATATGTAGAATTTTGTTCCTTGAACTCAACATCCCAAAGGGCTAGATACTTGGTCAATGACAAGATTACTCATGATTTGAGTTTGTGGTAATCTCGTGGAATGTAGATCATCCAAGTACCTGCAAAGAGTTAGATGCAATACAAGGAGGCAAATGTGTCCAAGACATATGATCATCATTATAAGAGAAACATCAAGGATTAGTCAAGAGGCTCATGCCTTGCATGCATCAATGGAGTTATCACTCCAAGTTTGAAGCATCAATGATGTTCAACTCACTCCTTAAGCGACAAAACACTTTCTCATCAAGAGGTTTTGTAAAGATATCAGCAAGTTGTTTGTCAGTACGAACATGCTTAAGATTAATATCACCCTTGGCAATATGATCACGAATAAAATGGTGACGAACTTCAATATGCTTTGTTCGAGAGTGTTGCACAGGATTGTGTCCAATCTTGATTGCACTCTCATTGTCACAAAGCAAGGGAACACGTCTCACATGTATCCCATAATCTTTAAGCGTTTGTGTCATCCATAGCAATTGAGCACAACACGAACCAGCAGCAATGTATTCTGCTTCGGCAGTGGATAAAGATACCGAATTTTGTTTCTTGGAGGACCAAGATACAAGGGATCGACCAAGGAATTGACATGTACCCGAAGTTGACTTTCTATCAACCTTGTCACCGGCATAGTCCGAGTCGGAATAGCCAACAAGATCGAAAGAGGCCCTCTTAGGATACCAAATGCCAAAGTTTGGTGTGTGTATCAAGTATCTCACTATCCTTTTAACAGCTTTAAGATGACATTCTTTAGGGGCTGCTTGATATCGCGCACACATGCAAACACTCAACATTATGTCAGGACGAGAAGCACAAAGATATAGTAGAGAACCAATCATAGAACGGTAAACCCTTTGATCAACGGGTTCTCCATCTTTTGTCAAGTCATTGTGTCCACTAGTAGGCATGGGGGTACTCATACCTTTGCTTTCTTGCATGTTGAACTTCTTGAAGAGATCCTTGGTGTACTTTGTTTGTGAGACAAAAGTACCCTCCTTAGATTGCCTGATTTGCAACCCAAGGAAGAATTTGAGTTCACACATCATGGACATTTCATACTTCTCCGACATGAGCTGTCCAAACTTCTTGCTAAAATGGGGGTTAGTTGAACCAAAGATAATATCATCAACATATATTTGGCACACAAATAGTTCACCATTAACCCTTTTCGTGAACAGCGTTGAGTCTATCTTTCCAATCTCAAACCCTTTTTCAAGAAGAAAGCTAGTTAAGCATTTGTACCAAGCTCTAGGAGCTTGTTTAAGACCATAAAGGGCTTTATGCAACTTATAAACATGATTAGGCTTTTTGGGATTCACAAATCCGGGAGGTTGTTTCACAAATACTTCCTCCTCAATTTCACCATTTAGAAAAGCACTTTTGATGTCCATTTGATAGAGAGTAATATCATGATGATTGGCATAAGCAAGAAGAATGCGAATGGACTCAAGTCTAGCAACGGGGGCATAGGTCTCACCATAGTCCATACCTTCGACTTGTGTGTAACCTTGAGCTACGAGACGAGCCTTGTTGCGGATGACTTGTCCATCTACATCTTGCTTGTTCCGAAACACCCATTTGGTTCCAATGATGTTTTGATCATCGTTGGGCTTCTCTACCAAAGTCCACACCTTGTTCCTCTCGAAGTTGTGTAGTTCTTCGTGCATAGCGTTCACCCAATCCGGGTCTTTAAGTGCTTCTTCTACCTTCATAGGTTCAATACTAGAGATAAATGAGTAATGCTCACAAAAGTTAGCTAAGCGAGTTTTAGAGCGAGTAATTCTCCCGGAGTTGATGTCGTTCATCATTTGTTCCACGGGATGATTCTTCTTGACTCTTGCTCGAACTCGGGATAGCTTTTGTTGATGTTGTGGCTCAGCTTCCTCATCATCTTCATCTTCCTCTTCTTCTTCTTCTTCATTGTTGTCGGTGTTGTCTTGAGCTGGTGGAGAAGGAGGTTGCGGTGGATCTTCTTGTTGCATTTCCTCATCTTGGTGAGTTCCACTTGTGGAGGCCTCCATGTTGCCTTGAGGTTCATCTCTCTGTGAGGTAGGTGGCTCCACATATGTAGATGAGGTACTCTCCTTCACTTCCATGGGACGGATCTTCCCGATAGATAAATCTTGGATTGCTTCCGATGGGTCCTTGTCTCCTACATCAATAGGCATTTGCTCTACTTGCGAGCCATTAGATTCATCAAACTTCACATCTATCGTCTCTTCAACCTTTCGGGTGAAATTATTGTAGACACGGTAGGTGTGGGAGTTTGATCCATAACCAAGGAGAAAGCCTTCATGAGATTTAGGAGCAAATTTAGATCGACGATGCTTATCAAGGATATAGCATTTTGAACCAAAGACACGAAAGTATCCCACTTGGGGTTTGTTACCGGTGAGGAGCTCGTATGATGTCTTGCCGAGAAGCTTATGAAGATAAAGTCTGTTGATAGCATGACAAGCTGTCTCGACCGCTTCTCCCCAAAAGTGTTTCGGTGTCTTGTATTCATCAAGCATCGTTCTTGCCATCTCAATGAGCGTTCGGTTCTTCCTCTCAACAACTCCATTTTGTTGAGGAGTGTACGTAGCCGAGAACTCATGTAGAATTCCTTCCTCATCGAGAAAAGAGTCTACATTGGCGTTCTTGAACTCCGTTCCATTGTCACTCCGAACTTTCTTGATCTTCACCTCAAATTGATTTTGGGCCTTTTTGGCAAAGGTCTTGAAGATCCTCTGAACCTACGATTTATCATCAAGGAAAAATACCCACGTAAATCTGGAATAATCATCAACTATAACTAGACCAAAGGAGTTACCACCAAGGCTTTTGTAAGCATTGGGACCGAAGAGATCCATATGAAGAAGCTCAAGCGGTCTCCTAGTGGTCATGATGTTTTTCACGGGATGACTTCCACCAACTTGTTTTCCTGCTTGACAGGCACTACAAAGTCTATCTTTGTCAAAGAAAACATCTTTAACACCAAGAATATGATCACCTTTGATTAGCTTGTCTAGGTTACGCATACCAACATGTCCTAGCCTTCTATGCCATAACCAACCTTTAGAGGATTTAGCAATGAAACAAGCTCTAGGTTGGGCTTTCTTAGTGAAATCAACAATATATAGATCACCTCTACGGATACCAGTAAAAGCCATGTTTTGATTATCACGACGAAAGACTTGGCAATCTACTTTGGTGAATAGCACATTGAATCCAAAGTCAGCTAATCTAGACACGGAATGTAAATTGTATCCAAGAGATTCTACAAGCATGACATTTTGAATAGAGCTATCATGAGATATGGCCACCTTACCAAGGCCAAGTACCTTACCCTTGGAGTTGTCTCCAAAAGTCACATACTTGCGTGGACCATCATTCTTTGCAAGCTCTCGAAACATGTCTTTGTCTCCAGTCATGTGATCGGTGCATCCACTATCAAGAATCCACTCTTTTCCGCCGGACATGTAGTCTCTCATATTTTCCATAAGATTGAGACTCTTCATGACCTTGTCTAGCTCGGTGTCCGAATCGGAGTAATCATCATCATGCTCATGCTCATCATCATATTGACCCATAGATTGTTCATCATCAACACCTAGGTCAATTTGATAAGTATTTGCATTAGTTTGGTTAATGGAACAATAATCTTCGGAATGCAATGCAAGAGCATTTCTAATGATAATAATGATAAGACCGGGATCACCCTTCTTTTTCATAAGATCACGAAGCTCAAAGAAGCATTTATCAAAGTTGGGATCATTTGGGTGCAACTTATCAAATTCAATAGTCTTGTGTAGAATTTCATCAAGACTTCTCAAAGAGTAGTCCGGATAAAGTTCTTCCAAGAATTTCCACATAGCATAGGCACACTCAAAGTTTGTAACAAGATTAAGCAAGTCATCAGGTAACCCTCTAATGATAAGATTTACAGTTCTAAGGTTACGAAGCAAATCAAGCTCTTCATCCATGGTAGGGTGCAAGGGATCAACAGGAGGCACATAAGGGGTTTCAACATATTTGCACAAATTGTACATTTTAAAGATACTAAGCATTTCAACCCTCCAAGAGTTATAGAACCTTCCATCAAGAACAGGCACTCTATGGCTAACACTCCCATCCGTAGACACGTCCATCTTCCTCCAATGGTGTGTAAACCAAAGCAATGGAGACCAAAGCTCTGATACCAATTGTAGGATCGAAGAAGTATGTCTAGAGGGGGGGGTGATTAGACTACTTGACAATATAAAATATCTGCCTTTTGGTTGTGCAAAGTTTTAGGCAGTTTTACAATTAAGATCAAATCAAGTAACACACTACACATGCAATTCTAGAGTATGGGCAGCGGAAAGTAAATTGCATATATAGTAAAGAGAGGTGGAGAAGATCAAACGCAGTTTGGTGACACGGAGATTTTTGTCGTGGTTCCGATAGGTGGTGCTATCGTACATCCACGTTGATGGAGACTTCAACCCACGGAGGGTAACGGCTGCGCGAGTCCACGGAGGGCTCCACCCACGAAGGGTCCACGAAGAAGCAACCTTGTCTATTCCATCATGGCCTACGCCCACGGAGGACTAGCCTTACTCGGGGTAGATCTTCACGAAGTAGGCGATCTCCTTGCCCTTACAAACATCTTGGTTCAACTCCACATCATCAAGACGGAGGCTCCCAAGCGACACCTAACCAATCTAGGAGGCACCACCCCCCAAAAGGTAATAGACGGTGTTGATGATGATGAACTCCTTGCTCTTGTGCTTCAAGTGATAAACTCCCCAACACTCAACTCTCCTCACTGATATGGCTGTGGTGGAAGAAAGATTTGAGTGGAAAGTAAATTGCACATGTAAAAGAGAGGTGGAGAAGATCAAACGCAGTTTGGTGACACGGAGATTTTTGTCGTGGTTCCGATAGGTGGTGCTATCGTACATCCACGTTGATGGAGACTTCAACCCACGGAGGGTAACGGCTGCGCGAGTCCACGGAGGGCTCCACCCACGAAGGGTCCACGAAGAAGCAACCTTGTCTATTCCATCACGGCCTCCGCCCACGGAGGACTAGCCTTACTCGGGGTAGATCTTCACGAAGTAGGCGATCTCCTTGCCCTTACAAACTTCTTGGTTCAACTCCACATCTCAAAGACGGAGGCTCCCAAGCGACACCTAACCAATCTAGGAGGCACCACCCCCCAAAAGGTAATAGACGGTGTTGATGATGATGAACTCCTTGCTCTTGTGCTTCAGATGATAATCTCCCCAACACTCAACTCTCCTCACTGATATGGCTGTGGTGGAAGAAAGGTTTGAGTGGAAAGCAACTTGGGAAGGCTAGAAATCAAGTTTCATATGGTAGGAATGGAATGGCTTGATCTCAACACAAGGGTAGGTGGTTCACTTCTCAGAAAGTGTATGGTAGAAGTGGTGGTACTTTCTGATGGCTCTCCTCACGAATGAAGAGGGGGTGGAGGGGTATATATAGCCTCCACAGAAAATCCAACCGTTACACACACATTTGACCATCTCGGTGAGACCGAAGTGAAAACTCGGTCAGACCGAAAGTTCAAATATAGTGAACGTTGGGATTTTCGGTGGGACCGAAAATACCATCTCGGTGAGACCGAAAGTGTAAAGATATGAACGTTGGAGTTTTCGGTGAGACCGAGAAAGAAAACTCGGTTGGACCGATTTGAGAAAAGAACAGGAACATGCCAGAATCGGTTAGACCGAAAATGGATTATCGGTGAGACCGATTTGAGCCAAGACAGAAGCTTGCCCATTTCGGTGAGACCGATAATACAAACTCGGTTATTCCGAAATGATGTGAAATGATTACAGAAGGTTGGCAGTTCAGTTTCGGTGTGACCGATCTCAAACTCGGTATGACCGATTTTTCTAGGGTTTGGAATATGGCAGAAGTGGTTCATCTCGGTGGGACTGAGTTGGAAGAATCGGTTTGTCCGAGATTACTTATGAGTGTGTATAGCAGTGAAAGGTGCTGATAGTTGAAGGAGCTAAAATCACCAAGCACTTGAGCAACTAGATCATCAACACAACCTCATCCCCTTTTAATAGTATTGACTTTTCCTATGGACTCAATGTGATCTTTGATCACTAAACCAAAAATAGAGTCTTGAGCTTTTGCCAAAGCTTGCCTTAGCATTTGAGGGGTCCACTTCTTCAGTCATCTTGCCATACCAATGTGATTGGGTTTCCTGAAACATACTTGATAAAAGTATTAGTCCAACCACAAAGTATGTTGTCATTAATTACCAAAACCACCCAGGGAGCAAATGTGCTTTCAGTATTCATAGGAGCCGTAGCTTGTTCTGAATGCAGTCTTGTGAATATCTTCTTCACGGATACGGATCTGGTGATAACCCATCCGGAGATCGAGCTTTGAGAACACTTTTGCTCCTTTGAGCTGCTCGAACAATTCATTGATATTGGGGAGCGGATACTTGTTCTTTATTGTCTTCTTGTTCAATAGCCGGTAATCAACGCAAAGGCGCTCTGTGACATCCTTCTTCTTGACAAATAGAACACCACAACCCCAAGGAGAAGTTTATATATTGCCATATTTGGAAAGTGATACATCTGGGGCATTACACGCCTACGACAGAGTTCACCTAGAAATCGAGGGCCCCACTGCAGTGTCGGTTCTTTGCATGGCTGGCTATCAAGAACAGATGCTGGATCTCTGACAGGCTTGCGAGATGGGGCTTGCCGCACCAGGACAAGTGCCCTTTCTGTGACCAGCAAGCTGAGACCATGAACCACCTCATGCTGGGTTGTACGCTGTCTCGGGAGGTGTGGCATGTCATTAGCATTGCCATAGGGCGACCGGAGATGATGCCGCAGGACGATGACACTTTGGGTGCCTGGTGCATGAGGCAGGACCAGCGGACTGAGCACCGACGTACTGGGAGAGCCCTATGCATGTTGGGTACTGGAATGTTATCGTTTTCGATGGAGCTCTGCCTTCCATCCCTCGAGTCCTGCAACAGTTTAATAGCGAAGGACGGCTTTGGAGGCATGCAGGACTTCTATGAGGCGATCTGGACGGTCTATTTGCAGGACTAGCTAGGCGGGTTCGTCGTGAGTAGTCGATATAGTGCTTAGGCGGATGTATGCGGATGTAGCACGGCATAAGCCAGAGTGATCGTGTAACGAACGTTGTTACCCATGGGATATCTTCCCCCCTTCTTCTATATAGAATGATGCGCACACTCGTGCGTATTCGAGAAAAAAACACTCAGCCAAAGATCATCATGTTCGACACTGTTCCCTTCATAGTTAGAGAGTCATGTGCTGCTAAACACTGTATAAAAAAAGTACATGATGAGATTATACAGTGTTTGCCAACACAGGAAAAACAAAGAAATTCTACAGAGAGTTTTGGAGCGAATGCTTTTTTTCTCCCTTCAATGCTTCAAACGAAGATCAAATAAACTGCAAGGGAAACTTTTGTGAGGATTTCAATCCTATGAACCAAACGGGCACCAAATAGAAAATCCCAAGGATTCAAAAATCCTATGAAATTCCAAAAGGTTTCACTCAACCAAGATCATCATGTTTGTCGGTTGTTGTTCCTTTCATAATTAGAGTCATGTGCTATTGAACACTGTAAAATAATAAAACTACATGAAATCAAATCATACAGTGTTTGAAAGCACAACAAAAGCAAAGAAATTCTGAAGCAGAGTGTATGTTTTTTTTCGAGGTTCCAAATGAGGTGCGAATGAATCACAAGGAAAAAATAGCGAGGATTTCAATCATATGAACCAAACGGCACCGAATAACAAATTCCAAGGGTAAAAAAATCCTATGGAATTTCAAAAGGTGTTTTTTTTCGAATGAATACCAAAAGGTTGCACTCAGCCAAGATCATCATTGTTCATATCGATGTCTTCTGAGGAAACATGGGCTGTTTTATTCGTGGCATCGTCGGTTTGTCCGCTCAGGCGATCAACGTGCCCGATCGGGTCATAAGTCACATCACGCTGTCTTAAATAGCCCGGCGGACGGTGAAATGGACTCACTAAGCTACTCTTAGAAAAGAATGTATTCGGAGTTTTCGGGAACTAGGCCCCTATGCTGCTATAGTATGCCATGACCATGTATGGTCCGGCAAGGAGGCAGCTACCAAACCAAAGGTCGCTCTCGCTTTTGTTTTTTCATTCAAAAGAAAAAATCCCCGATCAATGAGAATCGACGGGACGAGACGTACACAAAACACCGAGAGACAGACCGTGCGTGCCCGTGGGATTCGACGGATAGCGACGCCCCCACTACCCTTGGCTCCGTCGTCTTCTCTTCTTCCCTTGTCGGCGTCTCTTCGTCACTTGTTTTTCCACATGCATCCATTTTGCTGCTGGGAAACATCATGCATGGCAAGATTAGTGGCGCGA
>LR738710.1:601205512-601228381 GCA_902687465.1 Secale cereale | reverse complement strand
TTTCCATCTAGGAGTAGCTAGTACGTACGTACGAGCAAAAGCTTATTCCACGGTGAAATTACCAGGTCAACAGTCAACATAACGCGCCTCATTTTCCAACACAGGGAAGGGAAGCTGCTGGTTGCAACAGTCCACGCCACCAGCTTGGCACTGTGCGACACTGAATTTGGCAGCACACCAGAGACCAGACTATACTACTGCCAGTACGAGTGCGGAATTAAATCGCATCGCATGAAACCATTCGTTCATTTCTCTTGGATTCTCCACTCCACTCATCGTGTCCACGCGTGAATGGAGCGCGGATGGATGGAGTGGAGGCTGGAGCGGAGCACTGGTCCAGCCGCGTTGCTGGACTTCGTTGCAATTGCAGCCGCTGGCTGGTGTCACATGCGCCATCACCTATTCACATGGCTGGCTGGCTGCATGCGCGCCCTTGCTGTGACAGCTTGCTTGGGGGGCTACGTAGAGGTACAGAAAAGAAGGAAGCGTACGTAAGGTGGTCGCCTCTCTCTCTCTCTGCTGCTTTAGTTGCCGCGACATGACTGGCTCCGTGGTGGGTGCGGTTGCATGCCGGGTCGGTGAGGGACATGCCAATGGGCTATAGGCAGCGGCTACTACGCCGTGGCTGGCCCTGGCGCCGGAGGGAGATCTCACGTCGGCGCGTCGGTGGTTGCACCGCCGGCCGGCCATGCTAGCCGGTCAGGCGAGCCAAAAAAGAAGAAAAGAAAAGCTGCTGCCTAGGCTGGAGAGGAACCGTCGGCGTGGAGCTGGGATGGGCTCGCGTCCGTGGAGCAGAAGATCCCCGGGCCGGGCCGTGCGGGCGGCAGCGGCAGCGAGCGAGCGTGACGACACGGCGCGGCGGAGTACGCTGCACCCATCACGAAAGATTCGCGCGGCCGGGGCGGAGCAGCGTACGCGCGCGCGAGAGATCTCTACTCTACTGTTATGGATGGCGGGTGGGTCCTATGGATCCGCGGTCACTGTGGTTCGGATCCGTGCTCCAACAGGGCGTGTTCCTCGTGTGGTGTGGGTACCGTACCGTAACGGGAAAGCCGTGCGAGCCGGCTAATCCAACAAACAGCCCTGTACTGAAGCAGCGGCAGCAGCAGCGCCAGCGACCGATCCGTCGCCATCAACGCTCATTCAAGGCCACAGGAAAACACGGGCGGAACAGGGGGGTGAAACCAAAGCACGGGGCACCCAAACGCGATGCAAATCCTATCCTCCCAGACCCACTGCCTGCCGACCCACCCAACCCAACCCACCCGCACCCGTACCCCGCGCCCATCCGCCCGTGATCCGCCTGTCTCCCCGCCCGCTCTGCCTCCTCGGCCTCGTGCAGCTCCCTCCTCCCCTCCCTCCCTCCCTCCTCCTTCGACCGCGACCGCGACCGCCGCTCGCTGTCAAAAACCCAGCCCAGCAGACCAGTCGACTCAGTCACGAGCAGCCAAATCCCAAGCCAACACACACCTCACCTCACCCTCCTCCCTCACCACACACGCTACACGCCACCTCCTCCCCGGCTCCCCCTCCCACGCCGCCCCGATCCCCTTCTTCCCCGAGAGCAGCCTCCCACGTGACCCGGATCCGACCGCGCTGCCGCCCCCCGTCCACGGCCGCCCAATTCGCGGGAATTCCTCGATTCCCGGAGGCCCGGCCGTCGAGCCAGATCCCATGGAGCGGAGCCGGCCGCAGCTTCGACGCTAGCACATCGCGAGGAGCTCCTGGTTTCGTCGCTCACCGACAATTCTCCGGGCGTTTGGCTCGGCCAACATGGCTGCGGCGATGCAGATGGCGAATCCTTCCGCGGCCGGTGGCCCAGGTTCGATTTGCCGCCCTCTCTTGTCGCAGTTTCCGTCTATGGATTTTTTGCCTTTCGGGGAACTGCTTTGGTAAAAAGTTGGTCCGGGTTCTCTCTCATGGTATAAGTTAGGCGTCGCCCAGGCTGAGTCGGCAGTTGATCAAGTCAGTGGACTCGACTAGTTGACTGCTTGTGCACAAAATTAGCGAAACTTCATCTAACTTGAGCCGATGCCGATAAATAAACAGAATTTTATGCCAGCCTGTCCATTTTGTTTCCAGTATCTGGGCTGCAATCGCTCTTGTTGATCCGAGTAAATCGCCCTCTATTCGAAGTAATCACGATGTTTGCGCAATTTTCTCTAGTATTTAGTACCGCACCTTATGGAGTGATGGGTTGCTCTCCCGTACCCACGCCTGTGATGTGAATTGCGATTCACTTTATGGAGTGATGTGAATTGTGATTCACTTCCCTTTTTTTTCTTCCGAAGCGTGATCCAGTCAATTGAAAAAGTATGGATATTCTTGTGACTTAGTATTTTCTATTTTTGTTAATATGCTTGGTTTGTGTTGAATCCTATGGTGGCAAATTTTTTATTGATGCGCTAATGATAAATACGACTAACGGACACTTCAGACGGGCAGAGTTTTGTGCTTCAACTTTTCTAATTATGATTAGGAAAATTCATGATAAATGATTAAATTTCGACAATCGGAAATTTAGAAAGCGAATAGTGCCGTACCATGTATCCTTCCCCTCTGCTGTTCCTGTCCTAAACGTCTGATGACCTAATGTTGTAAATCAATCGCTTCCATGTAGGAATCTGTAGCGACGCACTATTCCGGGAGCTATGGCATGCTTGTGCCGGTCCGCTGATCACAGTACCCAGACAAGGCGAACGTGTCTATTACTTTCCCCAGGGTCATATGGAACAGGTACTCACCGGTTTTTTATATCTTTTCTGCCCGTCTCATTTGATCAATTCTTCTTGGTAGATATTTTTTTCCTCAAACTGATCATGATTAACTGTATAGCTTGAGGCATCTACAAACCAGCAGCTTGACCAGTACCTGCCAATGTTCAACCTGCCATCCAAAATCCTATGCAGCGTGGTCAACGTAGAGCTCCGGGTCAGTGTCTTTTTACCTGCAACCTCTTTGCTTGGAGTGTCTGGGAAATGGTTGGTCTAGCTATGCAGCTAGAAATGTTATTCTTTGCTAACCGGCTGAACTCTGTAATGCAGACGGAAGCTGATTCAGATGAAGTTTATGCTCAAATTATGCTCCAACCAGAGGCTGATGTGAGTCTTCCTGTTTTAACCATTGCTAACATGCAAATGGCTCATATTACTTTCCAATGTACAATCTTATGCCCTTATCATGTTGCAATGTACTTTGTTAGTTAAGTTTCATGTCCCTGTTTACATGTACATTCATTAATTTCCCTGTTTGAACCCCCTTAATTAGCAAGGTGAGCTCCCAAGCTTGGGTCCTGAGCCACAAGAACTCGAGAAAGGCACCATACATTCCTTTTGCAAGACACTGACAGCTTCGGATACGAGTACCCATGGTGGTTTCTCTGTTCTTAGGAGACATGCTGAAGAGTGTCTTCCTCCGCTGGTTAGCATTGAAAGCATTTTTTTACTCCAGTTGATGTCTACACAATATCTGGCTTATTGAATGGTAGGGTTGCTTTGCAGGACATGTCTCAGAATCCTCCATGTCAAGAACTGGTAGCCAAAGATCTTCATGGAACCGAGTGGCATTTTCGTCACATATTTCGGGGTGAGTTTACAGTTTGAGCATTCAGCTTGAAGCACATCTGAACTTCTCGTCACTGTGTTCTTATTGTTTAATTGTTTCGGTGTAGCACTTCATGTCACAATTGAATGCTAAATTCTTGCCACTGCAGAAACTTGCAGCATATACTGATTCATTACGTCATGACCATGTGTGAACTCTCTCTCCCTCTGTCTGGTTCTATCTCATGCCTTCCGGCGTCTTGTGTTTCAGGACAACCTAGGCGACATTTACTTACAACTGGCTGGAGTGTCTTTGTTAGCTCAAAAAGATTGGTTGCTGGTGATGCATTTATCTTTCTGAGGTACACAATACAATACTGTAATCCTGTCACATGGAGGCAGTTTTTATGCATTTTCTCCTCTCTCCTGTCTCGGCTTAATTCTGGTGAATAGTAATAAGAAATATTCGTATCATTTGCAGGGGTGAAAATGGTGAGTTGCGGGTTGGAGTAAGGAGGCATATGAGACAAGTAAATAACATGCCATCATCTGTGATATCAAGCCACAGCATGCATCTTGGAGTCCTTGCAACAGCCTCCCATGCGATCTCCACCGGGACCCTCTTCTCTGTTTTCTATAAACCCAGGTAAGGTTCAACCAGTTTTCGTCTTTGTTATGCTCGTTGCTGCATGGTAATGGTTATTTCTGGCAACCAAGCAGTAATGCAAGATCGTAAAAGATTTTTTCGCAGTTTTTACTTAATTGCTATGACAATTCCTTATGTATGTTGTACATTCATCTTAGGTGTGAGATATAACTCTTGCTCATTTGGTCTATTATACATGTTTTATGCATTTACGTCCGAGAATTCACCCAACTAAGGCATCATGGTTGTCATAATGAGCATTAACAATTGGCGATTTTTTTTTCATACAATCTGGTGTATAAGGCTTACCGGGCCTCTCTGATTTTGTTTCCAGAACAAGTCAATCTGAGTTTGTGGTGAGTGTTAACAAGTACCTTCAAGCAAAGAAGCAGAACATTTCTGTTGGAATGAGATTTAAGATGAAATTTGAAGGTGATGAAGCTCTTGAAAGAAGGTAACCTGGGATTGCTTTTGAAAAGAGATGTTGGCTTTGTTCCAACCATCTAAGTGGACATGACAAACATTTCTCTGGTTACAGGTTCAGTGGAACAATAATTGGTATTGGGAGCACGCCGACCATGTCAACATCTCCATGGGCAGATTCCGATTGGAAATCTCTGAAGGTACGAAGATTCTATATTTTTGAGGGTTCACAGAACTACAGTTTCTCTGGAGTGCTTTTAGTGGTGCATTATCATGTTTCCATGTTTGCTTTTCATATCTGATTCTGTCCTGTAATTATTGCCAGGTCCAATGGGATGAGCCTTCATCCATTCTTCGTCCAGATAGAGTTTCACCATGGGAATTGGAGCCACTGGATGCAGCTAATCCACAACCCCCTCAACCTCCACTGAGAAATAAGCGTCCCCGACTTCCAGCTTCACCTTCTGTGGTTCCAGAACTTGCTCCGAAATTTGGTAAGATATATGAACTCCTTAGCACCTGTTATGATTATTAGCACCTGTTATGATTAATATATGTGGTTTATGGATGCAATGCTCAGCTGTCAGTCATGAATATCATATTTTTATGTAGTCTAGTCCATTATCCTTGTGTTTTACACATCTAAGCTGGTGTTATTTGTATCAGGACTATGGAAGTCCCCAGCTGAACCAAGCCAAACCCTCTCATTTTCGGAGCCACAACAGGCTCGGGGATTATTTACTAATTCACGCTTCTCACCATCATCAAACATTGCATTCAATCAGTTCTACTGGCCAGCAAGAGAATCAAGAGAAGACTCTTATGCTGGAAGTACTAACAAAGTCACTGTTGAAAGAAAGCTTGAGCCAACTGCTGGTGGATGCAGATTATTTGGAATTGAGATAAGATCTGCTGTGGAAGAAACACAACCTGTGCTAACTGTTTCAGTTGATGGTTATGACCAAACGGCTGCATCTGTAGACGTGGACTCTGGCGAACTCTCACAGCCATCCAATATCAACAGCTCTGGTGCCCAAGCGGCAAGCAGTGAGCGTGCTCTTCTTGAGACCCAAAGTCGCCAAGTTAGAAGCTGCACAAAGGTGATAGTTGTCACATTTTGAAGATGCTCAACTTTCAATTCTTTGTAGCGTTCAGGGTAATTAGGTACTGATCCTCATTATGATTCCTCCTCTAGGTAATTATGACAGGAATGGCAGTTGGAAGAGCAGTGGACTTGACAAAGCTATATGGGTATGTTGATCTTCACCGCAAGTTGGAGGAGATGTTTGATATACAGGGGGAGCTATGTTCCACACTCAAGAAATGGCAGGTTGTTTATGCGGATGAAGAGGATGATATGATGCTTGTTGGGGATGATCCTTGGGAGTAAGAACCCTTATCACTGTTTGCGAATGGATGCAGTTTTCCTATATCCATGTCCTAATTCTACTCTAATTCATGTTGTTGCAGCGAGTTTTGCAGCATGGCGAAAAGAATATACATTTATACATATGAGGAGGCCAAGCAATTGGCACCAAAGGCCACCAAGCTCAGTCGTGTGAACTCATCACATGAATCTGTCACTCCGCAGAGTGGCTCAGACCATCCAGCCTCGTTTGCCAATGCAGATTGCTGAATGCTAAGTTGCTAACTTTGCTCTAGTTACGCTCTTTCTTCCTTTTGATCATTCGGGGAAATTGCCCATGATCATCCCTCTACTCGGGAGAGCTACTCATGATTGCTTCACGGACAGAAGACATTTGTGTGCGTTGCTGTGGTGGGTTTGGATCTGTGTCAGGAAGGAATGCCTGGAAGAGGCATTCTGGCATTTCGTGATGTTTTGTCGCCAGTTGGTTTTATGCGAGAACTGGCGGTGAGCCGCAGTATGCATATTGCCCTAGACCCTGCCTTCGTCGCTTGCTAGTAAATAGGCGTATGTATATATCGATGTTTGGGAATCTGTACGAATTGATGCAATTCAGCAATTGTTACTTTTAGCAGCAGCAACCTTTTCGCTAGTGGTGGCGGTGGTTAGTATGTTTCCTTGTATCATGTATACCTTTCTCCCTCGTGGAAGCCATCTGTATATATCTAACAAGTAAAGTTGTGTTTTATGGTCTTTGGCATCTGCGTCTTTTTTTCTTTTTGAGATTGGGCATATGTGCCTTTCGTTTCCTGTGGTCCACTGTGAGCTATGTCGGCATGATCGCCATCCCACTGAAGCCCAGCCTTTAAACCATACTTCCTTCGTCTGCTCAAGACACTTATTTTGAGACGGAAGGAAGGGAGTACTTGAGGTCAACAGGGGAAGGCAGGAAATGTCTTCCAAAAAATTTAGGGCCTCATTTGGATTGTCCTTCCTCCGTTCCTAAATATAAGTTTTTTTTAGAGTTTTTTAATAAAAATTACATATGAATGTATATAGACATATTTTAAAGATTGTAGAGTGTATAACTCATTTTGATCCGTATGTAGTCCGCATTGAAATCTCTACAAAGACTTATATTTATAAACGAAAGGAGTAGGAAGTTCGGAGGATTGGGATACTGAATTAATATGGAATCATTTCCTATGCCTCCCATTTCATATGAATCTTCTTAACTTGAGCTCATACTGTCTGTTTATCCTCCAAAAAAAAGTACAGTTTTCTTTGACTCTCTCTATCCTCTCGTCTACCCTTGAAATTTTCTGGATCATCCAAAGACAGATGTTGCATAATTATTGCATTTCCAGTTCTGGTAGGGTTTCACGGTACACGACATCCGAGTCCTACCTCTACCTATTTCTATGTTTTCAAATTTCCGCAATACAAATAGGACTTCAGAGCATCTATAACCGGATTGAGCAAATACGACTCCCTAAACGCCCGCGCACGTCGTGTCAGTGACCGGACGTGTCAGTTTTGAGCTCCTATTTATCCGTTCATGCAGCCACATTTCTCATTTTCTTCCTCATATGTCCTGTCACTTATACGTGATTGGTGGAGATGACAAAGAGAAAAAAAATGAATAAAGAAAGAGAAAAAAATGGTTAAGATGAGGCTGTGTCCTACGTGGCGGACTTGCCAACGCGTCCATAAGCAGTTGGGGAGCCAGAAAATATGTATCGGATGCGGTTGGTTTGAGGGATGTCCATCCAGGGGACATGGATAGCCATATTTAGGATGGATACCACATGGACGAGCTTGGATGAGGCAGGTCGTGGATAGTCATATGCCTTGAATATTCCACAAAAACCCGGCTCCGCGGGTGCGCGAAAATGTCGCGGACATGCGCAGCCAGGCTCGCGCGAAAAGTTTTTCGCCCCCGCCCACCTCTCCAAAAGTCCCTCCCCTCCCTCCAAAAAATCCCTAACCCTTGTCTTTTCCCCTCGTGTTGCAACGGCATTCAAGGTCCTGGGGGTTGTTCAAAGAAAGGTTTGGGTCTCTAGGTATGTGAAGAGTACCTTTCCTGAAGCTGAAGCATGATGAGTTTATATGGGTGTTTAACTTTATGCTTTTGATGACAACCAGCAATGAAGCCATAGGTTGTATGAATTTGTTCTTTTAATTATAACCAAAACATTGAACTATGCATGGGTTGTATATGTAAGTGCATCTAGGCCACCCCTAGTTGGTTTTAGAGTATTGACGACAAAGATGGTTGAGGGACTAATGTGTTTGTGAGAATTGCAGGAAAACACATGTAATTGTCCCTCACTGATTCGGTTTACCTACCAGAGATGACCCCTAAAAATGTGTGAAGACATTGAAGACAATGGTGGTTCGTGAAGACATTCACTTGAAGATAATGACATGTGAAGACATTCACTTGAAGACTATGGAGTGCGAAGACATAGTTTCATTCGTAGTTCCTTTCTTCTTTTTTGAGTCATAGGAACCACCATACTGTTAAGTGGGGTCTAGGTTAACATAGTCAGATGACTGATGTGATGCTCAACCAAAATCCTATGTCTTCGAGCGAAGACAATGAGAGCAAATCTTATCCAGAGTTGGATAAGTCAGCTTTGCTTGGAGCCCAAGCAAAGTTGCCGCCTGTGTTTGAAATCTGACCGTTGGACACGTGTCAGTTCCTTAGTGACCAAGGGTCATTTCGGACATATCATGTCGGGTTGCCTCTTGGCTATAAATAGCCCACCCCCTACACCATAAATTAGTGGTTGCTCAGAGTTAGTGCACGACTTTTGTCGTTTGAGAGCAACCCACCTCCGAAGCCTTTGAGAGAAAGATCCTTGCGAGGACAAAGCCCAAAACACCCAGAGCCAAAGAGTGTTAGGCATCACCGAAGTCTTTCAGTCTGTGTGATCTGAAGACTTGTTACACTTGAGGATCGTGCATCCTCCAGCCGGTTAGGCGTCGCGTTCTGAGCATCCAAGAGTGATTGTGGATTGCCAGTGAACGAAGTCTCTGAAGGTTTGGAAGTATACCTTGAAGACTTACCAGAGTGATTGGGCGAGGGTTGGGTGTCCTTAGCTCAAGGGGAATAAGGTGAAGACACGGTCTTCTAAGTTCAATCTCAGCCTCCCTAACCAGACGTACAGTTGTCACAACAACTGGAACTGGTCTACCAAATTCCTGTCATCTCCAATCTACTAGTTCTATATTTCAACTCATTTACATTTCAATTTGTCTTCATCAAGTCATTGCCTGCTTACCTGATCAGATTGACTTCACTGTGCGAAGACTGTTACCTGTTTGGCTTCATTCTGTCCTCCATTCCGATCCATACTACCTAGGTGCTGATAGTCTTCGTACCTTCACTATACTGCTTACTCGACTATAGCTTGTCTAGTGTAGTTTATCTTCCGCTGCATATCTATAGGTTCATTCCATCTGTTTCTCTTCAAATATCTTGTGTTTTGAAGACTTTCATAAAAATCACCTATTCACCCCCCTCTAGCCGATAACTAGCACTTTCAATTGGTATCAGAGCAAGGTGCTCCCTTGTTCTATATGATTTGGTTTAACCACATGGAGTTTTAGCTATGTCGGTTGCAGGGATAATCAAAGTCTCCGCTGTGTGCCATGTCTTCGATGGGACTGATTACCCCTACTGGAAGAATAAGATGCGTATGCATCTTGAAGCTATCGACAACGATCTCTGGTATGTCATCAAGACTGGCGTTCCCAAAGCTGGTGAAGGTGTCACCCGTGCTGATGTCAAGAAATTCGCATAATTGGACTCAACCGCCAAGAACATCATCTGTGGTCATCTGACCAAAAGACAGTACAGACGTGTGAGTGCACTGGAATCTGCCAAGCTAGTATGGGACTGGTTGTCCAAGGTCAACGAAGGCGTCTCAACTCAGAGAGACTCAAGGATTAACGTTCTTCGCAATCTCTTCAATCACTTCAAGAGAAATGACAATGAAATGTCCAGCTCACATTTGACCGCCTCACTGATATCACCAATGAGCTTCATGCCCTTGGCGCCACTGAAATCACCAAGCATGAAGTTGTGAAGAAGCTATTGAGGTCTCTTGACAACTCATTTGACACCTTGGCCCTGATGATTTAAGAACGCCCTGACTTCAAGAGTCTTAATCCGTCTGACATACTTGAGAGGCTCAACACACATGAGTTCCAGCTATCTGAGAAGACAGATATCTATGGCCCCAACTATGGTCGATCCCGAGCCTTGAAGGCAAAAGTTGTGTCCTCATCTGAAGAAGACTCTGACTGCAATTCTGATGATCCCGAAGACATTGGCAGAGAACTAGCAATGCTTGTGAGAAAGTTCCAAAGGTTCTCCAAGAAGAAAAGTTTTGGAAAGTCTTCGAGATCCAGCTCAAGAAATGTTGAGGCTTCCTCTCGTGACTACAAGAAGAGAACGTGCCACAAGTGCAAGTAGCCTGGCCACTACATATCTAAATGTCCTCAATGGGACAATGAATCCAGGAAAAAAAGAGCAAGGAATACAATTCTGACGACAAGAAGAAGAAGAAATCTTCAAAGTCTTCTTCCATGTCTTCATCAAGGTCTTCGTCTTAAAAGAAGAGTTCATCTGGCAAGGCTCGTGCGTTCATTGGCAAGGAAATGGATTTAGATGAGGAGTCTTCTTCTGAGGAGGCGGAGGTGGAGTCTGAAGAGGAGTCTGATTCAGGCGTGGCTAGCCTAGCTCTAGCTTCAGCATTCGTCGCCAAGTACATCTTCTACACTGACAATGGTCAGACAGTTGAAGTCGATGATGCAAAGGTAAACTCTGCTCCAACCTACTGCTTCATGGCATGTGGTGCAAAGGTAAACTCGTGCGATGCCTACTTTCAAACTTACAGTGAAGATGACTCTGAATGTGAATCCAAACCCACCTATAAAACTCTTGCTAAAATTGCAACTGAACAACAAAATGCTATGGAACACAATCAAAAGTTGCAAAACAAAAGTGATGATCTGTGGGACGCGGAAATGAATCGAACTCAGTCCTTATTTGAAGACATAAAAAATATTCACGTTAAGTACACTGACCTTGAAAGTCGTCATGAAACCCTCTCAGCAACTCATGAGAAGCTTTTCTATGATTACCTTCAAAGGAAGCAAGATATAGAGAAACTGAGAGCGTCTCATGAAGATCTTCAAAAGGAGAACGATTCACTACTCGCTCAACAGATCAGTTCCGCTCAGGAAGACTTTGTGCCACCTTGTCTAAAATGTCTTGAGCGTGACAATGTTGTCTCTGTTGCTCAATGCTCTAATGCTTCTGAAGTTGCAATATATTCAATTGTTGATGCGGTAACTAAACCCTCTGCTGAGGAAACCACGACTATTGCTGATGAGAATGCTAGGTTGAAGACATTGCTTGAAACAGGCATGTACAAAAGCCTATAAGGGTATCGGACACTATGCGTTGTTCTCAAGAAATATATTCTGAACCAAAACCCTAGGAAATATGGTGTTGATTTCGAGAGGAAAATGAAGGTTGATGGTTCGTACTAGAAGCCTGAGCAATACCACGAAACCGCATGGGTTGCTGCAAAGGGCCCACCTATAGATCCATCTACCTTATCTGGCTTCACTTGTGCTAACCCTATTGTTATTGATGAGTCATTTGACTCAAACTATAAAATGTTCAAGGATCAGAACGGTAAAGTGTTTGCCAGGTACATTGGTACTAACTGCAGGAATGGGTCACATATGAAGAAGATCTGGGTTCAGAAATGTCTTCTCGAAAAGCTTCCAGTGAATGTCATCATGACACCACCAGGGAAGAAGACAAACCCCAGACCAAAGGCTTCATATGGCCCAAAGGCTTCATACAGACAGAGGGCCTCACAAGGTCACCCTAACGCAAATGTTTTGCAGGGAGATTATCATCAGACTCATGAATATGAGCATGTCTCATCTAACCGCTATGTTCATAAAACAAAGAACTTCTCTGCATATTCATATGAGTATTATTCACCTCCTGCAAAGCCATTTTCTCGGGCTCCCAAGCCAAAGTTCTCAGATACTGCACTTAGACTTATTGCTTCTAGGCCACCCCTAAATATGTGGGTGGTTAAGAAGAATTAACTTCTCTTGCAGGGAGAGGTCTCCAGTCGGAAATCAAAGACTTCAGACGCCAATGCTGGGGACCTAAAACATTTCGTGGGACGCAAGATAAAATGTCAAAATGGTCTTACCATGTATTTCGTCCCATGGTTTATTGACAAGCTCCTTATCATGCCAAACAAGGACCTTAACTTTGATAGCATGCTTGTTCGACAAATGTTTATGCTTCACACTTCCCTTGGTGAAGCCTATCCCGCTAACTGTATTGTAGGGTACGACACCAGAAGCTTCTGAGTGGATAATCAACAGTGGATACACCAACCATATGACTGGTGACCGACGTCTTCTCATGGATTCAACTCTCCGTCCTTCTACTAAGAGCCACATCACATTCGCTGACACTGGTAAAAGCAAGGTATTGGGTCTAGGTAGAGTTAATATTTCAAAGGATCAACACATGGATAAAGTGATGCTTGTTGAATCCCTTGGGTACAACTTAATGTCAGTCTCAATACTATGTGATCTAAACATGATTGTGATATTTGCAAAATATCGTTGCCTTGTACTAATGGAATCTGACAAGTCTCTAGTCTTAGAAGGATATCGAAGAGGTGATCTGTATATGGTAGATTTCTCCGCGGGACCACAGCTCACCGTATGTCTACTTGCAAAAGCTTCAGAGTGCTGGCTTTGGCATCGAAGGCTAGGACATGCGGCATGAGGAACTTGCACACTCTCGTGAAGAAGAAGCATGTCATAGGCATCGAGGGCGTCAAGTTCAAGAAGGATCATCTATGTGGTGCTTGTGAAGCTGGGAAGATGACAAGGGCCAAGCATTCCTCGAAGACAATCTTGACTACTTCACGTCCTTTCGAGCTGCTTCACATGGGATTATTTGACCCTATTTACTCTTTCCGCTGCTGCTGTTTATATGGCTTCGTGATCATTGATGATTACTCTAGATATACCTGGCTGTACATAATTCTCTATAAGACTGAAGTGCAAGATGTCTTCAGATGATTTGCCAATCGCGCCATGAACAACTATGGCATTAAGATCAAGCACATCATAAGCAACAATGTAACTGAGTTCAAGAACACATGGCTCGACACTTATCTTGATACACTGGGCGTCACTCATGAGTTCTCTGCCCCATACACACCTCAGCAGAATGGCGCCGTGGAGTGCAAGAACATGTTCCTCATTGAGATGGCACGTATGATGCTCAATGAGTATAATACTCCAAGAAAGTTCTGGCCTGAAGCCATTGATACTGCATGGCATATCATCAACATAGTTTATCTTCACAAGTTCTTCAAGAAAACATCCTATGAACTTCTGACTGGTAAGAAGCCAAACATTAGCTATTTCAAGGTCTTTGGTGCTAGGTGTTGGATCAAAGATCCACATCACACTTCCATATTTGCACCGAAAGCACATGATGGTTTTATGCTTGGTTATAGAAAGTATTCGCAAACCTACCAGGTCTTCAACCTCTTTCACTATAAAGTTGTTGAAACCGTAGATGTGCGGTTCGATGAAACTAACGGCTCACAAAGAGAGCACCTGTCAAATGTGCTAGATGAAGCTTTACCTAGTGAATCTATCAAGCAAATGGGTACTGGAGAAATCATACCCACCGAGGAACAGCTTGAAGAGTAAATCACCATTTCAACATCTAATCAACATGAAGATAATGCTCACTCTGAAGCCAATCCTGAACATGAAGATAATCAATAACGAGAGCAAAGTCTTCGCCCTGTACATCCACGGGTGGCAAATGAAGTATAAGTTGAGAAGATTATTGATAACATCAATGCAACTGGTCCACTCACTCGTTCAAGAGCAACTCAGCTAGCAAACTTCTATGGGCATTCTGCATTCGTTTCAATATCTGAACCCAAGAAAGTTGATGAAGCCTTTATGGAACCTGGATGGATTTAAGCTATGCAAGAAGAGCTTCAACATTTTTAGCTGAATAATGTATGGGAGCTAGTCAAACGTCCTGATCCCCGCAAGCACAATATCATTAGCACCAAATGGATCTATCGCAACAAGCAACATGAGCTTGGTCAAGTTGTCAGAAACAAGGCTCGTCTCGTTGCTCAAGGTTACACACAAGTGGAAGGAATTGACTTCGATGAAACCTTTGCTCTTGTAGCTAGGCTTGAAGCCATTCACATACTGCTAGCCTATGCTAATCACAACAACATTCTTCTGTAGCAAATGGATGTGAAAAGTGCCTTCCTCAATGGCAAAATTGAATAAGAAGTGTATGTTGCTCAACCTCCTGGTTTTGAAGATCCAAAGCATCTTGGTATGGTGTACAAGCTCAACAAGGCACTGTATGGCCTCAAACAAGCACCTCACGCTTGGTATGACACACTCAAGGACTTCCTGAAAAGCAAAGGCGTCAAACCTGGTTCTCTAGATTCCACTCTCTTCACGAAGACATATGACGGTGAACTGTTTGTATGCCAAATCTATGCGGATGACATTATCTTCGGATGCATTGACAATAGATACAGTGATGAGTTTGGATACATGATGCAAGAGCAATATCAGATGTCCATGATGGGTGAGCTGAAGTTCTTCCTTTGCCTTCAAATTCGTCAGCACTTTCTCAGGAATCATGTGATCAAGAAGGACAATGAGATCATTCATGTCAACACTGAAGAGCAACTGGCCGATATTTTCACGAAGCCCTTGGATGAGAAAAGGTTTTGCAAGCTACGATGTGAGCTTAATATCCTAGAATCCACAAATGTCCTGTGAATGGACACACATCCTAACGCTTATGCATATTGATGACTTAGATGTGCAACACACGAAGTAACGTATGTCTTCAACTCATGAAGACATACACTCTAAGTGTGAATACATTAATGTGGAATTCGACTCTGGAGCGCCACGATAATTGTGCGTCGTGTCCTAGTCTAATGCTTCCTATACGGTGGGTAACACCACCACAAAACTTTCTTGAAGATATTCATTTGGCATCATGATTGCATTATCTTCACATTTGGTTTGTCTTCAACATTCATTTGACTTCAGAGTTTATCTCCGCAATGTTGATTTGGTCTTTTCTGATAACACTTCCGCTCTGCACGCTCAACAGAAGCGGACTGCATCGTCTTTACGTTGAGCACTACAATGCTTCACGGGAGAATTGCTTTATTTTCTGGTGTTCCGCCCGCATTTTCTGTGTGGAATCGGGTGTTGCGGGATGATTCAGTTTGTCTCTGCATCTCATTTTACCTTTATTCTTTCTAATTTACAGGAAAATCTACTAGAGTGCTTGCAAATCGAGGGATTTGGCGGACGAGCTTTCTCAGTTCGTTCGTGTTCACGTCAGATGCGATTTTTTTGTGCTCGAATGTTGTTTTTTAGTAGGAATTCTTTGATTGCGTTCATTTTAATTGGTCCGTTCACTCTATAATTTGTTAATTTTTAGGAGTTAGTTTTCAATTCCTGTTAATTTGATTGCGCGGGCGGTTGAGCTTCGTCCGCTCCTCTGTTCTTGTTGAATTTTTGGATTTTGCGCGTCCATGCGTGTTTGAATATTGTAATTACTGTTGCTATATGTTTGAATTCATTGTATTGCTGGTATACTTGTCATTTTTTGAATTTCATTTTTTAAATGAAAGCTGATGTTGTTCGTGTAGTTGCTGTGTCTTCCATGTAATTTTTTGCGGGGGTATTTTTTGATAGTTTAGTGGTTGTACAATTTTTAGGCGAGTTATGGAAGTGCGAGTGAAATTGACACCTCTGTTAGTCTACCACTTGTCTGGAGTTCTACTGCTTAAATTTTATTTGTTGTAGTTGTGGCATACGTTGTAGTGCACTGCATTTTCGTTAGTAGTGTACTTCGTTGTAGCTGCATTACAGTGGTTATGGCAGCTTATGAGATTTCTCTTTTCTTAAACTGCATTCTGTCTTCTAGAGGACTGCATAATATGCACTTTCGTACTGCATTGGCAGGGTGGTTAATGTTCTATTCTGCTATTAGAATGGATGGTCCATTACATGCTTGTGTTAGCTGAATAGTTATTATAATAATTTTTTTGAACTGCATACTATGAGAATTGTTTTTGAACATCATATGTTAACTGCAAATTTTCGACCATTCGCATTTTCTTGTTACTGTTCAGAGGACTGCTTTTTATTATTATTAGTAGCACACTATGTGTTTGCGAGAACTGCATTACTGCCAACAACAACTTGTCTAAAAAGGATGATAAAATGATGCAGTTGAGGTTGCATACTTTAAATAGGCATAGTTCAAAGTGTCTGATGGACATAATTTTAAAAGCATACATCATAAGCAACGCATTAGAAATATTGGTTGCTTCATATTAGACAGCCTAGAGTGCAAATATTGTAAACTTGAGGGAGTCTTCTTCTTTGTAGAAAAACACCATGGTCACTTCTCCGACCTCAAAGCCATCCCGGGAGACAAAATCTTTCCAACCAGTAGTTATGTTGATGCAGTCTTCAGAGTCGATGTGGTAGTCAGCTTGCATGTCTGCATACCCATTCTTGTGTTGTGTCCCCAAAGTAACCTTCCCTGAACTCGGAGCAGGAAATTTTATTGTGGATGGCATTTTCTGCATATTGGAATGTGTGGAAAAAGAATTTTATAAGTAAGCATCAAATGTTTTTCTTTATACTTAGGATGATCTATTTATGTTGACTTAAATACTTACATATATATGACTGCTATTTTCTAAAGTAGTTGCAATGTATGAACAAACTTACGTAATTGACCTCTAGTTTTACTAGGATATATATTATACTGCAACATGCTTGTACGGCAATGTCAGTAGCAGTGTACTTCGCCAACATATTAAGAGAACTGCAACACTGATCTACTGACCCTTTTTTTGTTCGTGTGTTAGGGTTCTAATCTAACTAGTGTCGATACCTGGTGTGGTACTGAAGAAAAATAGGTTGAAGCATCTAGTATTAATAGCTAACAAATCTGAACAACAATACAAATTTTGTTTTGTATTTTGTTGACACTACTGAACAAATTGATTGAACTATATATTCAGATGTGGATTTGCAGGCTATATTATGTCCAAAATTGTGAGGGGAAAAACATACCCAACTTTCCTGCAGATCTGCGGTTGTGAGGCGATGAAGAAATGGCGCCCGAAACCCCCTGTTGGGTATCATCAGGCACCCGAGCATGCTGCGTCACTCGGTGTTGGTGAGCTCTAGACCTTCTGCGTACACACATGTGTCCGCTAGACCGTTACCGGCTCCATCCTTGCCAAACACCCGCACTTACAGTCCATGGCCAGTTCGGTGGAATTCTAGAGAAGAGCTGGGGATGGGATGAACCCTAGATCTATGATTTGAAGAAAATGAGGAACAGGGGGAGGAGTTGTGTTAGTCTGGAGCACGAATGGATACGTTTTTATGCAACCAATTGAGCAACGGAAGTAATAAATGTTGTGGTTGGTGTTAGGTGGTGGATTGGTTCTGATTTAGTGTACGCGAATGCATTTGAGAAGTAACATGATTGCTTACTTGAAAATAGCAAACTACATTGTCATATCACGACAAACTGCGGAACGAGTGATTGGGCCTATGTTTGTGTATGGTATGTGGGATTTTTTTTTTAAATTTTCAGTGGCCTGTCTTTTGTGTGTTGGCCCTGTGTTCGGGGAGTGAAGACGCATTGGGCCCAAGTCAGCCTGTGAGCACGACTGGTTCTCGGTGCGTTGTGTGCTACCTAATGTTTAGTCCCACCTCGCCCGCGGAAGGCGCGCCCGACCTGTGTATAAGCGTTGGCGAGGCAGCCGTGTCGAACTCCTCCGGTTACTTATTTGGGCGCTTATACATGGCGCTCGCTGCTCTATGCTCTCTGACCTGTGGGCCCATGTGTGCCCGGCTGATACGTCCATTTTGCATCATGCTTTTATATTGATATTTATTGCATTATGGGCTGTTACTACATATTATGTCACAATACTTATGCCTTTTCTCTCTTATTTTACAAGGTTTATATGAAGAGGGAGAATGCCGACAGCTGGAATTGTGGGCTGGAAAAGCAGCAAACATCGGAGACCTATTCTGCACAACTCAAAAAGCCCTGAAACTCCACGAAAGTCAGTTTTGGAAAATATAAAAATTATCTGGCGAAAGAAGTACATGAGGGGGGCCACCCACCGTCCACGAGGGTGGGGGGCGTGCCCCCTGCCTCGTGGGCCACCTGGCAGCCCCCCAATGCCCATCTTCTGCTATATGAGGTGTTTTAACCTGGAAAAATCATAAGGAGGCTTTTGGGACGAAGCGCCGCCGTCTCGAGGTGGAACCTTGGCGAACCCAATCTAGGGCTCCAGCGGAGCTGTTCTGCCGGGGATACTTCCCTCTGGGAGGGGGAAATCGTCACCGCCGTCATCACCAACAACTCTCCCATCTTGGGGAGGGTTATCTTCATCAACATCTTCACTAGCACCATCTCCTCTCAAACCCTAGTTCATCTCTTGTATCCAATCTTTGTATCAAAACCTCAGATTGGTAGATGTGGGTTGCTAGTAGTGTTGGTTACTCCTTGTAGTTGATGCTAGTTGGTTTACTTGGTGGAAGATCATATGTTCAGATCCATTATGCATATTAATACCCCTATGATTATGAACATGAATATGCTTTGTGAGTAGTTACGTTTGTTCCTGAGGACATGGGAGAAGTCTTGCTATAAGTAGTCTTGTGAATTTTGTATTCGCTCGATATTTTGATGAGATGTATGTTGTCTTTCTAGTGGTGTCATGTGAACGTCGACTACATGACACTTCACCAGGCCCTAGAGGAAGGCATTGGGAAATAATAAGTAGATGATGGGTTGCTAGAGTGACAGAAGCTTAAAACCTAGTTTATGCGTTGCTTAGTAAGGGGCTGATTTGGATCCATATATTTCATGCTATGGTTAGGTTTACCTTAATACTTCTTTTGTAGCTGTGGATGCTTGCAATAGAGGTTAATCATAAGTGGGATGCTTGTCCAAGTAAGGGTAGTACCCAAGCACCGGTCCACTCACATACCAAATTATCAAAGTAACGAACGCGAATCATATGAGCGTGATGAAAACTAGCTTGATGATAATTCCCACGTGTCCTCGGGAGCGCTTTCCTTCATATAAGAGTTTGTCCAGGCTTGTCCTTTGCTACAAAAAGGATTGGGCCATATTTCTGCACCCTATTTACTTTCACCATTTGTTACTTGTTACCAATTACCTTATCACAAAACTATCTGTTACCGATAATTTCAGCGCTTGCAGAGAATACCTTACTGAAAACCGCCTATCATTTCCTTCTGCTCCTCGTTGGGTTCGACACTCTTTGTCAGGCCCAAGATGCTATTCTATCCCGATCACGTGACAAACTCCTGATTGGGGCGAAACCGCATTTCGGGCGCTTAGCAAGATGGATGTACCATTACATACATACATGGGGGATACAACAATTCATACAAGTCACATGGATACAACAATATCAATACACGACATCCTACTACGGATGCAAACATGAAAAGCACAATGACATCCATCCTGCTATCCCAGGCTGCCGACCAGGAACCTAACGTAAGACTGACGAAGAAGAATAAGAAAGAACTCCAACACAAAGAACATCGCTCTCGCGTCAAGACATCGGAAACCTTCACCTGCAACTGTTGTTGTAGTATCTGTGAGCCACAAGGACTCATCAATCCCATAACCATGGGTATCAAGACTAGCAAAGCTTAATGGGTAGGAAGAGCTTAAGTGGTGAGGTTGCAGCAGCGGCTAAGCAATATATGGTGGCTAACTTACGAGTACAAGAATAAGATGAGAATCTACGCAAACAGTCGCAAACTAGTAATGATCGCTAAAGATCCTGAACTACCTACGAGACAAACAGAACCCCACCGTGTTCTCTTCTCAAGATGAAAAGAGACAGTCATGGTTACTCACGCGGTTCGTGAGTTTTATTTCGGATCCTCTATCAAGTTTTCTACAACCGAACATTAACAAATTCCAATCTACCACATAACCGCGGGCACGGCTTTCGAAAGATTATAACCCTGCAGGGGTGTCCCAACTTAGCCCATCACAAGCTCTCACGATCAGCGGAGATAATAATAATATTACCCCTTATCTTAGGACCCGATCAGACTCGGAATCCCGGTGCACAAGACATTTCGACAATGGTAAAACAAGTCCAGCAAGACCTCCCGGCGTGCCGACACCCTGATAGTAGCCGCGCGTATCTCGTCTCAGGCCACGTCCGGATGAGCACTACGTACAGCAACCGAAGATCCCAGATAACTAGGTTGCACCGCAAGTGGCTCTAGTTTGGGACCAACACCATCAGCACTAGCCCCCCTCTATGTAGAAGAATCCTCGGGTAGCGCTAACTCCCTATGCAATTTAATTAAATAAGTTTTTATTATGTTGCAAATAAAACCAATGTTGGGCCTTGCTGGAGGAGTTTTATTCAATGACGAACTGTCAAGGGGTCCCCATATACCCAACCGCGGTAGGAACGCAAAATCAAGGAACATAACACCGGTTTATCGGCTCCTAAGGTGGCATGAGTGGAACAAAACACCGAGCAGAAGGCCAAGCCTTCCACCCATTGCCGAGTATATAGGTGTGTTAATATATAGTAGATATATTATGATATTCCCAAAGTAACCAAGTTCCAACATGGAGCAATCTTCATCTTCACCTGCAACTAACAACGCTATAAGAGGGGCTGAGCAAGCGGGTAACATAGCCAAACAACGGTTTGCTGGGAAGGTGTCAAAGGTTAGAGGTTTCATGGCAACAAGGAGAGTCTGACAACAAATATATAGGTAGCACGGCATATAGCGAGCATCGAGACAACTAGCATGGCAATGATAGAAATGAGATCCAAGGAGACGGTCATCTTGCCTGAGATTCCGCAAGGAAGAAGAACGAGTCCATGAAGAAGACGAAGAAGAAGCCACGAAGACGAACCAAGTGTAGTCAAACGAATCCTCACGATCGCAACGGAATATGAACTAGCGAGAAGAAGCACACAACATGGTAAACACACCACTCAAGAACAAGACATGAAGCTCAACCAAGTATGATGCAAGACAAGTCTATAGTATGCAAAACATGGCAAGATATGATGCGAACAAGAACATCACACAAGGCAAGTTTAAATGAGGCCGGAAACAACATATAACAATTCCGGTAAGTCCTCATATGCACATTTCGAAATTGGTCCAGATATGAACAAACCTTAAGTTCAAGTTGTTAAACAGCAAGTTAACATGCACCATGATGATCTACTCGAAATTCTAGTCAAGTTATATATCAAGTTCATTTAATTCGGAGCTACGGCCTAGAAGATATGAGCAAAACAAGTTAAGCATGACAAGGATGCAAGATGCATTCAAACAACAAGCAAACACACTTTAAACATGTAAATGACATGATATTATGCATCTACATGCAAAACACACAAGTTTCATATAGGACATGCTCAAAACGGAGCAACGGTTCACACATACACATGAAAAAAGATATAACAACAAGCTATCCAAAAACAGCAACATGGCACTTAGTTGACATCAAAACAACATGATACAATAACACTTCATGGCAACAAAGGGCATGGCAAGCATGTACATGTCCAGCACTACAAGCATGACCTCTGAGCTACTACCAAACACCACAAGAACATGCTCAAAACATCATGGCAAGATTGCAAAAGATAACAGTTTCACAGACTTAGTGAAAATAAACTAGACATGGCATCAACAACGACAAGTAGGCATGTTTGCAGGCTTGTGCAACTCATCTCAAAGCATATCATGGCAAGTGAATATAACCAACGTCAAGAAGACATGTTTATGAAGCTACTCATGGCAAGAACATGGGCATATGATGTATAGAACACTAGCTATTCACATGGCAAAACTGGATTTGCTGATAACAGGCTGACAAAAACATTTTATAGCAACTTGAGAGCAAGAAATAAACAAGCTACAGTAGGTCATAAATGCAAACGAGGGCATGGATGGATATAGCATAACCTGGACAACAAGACATGATCATTTGACATACTAAAACATTCATGGATTTGAGTGGGGCATCAAGCAAACATGGCATCTGGTTATAACAGTTTCAGACTTGGCAGTTTTCAACAAGTCTCAGAAAACAACAATAGCGAGTAGGTCACTTTGCAAGCTTGTTGCAAACACCACAAGGCATAACATGTAAAACTAATTACACTACAACAAATATGGCATGATTGTGCTTCTAAAACATATTGACATGTAGCTCAAACAAAAATCACACATAAAGATATGAAAAAGACAAATCAGCATCTCATAACAAGTTTCATCACTTAACAGCCACATGACTTTTGCAACAGAGATAAACATGGCAATATGGCACCTAACATGAATGCTACAGCAACCATCATGTAGAGCACTTCACAATGAACATTTTAACATATCATACACTCCATTTGGACCAACATGCACAAAGATTCAACCTCTCAAACATGCTAACATAATAACAGTTAACAGCAGTTTATATCATTAAGCACCTTTTCAACGATGATTAGGGCATCAAGATGAACTCAAACAAGCATGCCATAGTACAACAATATGAGAGCATCACGAGACGAACATTTTGACATATTATATGCACAATTTGGACCAACGAGCACCAAGGTATCACCATGCAAACATGCATACAAATTAGGGTTTTCTGGGGACTTAGTGAAAAAACAGCACCTCGGGGGGGG
>LR738710.1:601156668-601205439 GCA_902687465.1 Secale cereale | reverse complement strand
GGGGGGGGGGGGGGGGGTGGACATTGTCCAGTCCAGAGCGGACATGTCCGTCGGTGGGCGCGCACGGGCCCACCTGGCAGGGACGGTTCAGACACGTCCGGGCATCAGGCGGACACGTTTGGCCTGGCTGGCGCGGGGCCCAGCTGGCAGAGACCCATGGCGAGAGGGCTCGTGCTCGTCCCCGAGCTCGTCAATGGCGGCGGCAGGATTGCTCCAGCGATGAGCAGGACTGTGGTGCGGGGCACCGTCGAGGTGAGAGGAGGCTGGGAATGGGGAGATCCCGACAAGGGGATCCTGGATCTGGCATCAGAGGTGGCCGGCGGCGAACGAGGAGGCGGGTCCGGCGATGACGGGGTCGGCGGCGGCGTCTGGTCCGGCAGGAGGCGGTGGAAGGAGCTGTGGGACCCGACGGCGGTGGTTTGGGTGGTGATGCGTGAGCCAGGCGGCGGGGCGGCAGCCGTGCAGCGCGCAAGGCGAGGCAGGGCCCTCCGGTGGCCGGCCGGCGAGGTGGAGATGGCGGCGGGGCACGGCGAGGAGATCGGCGTTGGGGGAGGAGCGAGGGAGCGGGCGCTGCCGCGCTGGGGCGAGGGGATCTGGGCCAGTTATTGCCCGGGGTGGGCCGCGGATGGGCTCTGACGGGCCTGCGTGGCTGGAGGAGAGGAGGGGGGCGCGTGGCGCGCTCGGGATGGCTACGGCTGGCGGTTCCGGCGGCTCAGGTGGCGGCGCAGCCATTGGAGGCTCGCTAAGTGGCGGCTGCGAGGATCCCGAGGAGGAGGAGGTCTAGGGTAGGGGAAGGCTAGGATGCCCAAAAATGGCATGGAGAGGTGCTTATATAAGGAAGGGGGGTTAGGACTAGGGTTTGGGGGCGTATCGGAGCCATTTGATCGCCATCGAACGAGATCTGACGACTCCGGTGCGGATGGGGGCTAGGAGAGGTCTAGTGGACTGGTTATGGGCTGTGTAGAAGGCCTCGGGCTGCGGGAGAGAAGAGAGAGAGAGAGGCCCGCAGGGGTTTTTCGGAGACTGAAAACATCCGACGAATTAACCGACGACGGTGCTGCTATACTTCTCCATTGGGCTATCAAACGAACTCTGAATGGGACGAAAATTGGCAGGCAGTTTGTCTACACTATAATAAGACCACACACCAAGTTTCATCCCATTTCGAGAACATTTTCCGGCCACTTCAAAAATAAATTTTCGGAGGTGCCGCGGGTGCGTGCGAGTGTGTCTGGGCTCCGAACGGACAACGGAAAGGACAGGCGAACTCGGACGAATGCAAGTTTTGAAAACATGAGGATGCAATGCACATGATGACAAGGCAAAGATGCAACACGCAAGCAGATGACATGGCAATGGCAGCGAATAACTGGCTGACACCTGGCGCATCGGTCTCGGGGTGTCACACGCTTACTTATCGAAAGGACTACGATAGATCCCCTACACTCGTGGGTCATCAAGACTCTTTTATGGCACCGTTGCCGGGGAGTGAAGCGCCTTTGGTAAGGAAAAATTTATATAGTGTGATGAAATTTACTGTCACTTGTTACTATGGAACTTAATCCTTTGAGGGACTTGTTCGGGGTATCTTCACCCCGATCAGTAGAGCAAAGAGTTGCTCCTCAACCTACTGAACCTACTGAAAATGTTTGCTTTGAAATTCCTTCGAGTATGATAGAGAAACTGCTAGCTAATCCCTTTACAGGAGATGGAACCTTGCATCCCGATTTGCACCTAATCTATGTGATGAAGTTTGTGGATTATTTAAGCTTGCAGGTATGCCCGAGGATGTGATCAAGAAGAAGGTCTTCCCTTTATCTTTGAAGGGAGAGGCATTGACATGGTTTAGGCTATGCGATGATATTGGATCATGGAACTACAACCAATTGAAGTTGGAATTTCATCAGAAGTTCTACCCTATGCATCAGGTTCATCGTGATTGTAATTATATATATAATTTTTGGCCTCGCGAAGGAGAAAGTATCACTCAAGCTTGGGGGAGGCTTAAGTCAATGTTATATTTATGCCCCAATCATGATCTTTCAAGAGAAATGATTATTCAAAAAAATTATGCTCGGCTTTCTCTCAACAATCGCTCCATGCTCGATACTTCTTGCACCGGTTCTTTTATGATGAAGACTATTGAATTCAAATGGGATTTATTGGAAAGAATTGAACGCAACTATGAAGATTGGGATCTCGACGAAGGTAAGGAGTCAGGTATAACACCTAAGTTTGATTGTGTTAAATCTTTTATGGATACCGATGTTTTCCGTGAATTTAGCAGTAAATATGGACTTGACTCTGAGATAGTAGCTTCTTTCTGTGAATCTTTTGCTACTCATGTTGATCTCCCTAATGAAAAGTGGTTTGAATACCATCCTCCCATTGAAGTAAAAGTAGTTGAACCTGTTATAGTTGAAGAAAAGACTATCACTTATAATGTTGATCCTATCGTTCCTACTGCTTACATTGAGAAACCACCCTTCCCTATTAGGATAAAGGATCATGCTAAAGCTTCAACTGTGGTTCGTAAGAGTAATAGTAGAACACCTACACCCTCTGAACAAATTAAAATTGAACCTAGTATTGCTATGGTTAAGGATCTCTTGGTCGATGATATTGATGGGCATGTTATTTACCTCTGTAATGAAGCTACTAGAATTGCTAAACCCGATACTAAGAATAAACATAGACTTATTGCAGGCATGCCTATTATTTCTGTTAAAATAGGAGATCATTGCTATCATGGCTTATGTGACATGGGTGCTAGTGCTAGTGCAATACCTCATTCCCTTTATGAAGAAATTATGCACGATATTGCACGTGCTGAGCTAGAAGGTATTGATGTTACTATTAAGCTTGCCAATAGAGACACTATTTCACCAGTTGGGATTGTTAGAGATGTTGAAGTCTTGTGTGGGAAAGTTAAATACCCTGCTGATTTTCTTGTTCTCGGTTCCCCACAAGATGATTTTTGGCCCATTATATTTGGTAGACCCTTCTTGAATATTGTTAATGCTAAGATAGACTGCGAAAAGGACATTGTTACTGTTGGTTTAGGGGATATGTCTCATGCCTTTAACTTTGCTAAAAAAATTAGACAACCCCATGATAAAGCATTGCCTAGTAAGGATGAAATTATTGGTCTTGATTCTATTGCCGTGCCTCCTAACGATCCCTTAGAACAATATCTGCTAGACCATATAAAAATGATATGTATATGAATGAGAGAAGGGAAATAGATGAAATATTCTTTAAACAAGGACCCTTATTAACACACAACTTGCCTGTTGAAATTCTAGGGGATCCTCCTCCACCCAAGGGTGATCACGTGTTTGAACTGAAACCATTACCTGATACTCTTAAGTATGCTTATCTTGATGAAAAGAAGATATATCCTGTTATTATTAGTGCTAACCTTTCAGAGTAGGAAGAATAGAAATTATTGGAAACTCTGAAGAAGCACTGTTCCACTATTGGATATACTCTTGATGATCTTAAGGGCATTAGTCCCACTCTATGCCAACACAAAATAAAATTGAAGAAGGACGCTAAACCGGTTGTTGATCACCAACGACGGTTAAATCCTAAGATGAAAGAAGTGGTAAGGAAGGAAATACTAAAGCTTCTAGAGGCAGGTATAATTTATCGAGTTGCTGATAGTCAGTGGGTAAGTCATTTCCATTGTGTCCCTAAGAAGGGAGGTATTACTATTGTTCCTAATGATAAAGATGAATTGATCCCGCAAAGAATTGTTACAGGTTATAGGATGGTAATTGATTTTCGCAAATTAAATAAAGCTACTAAGAAAGATCATTACCCTCTACCTTTTATTGATCAAATGCTAGAAAGGTTATCCAAACATACACATTTTTGCTTTCTAGATGGCTATTCTGGTTTCTCTCAAATACATGTGTCAAAAGAGGATCAAGAAAAGACCACTTTTACTTGTCCCTTCGGTACCATTGCTTATAGACGTATGAATTTTGATTTATGTAATGCACCTGCTACCTTTCAAAGATGCACGATGGCTATATTCTCTCATTTCTGTGAAAAGATTGTTGAGGTTTTCATTGATGATTTTTCTGTTTATGGAACTTCTTTTGATGATTGCTTGAGCAACCTTGATCGCGTTTTGCGGAGATGTGAAGAAATTAATCTTGTTTTGAATTGGGAAAATTGCCACTTTATGGTTAATGAAGGTATTGTCTTGTGGCATAAAATTTCTGAAAGAGGTATTGAAGTTGATAAAGCTAAGGTGGATGCTATTGAAAAGATGCCATGTCCCAAGGACATCAAAGGTATAAGAAGTTTCCTTGGTCATGCCGGGTTTTATAGGAGGTTCATTAAGGACTTCTCCAAAATATCTAGGCCTCTGACTAATCTCTTACGAAAAGATGTTTCTTTTGTCTTTGATGATGATTGTGTAGAAGCATTTGAAATACTTAAGAAAGCATTGATCTCTGCACCTGTTGTCCAGCCTCCTCACTGTAATTTACCCTTTGAAATTATGTGCAATGCTAGTGATTATGCTGTAGGTGCTGTTCTAGGACAAAGAGTTGATAAGAAGTTGAATGTTATCCAGTATGCTAGTAAAACTCTAGACAGTGCCCAGAGAAATTATGCTACTACTGAGAAAGAATTTTTAGCAGTTGTATTTGCTTGTGATAAGTTTAGACCTTATATCGTTGATTCTAAAGTAACTGTTCACACTGATCATGCTGCGATTAAATATCTTATGGAAAATAAAGATGCTAAACCTAGACTTATTAGATGGGTTTGTTGGGGAACGTTGCATGGGAAACAAAAATTTTCCTACGCTCACCAAGATCAATCTAGGAGATGCATCTACGAGAGAAGAGTCGGATCCACATACCCTTGTAGATCGCTAAGCGGAAGCGTTCAAGAACGCGGTTGATGGAGTCGTACTCGCCGCGATTCAAATCGCCGAAGATCCCAGCACCGAACGGACGGTGCCTCCGCGTTCAACACACGTGCAGCTCGGGGACGTCTCCTCCTTCTTGATCCAGCAAGGGGGAAGGAGAAGTTGACGGAGAAACCCAGCAGCACGACGGCGTGGTGGAGATGGTGGTGAAGGAATTTCAGCAGGGCTTCGTCAAGCACTGCAAACTAGACGAAAATATTCGTGGAGAGGGAGGGCAATGCCGAGGCACGAACTTGTATTGCTGCCCTCCCTCTACCTCTCTTTATATAGGGGGGAGAGAGAGGAGGGGGCGCCCCTAGGGTTCCCCCTAGGGGGCAGCGGCCAAGGGGAGGGGCTGCGGCCAGGGTTAGGGTTCCCCCCCCAGGCGCCTTGCCCCCCAAGTCCTAGGGGTGCGGCTGCCCTAGGGGGGCCCAGCCCCTTAGGCGCAGGTGGAGGAGCCTAGGGGGGGCGCACAGCCCTTGTGTGGGCTGTTGCGTCTCCCCACTTATGGCCCATAGGGCCCGTAACATTTACCGTGGCCCCTGAAACACCTTTCGGTTCTCCGATTCCTTCCCGATGTTCCCCGGAACAATTCCGGACTCCGTTTACTCTCATCCCATATATCAATCTTCGTCCCCGGACCATTCCGGAGACCCTCGTCACGTCCGGGATCTCATCCGGGACTCCGAACAACCTTCGGTTACCATGCACTGTTCTCACTAACAACCCTAGCGTCACCGAAACTTAAGTGTGTAGACCCTGCGGGTTCGGAAACTATGCAGACATGACCGAGATACTCCCAGGTCAATAACCAATAGCGGGATCTGGATACCCATATTGGTTCCCACACGTTCCTCGATGATCTCATCGGATGAACCACAATGTCAAGGATTCAGGTAATCCCGTATACAGTTCCCTTTGTCTCGTCGGTATGTTACTTGCCCGAGATTCGATCGTCGGTATCTCTATACCTAGTTCAATCTCGTTACCGGCAAGTCTCTTTACTCGTTCCGTAATACATAATCCCGTGACTAACTACTTAGTCACTTTGAGCTCATTGAGATGACGTATTACCGAGTGGGCCCGGAGATACCTCTCCGTCACACGGAGTGACAAATCCCAGTCTCGATCCATGTCAACTCAACAGACACCTTCGGAGATACCTGTAGAGTACCTTTATAGTCACCCAGTTACGTTGCGATGTTTGGCACACACAAGGCACTCCTACGGTGTCAGTGAGTTACATGATCTCATGGTCATAGGAACTTATACTTGACATGCAGAAAACTATAGCGATAACTGATACGATCAAAAGCTATGTTTAACGTTTGGGTCTCGTCCATCACATCATTCTCCCAATGATGTGATCCCGTTATCAAATGACAACTCATGTCTATGACCTGGAAACCGCGGTCATCTTTGATCAACGAGCTAGTCCTGAAGAGGCTTACTAGGGACACAAAGTTTGTCTATTTATCCACACATGTATTTAAGTTTCCAATCAATACAATTATAGCATGGATAATAAACGATTATCATGAACAAGGAAATATAATAATAACTCTTTTATTATTGCTTCTAGGGCATATTTCCAACATGAGGCACGTGGGGGAAGTGAGTCGGCTGCAGGGGCGCCGGCTATGCCTGGCCAGGCACCGACACCGGGTCAGTCTCAGCAGTCCTCCGGGAGCTCCGGAGGGAAGGGGGAAGCACCCCCAGCTACCTCTCTGTCTGCACTTCGTTTTGGGTCCTTTGGGGCGGCTTCGGCCCCCAGTCGTTTGTGGGGCCACAGAGCCGAGTTGGACGATCCGGTGGAGATGGAACTTCCACCGCTGGCACCGTTGCTTCTGGATGCGTATCTACCTGGGGAGGAGGGTATCAGGGGGGAGTCCCCTCGGGTCACGCCATCTCCCGCAGTTCAGCGTCGCGAGGGCACCCTGGAGGTTGGTGCTTATCGGGATTCGTCTTCTGAGTCAGGAGGTTCGTTTCCGATTGTTATGTTACCTGCTTACGACGTGTTCTCTGGAGCTACTGTATCTAGCCCGAGTGTGGATGTTTCTGCAGATTTTGCGCCTCGAGAGGAGTACTCTCTGCTGGCGCCAGGGGCTGCCCCCGACGTGTTCTCTGGCTTGCTCCCGTTGTATGCGAACGTAGAGTCTATCACACCCGATCATCACGTGGTGCTTCGAAACGACGAACCTTCGCAACGGCGCACACTCGGGGGGAACACAATTTTATCTTGAAATTTTAGTGAAGGATCATCTTATAATGCTACCGTCGTCCTAAGAAAAATAAGATGCATAAAAGGATTAACATCACATGCAAATCATAAGTGACATGATATGGCCATCAACTCGTGCTTTTGATCTCCATCTCCAAAGCACCGGCATGATCTCCATCGTCACCGGCGCCACACCATGATCTCCATCATCATGATCTCCATCATCGTGTCGCCATCGGGGTTGTCGCGCGCCCACCATGCTCTTACTACTATTGCTACCGTTTAGCGATAAAGTAAAGCATTACAAAGCGCTTAATGATTGACACGCAGGTCATACAAAAATTAAAGACAACCCTATGGCTCCTGCCGGTTGCCGTATACATCGACATGCAAGTCGATATTAACTATTACAACATGATCATCTCATACATCAAATATATCTCATCATGTCATTGGCCATATCATATCACATACATACCCTGCAAAAACAAGTTAGACGTCCTCTAATTTGTTGTTGCATGTTTTACGTGGCTGCTATGGGTATCTAGCAAGAACGCTTCTTACCTACGCAAAGCCACAACGGTGATATTCAAGTTGCTATTTAACCTTCTACAAGGACCGCCTTTTTCTATTCCGATTCAACTAAGATAGGAGAGACAGACACCCGCCAGCCATCTTATGCAACAAAAGTCACATGTCTGTCGATGGAACCGGTCTCATGTACGTGGACATGTAAAGTTGGTCCGGGCCGCTTCATCCCATAATACCGCTGAATCAAGAAAGACTAAGGAGGGAAGCAATCTAAACATCAACGTCCACAAACCCTTTTGTGTTCTACTCGTGAAAGCATCTACGCAAGATCCTAGCTCATGATGCCACTGTTGGGGAACGTTGCATGGGAAACAAAATTTTTTCCTACGTTCACCAAGATCAATCTAGGAGATGCATCTACGAGGGGAGAGTTGGATCCACATACCCTTGTAGATCGCTAAGCGGAAGCGTTCAAGAACGCGGTTGATGGAGTCGTACTCGCCGCGATTCAGATCGCTGAAGATCCAAGCACCGAAGCAACGGTGCCTCCGCGTTCTTCACACGTACAGCTCGGGGACGTCTCCTCCTTCTTGATCCAGCAAGGGGGGAGGAGAGGTTGATGGAGACACCGGCAGCACGACGGCGTGGTGGTGATGGTGGTGGAGGATTCCAGCAGGGCTTCGCCAAGCACCGCGGGAAAACGAAGATGGATGTGGGAGAGGGAGGGCAGCGCCGAGGCACGAACGTGTGTGGCTGCCCTCCCTCTGCCTCTCTTTATATAGGGGGGAGAGAGGGGAGGGGGCGCCCTAGGGTTTCCCCTAGGGGCCGGCGGCCAGGGCAGATGGGGAGGGGGCGGCGCCCCCTGGGGCTAGGGTTTCCCCCCCAGGTGCCTTGCCCCCCAAGCCTAAGGGGGTGCGGCAGCCCTAGGGGGGTCCACCTCCCCTGGCGCATGAGGAGAGGGCCCTAGGGGGGGCGCACAGCCCTATGAGGGCTGTTGCGTCTCCCCTTTGTGGCCCATTAGGCCCGAAACTCTTTCCGGGACCCCGAAAACCCCTTTCGGTCATCCGCCGATTTCCCGATACTCCCCGGAACACTTCCGGACTCCGATCACTCTCATCCTATATATCAATCTTCGTCCCCGGACCATTCCGGAGACCCTCGTCACGTCCGGGATCTCATCCGGGACTCCGAACAACCTTCGGTAACCATGCACTGTTCTCACTAACAACCCTAGCGTCACCGAACCTTAAGTGTGTAGACCCTGCGGGTTCGGAAACTATGCAGACATGACCGAGACGCTCCCAGGTCAATAACCAATAGCGGGATCTGGATACCCATATTGGTTCCCACACGTTCCTCGATGATCTCATCGGATGAACCACGATGTCAAGGATTCAGGCAATCCCGTATACAGTTCCCTTTGTCTCGTCGGTATGTTACTTGCCCGAGATTCGATCGTCGGTATCTCTATACCTAGTTCAATCTCGTTACCGGCAAGTCTCTTTACTCGTTCCGTAATACATAATCCCGTGACTAACTACTTAGTCACTTTGAGATCATTGAGATGACGTATTACCGAGTGGGCCCGGAGATACCTCTCCGTCACACGGAGTGACAAATCCCAGTCTCGATCCATGTCAACTCAACAGACACCTTCGGAGATACCTGTAGAGTACCTTTATAGTCACCCAGTTACGTTGCGACGTTTGGCACACACAAGGCACTCCTACGGTGTCAGTGAGTTACATGATCTCATGGTCATAGGAACTTATACTTGACATGCAGAAAACTATAGCGATAACTGATATGATCAAAAGCTATGTTTAACGTTTGGGTCTCGTCCATCACATCATTCTCCTAATGATGTGATCCCGTTATCAAATGACAACTCATGTCTATGACCTGGAAACCGCGGTCATCTTTGATCAACGAGCTAGTCCTGAAGAGGCTTACTAGGGACACAAAGTTTGTTTATTTATCCACACATGTATTTAAGTTTCCAATCAATACAATTATAGCATGGATAATAAACGATTATCATGAACAAGGAAATATAATAATAACTCTTATATTATTGCCTCTAGGGCATATTTCCAACAGTCTCCCACTTGCACTAGAGTCATTAATCTAGCATTACAAGGTAATGAATCTAACACCTATAGAGTCTTGGTGTTGATCATGCTTAGCCCGTGGAAGAGGCTTCGTCAACGGATCTGCAACATTCAAATCCGTGTGTACTTTGCAAATGCTTATGTCCTCCTCCTTGACTGAATTGCGGATGGAATTGAAGCGTCGCTTTATGTGTCTGGTCCTCTTGTGAAACCTTGGTTCCTTGGCTAGAGCAATGGCACCAGTGTTATCACAAAACAGAGTCATTGGGTTCAATGCACTAGGCACAACTCCAAGATCTGTTATGAACTCCTTCATCCAGACACCTTCCTTTGCCGCCTCCGAGGCAGCTATGTACTCCGCTTCGCATGTAGAATCGGCTACCACGCTTTGCTTGGAACTGCACTAGCTTACCGCTCCCCCGTTGAGAATATATACGTATCCGGTTTGAGACTTAGAGTCATCCAGATCAGTGTCAAAGCTTGCATCGACGTAACCCTTTACGACGAGCTCTTGATCACCTCCATAAACGAGAAACATTTCCTTAGTCCTTTTCAGGTACTTCAGGATATTCTTGACTGCTGTCCAGTGATCCAAACCAGGATTACTTTGAAACCTTCCGGCCATACTTATGGCAAGGCTGACATCTGGTCTTGTGCACAGCATTGCATACATGATAGAGCCTATGCCTGAAGCATAGGGGATGACACTCATCTTTTCTCTATCTTCCGCAGTCACTGGGCATTGAGTCTTACTCAACTTTGTACCTTGCAATACCGGTAAGAACCCCTTCTTGGATTGATCCATTTTGAACTTCTTCAAAACTTTATCAAGGTATGTACTTTGTGAAAGTCTTATCAAGCGTCTCGATCTATCTCTATAGATCTTGATGCCCAATATGAAAGCAGCTTCACCGAGGTCCTTCATCGAAAAACTCTTGTTCAAATACCCCTTCACGCTATCCAAAAGTTCTATATTGTTTCCAATCAGCAATATGTCATCCACATATAATATTAGAAACGTTATAGAGCTCCCACTCACTTTCTTGTAAATACAAGCTTCTCCGTAAACTTGTACAAACCCAAACGCTTTGATCACCTCATCAAAGCGAAGATTCCAACTCCGAGATGCTTGCACCAGCCCATAAATGGAACGCTGGAGTTTGCAAACTTTGTCAGCATTCTCTGGATCGACAAAACCTTCCGGTTGTATCATATACAAATCTTCCTTAAGAAAACCGTTAAGGAACGCTGTTTTGACATCCATCTGCCAAATTTCATAATCGAAATATGCAGCTATTGCTAACATGATTCGGACGGATTTAAGCATCGCTACGGGTGAGAAAGTCTCATCGTAGTCAACTCCTTGAACTTGTGAAAAACCCTTTGCCACAAGTCGAGCTTTATACACGGTGACATTGCCGTCAGCGTCCGTCTTCCTCTTAAAAATCCATTTATTCTGAATGGCCTTCCGCCCTTCAGGTAATACTTCCAAAGTCCATACTTTGTTTTCATACATGGATCCCATCTCGGATTTCATGGCCTCTAACCATTTGTCGGAATCCGGGCCCACCATCGCTTCTCCATAGCTCGCAGGTTCACTGTTGTCCAACAACATGACCTCCAAGACAGGGTTACCATACCACTCAGGTGCAGTGCGTACCCTTGTCGACCTACGAGGTTCGGCAGTAACTTGATCAGAAGCTTCTTGATCATCATCATTGGCTTCCTCTTCAACCGTTGCAGGCTCCACAAAAACATCTTTCTGTGCTGCGCTACTCTCTGGTTGAAGCAGAGGTTCAATAACCTCATCAAGTTCTACCTTCCTCCCACTCAATTCTTTCGAGAGAAACTCTTTCTCGAGAAAGGACCCGTTCTTAGCGACAAACACTTTGCCCTCGGATCTGAGATAGAAGGTGTACCCAACCGTCTCTTTTGGGTATCCTATGAAGACACATTTGTCCGCTTTGGGTTCGAGCTTTTCTGGCTGAAGCCTTTTGACATAAGCATCGCAACCCCAAACTTTGAGAAAAGACAACTTAGGTTTCTTACCAAACCACAATTCATACGGTGTTGTCTCAACGGACTTAGATGGAGCCCTATTTAAAGTGAATGCAGCCGTCTCTAACGCATATCCCCAAAATGATAGTGGCAAATCGGCAAGAGACATCATAGAACGCACCATATCTAATAGGGTTCGATTACGACGTTCGGACACACCATTACGCTGTGGTGTTCCAGGTGGCGTCAACTGTGAAACAATTCCACATTGTCTTAAGTGATTGCCAAACTCATAACTCAGATACTCTCCCCCTCGATCAGATCGTAGGAACTTGATCTTCTTGTTACGATGATTCTCAACTTCACTCTGAAATTGCTTGAACTTTTCAAACGTTTCAGACTTATGCTTCATCAAGTAAATATTCCCATATCTACTTAAGTCGTCAGTGAAGGTAAGAAAATAACGATATCCACCGCGCGCCGTGACACTCATCGGACCACACACAACAGTATGTATGATTTCCAATAAGTCACTTGCCCGTTCCATTGTTCCTGAAAACGGGGTCTTAGTCATCTTGCCCATGAGGCACGGCTCGCATGTGTCAAGTGATTCAAAATCAAGAGACTCCAAAAGTCCATCAGTATGGAGCTTCCTCATGCGTTTCACGCCGATATGACCCAGACGGCAGTGCCACAAGAAAGTGGTACTATTGTTATCAACTCTACATCTTTTGGCATCAATGTTATGAACATGTGTATCATCACTATCGAGATTCAATAAGAATAAACCCCCTACTTCGGGTGCATGACCATAAAAGATATTACCCATATAAATAGAACAACCTTTATTCTCTGATTTAAATGAGTAACCGTCTCGCATTAAACAAGATCCAGATATAATGTTCATGCTCAACGCAGGCACTAAATAACAATTATTCAGGTTCATAACTAATCCCGATGGTAATCGAAGAGCGAGCGTGCCGACGGCGATCACATCAACCTTGGAACCATTCCCCACGCGCATCGTCACTTTGTCCTTCGCCAGCCTCCATCTATTCCGTAGTTCCTGTTTAGAGTTGCAAATGTGAGCAACCGAACCGGTATCAAATACCCAGGCACTACAACGAGAGTTGGTAAGGTACACATCAATAACATGTATATCACATATACCTTGCTTGTTGTTGTTGTTGGCCCCCTTCTTGTCTGCCAGATACTTGGGGCAGTTCCGCTTCCAGTGGCCGTTCCCCTTGCAATAGAAACACTCAGTCTCTGGCTTGGGCCCAGCCTTGGGTTTCTTCACTGGATGAGCAACTGCCTTGCCACCCTTCTTAGAGTTACCCTTCTTGCCCTTGCCATTCTTCTTGAAACTGGTAGTTTTATTGACCATCAACACTTGATGCTCCTTCTGGATGTCTGACTCAGCGACTTTCAGCATCGCAAACAGCTCGGCGATGGTTTTGTTCATCCCTTGCATGTTATACTGCTGCACGAAGCTCTTGTAGCTAGGTGGGAGTGACTGGAGAATTCTGTCAATGATAGCCTCCTCCGGGAACACAAGTCCCAGATCAGCTATGTGGGTATAGTACCCAGACATCTTCAGTAAGTGCTCACTGACAGACGAATTCTCCTCTATCTTGCAAGCAAAGAATTTATCGGAGGTCTCATACCTCTCGATCTTGGCATTCTTCTCAAAGATGAACTTCAACTCCTGGAACATCTCATATGCTCCATGACGTTCAAAACGCCTTTGAAGTCCTCCTTCCAAGCTATGCAACATGGCACACTGCACTACTGAGTAGTCATCCGCACGCGACTGCCAGGCGTTCATAACGTCCACAGAGGCCGGAGCGGGGGGTTCACCTAGCGGTGCATTTAGGACATAAACCTTTTGGGCAGCTGTGAGGATGATCCTCAGATTGCGGAGCCAGTCCACAAAGTTGCTCCCATCATCTTTCAGCTTAGTTTTCTCTAGGAACGCATTAAAATTCAGGGGAGCTACTGCGGGAGCCATCTACAACAAAAGATTTGCAAAGACATCTTAGACTATTGTTCATGATAAGTGAGTTTTAACTAATCAAATTACTTATAACTCCCACTCAAATTGACATCCCTCTGGTCATCCGAGCGTGACATGATCCAAATCCACCAACCCAAGTCCGATCATCACGTGAGATGAGGTGGTGTCAATGGTGAACATCTTCATGTTGATCATATCTACTATATGACTCATGCTCGACCTTTCGGTCTTCCGTGTTCCGAGGCCATGTCTGTACATGCTAGGCCCGTCAAGTCTAACCCAAGTGTTCTGCATGTGCAAAACTGGCTTGCACCCGTTGTATGCGAACGTAGAGTCTATCACACCCGATCATCACGTGGTGCTTCGAAACGACGAACCTTCGCAACGGCGCACACTCGGGGGGAACACAATTTTATCTTGAAATTTTAGTGAGGGATCATCTTATAATGCTACCGTCGTCCTAAGCAAAATAAGATGCATAAAAGGATTAACATCACATGCAAATCATAAGTGACATGATATGGCCATCAACTCGTGCTTTTGATCTCCATCTCCAAAGCACCGGCATGATCTTCATCGTCACCGGCGTAACACCATGATCCCCATCATCATGATCTCCATCATCGTGTCGCCATCGGGGTTGTCGCGCGCCCACCATGCTCTTACTACTATTGCTACCGTTTAGCGATAAAGTAAAGCATTACATAGCGCTTAATGATTGACACGCAGGTCATACAAAAATTAAAGACAACCCTATGGCTCCTGCCGGTTGCCGTATACATCGACATGCAAGTCGATATGATCATCTCATACATCAAATATATCTCATCATGTCTTTGGCCATATCATATCACATACATACCCTGCAAAAACAAGTTAGACGTCCTCTAATTTGTTGTTGCATGTTTTACGTGGCTGCTATGGGTATCTAGCAAGAACGCTTCTTACCTACGCAAAGCCACAACGGTGATATTTAAGTTGCTATTTAACCTTCTACAAGGACCGCCTTCGTCGAATCCGATTCAACTAAGATAGGAGAGACAGACACCCGCCAGCCATCTTATGCAACAAAAGTCGCATGTCTGTCGATGGAACCGGTCTCATGTACGTGGACATGTAAAGTTGGTCCGGGCCGCTTCATCCCATAATGCCGCTGAATCAAGAAAGACCAAAGAGGGAAGCAATCTAAACATCAACGCCCACAAACCCCTTTGTGTTCTACTCGTGAAAGCATCTACGCAAGATCCTAGCTCTGATACCACTGTTGGGGAACGTTGCATGGGAAACAAAAATTTTCCTACGCTCACCAAGATCAATCTAGGAGATGCATCTACGAGAGAAGAGTCGGATCCACATACCCTTGTAGATCGCTAAGCGGAAGCGTTCAAGAACGCGGTTGATGGAGTCGTACTCGCCGCGATTCAAATCGCCGAAGATCCCAGCACCGAACGGACGGTGCCTCCGCGTTCAACACACGTGCAGCTCGGGGACGTCTCCTCCTTCTTGATCCAGCAAGGGGGAAGGAGAAGTTGACGGAGAAACCCAGCAGCACGACGGCGTGGTGGAGATGGTGGTGAAGGAATTTCAGCAGGGCTTCGCCAAGCACTGCAAACTAGACGAAAATATTCGTGGAGAGGGAGGGCAATGCCGAGGCACGAACTTGTATTGCTGCCCTCCCTCTACCTCTCTTTATATAGGGGGGAGAGAGAGGAGGGGGCACCCCTAGGGTTCCCCCTAGGGGGCGGCGGCCAAGGGGAGGGGCTGCGGCCAGGGTTAGGGTTCCCCCCCCCCCCAGGCGCCTTGCCCCCCAAGTCCTAGGGGTGCGGCTGCCCTAGGGGGGCCCAACCCCTTAGGCGCAGGTGGAGGAGCCTAGGGGGGGCGCACAGCCCTTGTGTGGGCTGTTGCGTCTCCCCACTTATGGCCCATAGGGCCCGTAACATTTACCGTGGCCCCTGAAACACCTTTCGGTTCTCCGATTCCTTCCCGATGTTCCCCGGAACAATTCCGGACTCCGTTTACTCTCATCCCATATATCAATCTTCGTCCCCGGACCATTCCGGAGACCCTCGTCACGTCCGGGATCTCATCCGGGACTCCGAACAACCTTCGGTTACCATGCACTGTTCTCACTAACAACCCTAGCGTCACCGAACCTTAAGTGTGTAGACCCTGCGGGTTCAGAAACTATGCAGACATGACCGAGATACTCCCAGGTCAATAACCAATAGCGGGATCTGGATACCCATATTGGTTCCCACACGTTCCTTGATGATCTCATCGGATGAACCACAATGTCAATGATTCAGGTAATCCCGTATACAGTTCCCTTTGTCTCGTCGGTATGTTACTTGCCCGAGATTCGATCGTCGGTATCTCTATACCTAGTTCAATCTCGTTACCGGCAAGTCTCTTTACTCGTTCCGTAATACATAATCCCGTGACTAACTACTTAGTCACTTTGAGCTCATTGAGATGACGTATTACCGAGTGGGCCCGGAGATACCTCTCCGTCACACGGAGTGACAAATCCCAGTCTCGATCCATGTCAACTCAATAGACACCTTCGGAGATACCTGTAGAGTACCTTTATAGTCACCCAGTTACGTTGCGACGTTTGGCACACACAAGGCACTCCTACGGTGTCAGTGAGTTACATGATCTCATGGTCATAGGAACTTATACTTGACATGCAGAAAACTATAGCGATAACTGATACGATCAAAAGCTATGTTTAACGTTTGGGTCTCGTCCATCACATCATTCTCCTAATGATGTGATCCCGTTATCAAATGACAACTCATGTCTATGACCTGGAAACCGCGGTCATCTTTGATCAACGAGCTAGTCCTGAAGAGGCTTACTAGGGACACAAAGTTTGTTTATTTATCCACACATGTATGTAAGTTTCCAATCAATACAATTATAGCATGGATAATAAACGATTATCATGAACAAGGAAATATAATAATAACTCCTGCTACAAGAATTTGACTTGCATATTACTGATAAAAAGGGAGCTGAGAAACCCGTTGCTGACAACTTGTCTAGGTTAGAGAATATTCTTGATGACCCACTACCTATTGATGATAGTGTGACGCCCCAAGACCGACACTCCAGAAGACTTCCATATCTTCCGGGTGTCACAGTGTGTTTCTTTTGCTTGCTTCATTTTATTTTTGCATTGCATCATGTCATCATGCCATCATGTCATTTAATTTTAAAAACTCAACTAAATAAATTGTATGGATCTTCGGTCCATTTAAATCGAGGGAATTCACATGGTGATTTCTCTTTACAACATATAAGGTCTCTCTATATTTTAGAGAGCTATAATAAATATTCCATTAACTTGGAATTTACCTCAACACACTTGCAATCTCAATCATACGTCTTTTCTGCTTCGAGTTTCACCTCCAAACGTTGTCGACAATTCTTTTCTCTTTTATCGAGGTTCCTCCAAAGACCTGAACATTTTTGGACCCTGCTAAAATCTAGTCCTAGTTCAAACCATTTGAATTTAATTCAAATGAGTTTGAATTCATCTTCAAATCATGCCCACTTCTTCTTTTTTCTTGGATCATGCTCATTTTTTATGAGTCTGGAGAAAAATACCCCATGCCTAACCACCATACCTAGCTCCTCCTTTCTTCTCCTTTTTCTTTTCTTTGTTATTTTTTTCTGTTTTAGGAAGAGTTGAGGAGGAGAGCAGCCGCAGCCAGCAGTCCAGCAGCCCACTTGGGCCTCCCACCAGCCGGCCTGCTAGGCCCAGCGCTCCCTCCAACCCTAGCGAGCTAAGGCCCGACCCACTCCTCTCCTCGACCCACTCCTCGTCGTTCCCTTCTGCCGCCACCACCCACCTCGCAGGAGCCTCGCTCGATCCCCATCTCCCCCTCGTCCTCCTTCTCCTTCCAGCACGCACAGCAGCGACTGTGCTCGCTCGATCGATCTCCCTCTCCCTCTGCCTTCTGCCGACCACCGCCACCACCTCGCGCCAGCCGCACCCCCACCCCCCTACCGAGTACTTCCTCCCCTGCGCCTCCCCGTCGTCCGCCTTGACGACCTCCCAAGCCGCCATGCCCGGCAAAAGAGCAGCCCCACCGTCGAGCGCCTCGCCTCCATGGCGGCTTGGCCGGCCTCCACCTCTCCTCCTCCGCGCCCAAGCCACGTTGTCCCGCTCCTCTGTGTCGGTATCCAGGCGCCCGAGGCCACGCGCTCCTCCCCTCGCGCTCACCATGTCGGTGTCCTTCGTCGTCCAGGCCGCCGCCACGCCGGCCACTTCCTCCCTTGCGCCACCTCGTCCCCGCCTCCAGGTCGTCGCGCCTCCGCCCGTCTCCTTTGCAGCGAGCGGCTGCACCTCTGCGCCTGGGCCCGGTCGCGCCAGCCCTCCCCGTCGGCCAGATCCTTCGCCGCCCTGACCGTCTCCAAGAGGCGGGTCTCCACTGCTCGTCGCCGCCGGAGCGCCCCTACACCAGCAGACAGCCACACATCCGCCTCTGTCCACCCAGATCGGGACTGTCCCCGGCCTAGCCTCCTCACGTGACTGTCGCCCACCATGGCCTCCCTTCCGGCCGCTCTCCACTTCGCCGTGAATGTCAAGTTGCAGCGCCAAGGACCGAAGACCCACTACTGAACCGAGGCATTGTGTTGCTTCGTTGTTGGATCGCCAAGATCCACGAAAACCAGTTCGACTACCGCATCGGATCACCAAGTTCAACGACGACCCTTGAGTACGACTACAGGTGGCACGTCAAGTACCACTACATCGTCTACGAACGGCGATGAGCCCGAACATCTACGAACCGTGTACGACTACCGTCGCCCGAAGAACCGTGGGTCACAAGCACCGTGTTCCTCTACCGTCACCAAGACCGGACTGACAAGTACCCCGACAACGTGTGTACCACTACCGTCGACCCTCGAGGACCCCGTGAACGACTACTTCGCTCGATGCCTTGTGAACAACTACCGTCGTGTGGATTCAACAAGATAATGTGTTCCACTACCATCACCAAGGTCGTGAGTACCTCTACCGCCGTCGTGTACCACTACTTCCACTATGACTCGAATCGCCCCGAGAACGCTCGCTTCAAAGGTATAACCGCCGGAACGACGCCCGAGAATGAATGCTTGTTGTGTCGTATGAGATGTTCCCTTGTTGCACCGTGTCCGAGTTGACGTTGCATGTTTCTCTACGTTTTCCATGCCGTGGACCCGTGGGAACCCGGTAACGGGATCACCCCACCTTCCTTAGCATGACACGCTCCTATCGTGCTTCTTTTGCACCGATATCTCGATGAGGTGTCGGATCATCGGAACGTTGACGTGGTACCATTTTCGGTTATCGCCGACGTGGCCCCTTTTCCTTCCACCATGGCGACGAGTTACTCCATATCTTGCTCATGTCCACTTTTAATAAAAATTGCTTAAAACTTGCATATGTCATCCGCATCTTGATAACAACATTTAAATGGTTCAAATTGTTGTTTGATTAAGAATTGCTAAATATGACATGGGGATTTTCCGGAATTATTGTTTGTTATTTCCGGCCTCATTTAAAATGACTAGATAGTGTAGTTTTGCTGATGCTTCACCTCTTGCCATGTTTAATAAAAATATTTAAACTTGTTGGGTTCATAACGAGATCAAACTAAATAATCTAATGTGGTGTTTCATCAATATGCAACTCGTTGCATATTGAGCTCCACTTAATTTGTAGTGTTGTTTGTGCACTTTGCCATGCCATGCATATTTAAACCGGAGATGCATCATACTTGTTTGTGCATCATGACATGGTTATGATATGTGTGTTTACCATGCTGTTTGCTTCTTTCGGGTTTGCTTCTCTCGTTAGCTTCGGTTTCGTTCCGAAGTTGTGAGGATTTGTTCGGCTACTCCTTGGACTCGTTCTTCTTCCTTGCGGAATCCCATGCAAGATGACCGTTCCCCGATATCACCTCTATCTTTGCCTTGCTAGTTGTCTCGCTCTGTAGTTATGCCTCGATTCCTATTCTTCTTGTCAGCCCCCTATGTTGCCATGAAACACTCTAACCGCCTTCCTAGCAAACCGTTGATTGGCTAAGTACGCTTTTGCTCAGCCCCTCTTATAGCGTTGTTAGTTGCAGGTGAAGTTGGAAGATTGCTCCATGTTTGGACTTCTTTATTGGGATAACACAATATATATCTTATTTAATTAATGCACATATATATTGGTAATAGGTGGAAGGCTTGGCCTTCTGCTAGGTGTTTTGTTCCACTCATGCCACCTTAGGACCCGATAAACCGGTGTTTTGTTCCTTGATTTTGCGTTCCTAACACGGTTGGGGTTTATGGCCCCCGCTTGATAATTTGCATTGCTTAAATCTTTTCCAGCTAGGCCCAACCTTGGTTTTACCATTTGCCTAACAACTAAAAACTTGCATAGGGAGTAATTAACCCGAGTTCTTAATCAACCCCCGGGCCAGTGCTCCTCATGAGTGTTGGTCCAACCTAGAGCACCTTGATGTCTACTACGCAACCTTATTCTTGTAGACGTTGTTGGGCCTCCAAGTCCAGAGGTTTGTAGGACAGTAGAAAATTTCCCTCAAGTGGATGACCTAAGGTTTATCAATCTGTGGGAGCCGTTGGATGAAGATGGTCTCTCTCAAACAACCCTGCAACCAAATAACAAAGAGTCTCTTGTGTCCCCAACACACCCAATACAATGGTAAATTGTATAGGTGCACTAGTTCGGCGAAGAGATGGTGATACAAGTGTAATATGGATGGTAGATGTAGGTTTTTGTAATCTGAAAATATAAAAACAGCAAGGTAACTAAAGATAAAAGTGAGCATAAACGGTGTTGCAATGATAGGAAACAAGGCCTAGGGTTCATACTTTCACTAGTGCAAGTTCTCTCAACAAGGATAACATAATTCGATCATATTACTAGCCCTCAACATGCAACAAAGAGTCACTCCAAAGTAACTAATAGCGGAGAACAAACAAAGAGATTATGGTAGGGTACAAAATCACCTCAAAGTTATTCTTTCTGACCGATCTATTCAAGAGTCCGTAGTAAAATAACACGAAGCTATTCTTTCCGTTCGATTTATCATAGAGTTCATACTAGAATAACACCTTAAGATACAAATCAACCAAAACCCTAATGTCACCTCAAGTATCTGTGGGCATGGTTATACAATATGCATCAAACAATCTCAGATTCATCTATTCAACCAACACAAAGTACTTCAAAGAGTGCCTCAAAGTTTCTACAGGAGAGTCAGGATGAAAACGTGTGCCAACCCCTATGCATAGATTCCCAAGGTCAACCCGCAAGTTGATCACCAAAACATACATCAAGTGAATCAATAGAATACCCCATTGTCACCACGGGTATCCCACGCAAGACATACATCAAGTGTTCTCAAATCTTTAAAGACTCAATCCGATAAGATAACTTCAAAGGGAAAACTCAATCCATTACAAGAGAGTAGAGGGGGAGAAACATCATAAGATCCAACTATAATAGCAAAGCTCGCGATACATCAAGATCGTGCCATCTGAAGAACACGAGAGAGAGAGAGAGAGAGAGAGAGAGAGAGAGAGAGAGAGAGAGAGAGCGAGAGATCAAACACATAGCTACTGGTACATACCCTCAGCCCCGAGGGTGAACTACTACCCCCTCGTCATGGAGAGTGCTAGGATGATGAAGATGGCCACCGGAGAGGGATTCCCCCCTCCGGCAGGGTGCCAGAACGGGTCTAGATTGGTTTTTGGTGGCAACAGAGGCTTTCCTCGGCGGAACTCCCGATCTACGTTAATTTCTAGAGGTTTCAGTATTTATAGGATTTTTTGGCATATGGCACAAGTCACGGGGGGTCTCCGGGCTGTCCACAAGATAAGGGCCCACGCCCTCCTGGAGTGGGCGCGCCCCCACCCTCATGGGCAGCCCGTGGCTCTACTAGCCCAACTCTTTTACTTCGGGGGCTTCTTTTGGTCCAGAAAAAATCACCAAAAATTGGCACGTCAATTGGACTTTGTTTGGTATTCCTTTTCTGTAAAACTCAAAAACAAGGAAAAACAGAAACTGACACTGGGCTCTAGGTTAATAGGGTAGTCCCCTAAATAATATAAAAGTGTATATAGAAGACCATAAAACATCCTAGAAGGATAATATAATAGCATGTAACAATAAAAAATTATAGATACGTTGGAGACGTATCAGCATCCCCAAGCTTAATTCCTGCTCGTCCTCGAGTAGGTAAATGATAAAAACAGAATTTTTGATGTGGAATGCTAACCAATATAGTTTTCATTGTAATTATCTTAATTGTGGCATGAATGTTCAGATTTGAAAGATTCAAGACAAAAGTCTATATTGACATAAGAAATAATAATACTTCAAGCATACTAACAAAGCAATCATGTCTTCTCAAAATACTATGGCTAAAGAAATTTATCCCTAGAAAATCGTATTGTCTGGCTATGCTCCCGCTTCATCACACAAAATATTCATATCATGCACAACCACGGTTTCAGCCAAGCACTTGTTTTCATACTCTATTCTTTCAAACCTTTCAACTTTCACGCAATACATGAGCATGAGCCATGGACATAGCACTAAGGGTGGAATAGAGGGGTGGTTGTGGAGAACACAAAGAGGAGGGAGATAGTCTCACAACGACTTGGCGTATCAACGGGCTATGGAGATGCCAATCAATAGATATCAATGTGAGTGAGTAGGGATTGCCATGCAATGGATGCACTAGAGCTAAGAATGTATGAAAGCTCAACAAAAGAAACTAAGTGGGTGTGCATCCAACTTGCTTGCTCATGAAGACCTAGGGAATTTGAGGCAGCCCATCGTTGGAATATAAAACCCAAGTTCTATAATGAAAATTCCCACTAGTATATGAAAGTGACTAAACATGAGACCATGAAGAACATGGTGCTACTTTGAAGCATAAGTGTGGAAAAGGATAGTAGCAATTGTCCCTTCTCTCGTTTCTCTCATTTTTTGGAGGGGATTTCTCTTTTTTAGCCCCTCTCTAATTTTTTGGGCCATCTCTTATTTTATTGGCCTCTCCTCACATGGGACAATGCTCTACTAATGATTATTATCACACTTATATTGAATTACAACTCGATATTACAACTCCATACTAGAACAAAGTATGACTCTATATGAATGCCTCCGGCGGTGTACCGGGATGTGCAATGAAACAAGAGTGACATGTATGAAAACTTATGCATGGTGGCTTTGCCACAAATATGATGTCAACTACATGATCATGCATGGCAATATGACAATATGAAGCGTGTCATATGAACGAAACGGTGGAAAGTTGCATGGCAATATATCTCGGAATGGCTATGGAAATGCCATGATAGGTAGGTATGGTGGCTGTTGTGAGGAAGATATATAGTGGGTGTATGGTACCGGCGAAAGTTGCGCGGTACAAGAGAGGCTAGCAACGGTGGAAGGGTGAGAGTGCGTATAATCCATGGACTCAACATTAGTCATAAGAACTCATATACTTATTGCAAAAATTTATGAGTCGTCAAAACAAAGCAATCAACGCATGCTCCTAGGGGGGAGGTTGGTAGGAGTAAACCATCGCGCGCCCCCGACCTCCACACAAAGGACGACACTCTACAAATACTTCATGCTCTAACTTCATCACATAGCGGTTCACCATACGTGCATGCTACGGGAATCACAAACTTTAACACAAGTATTTCTCAATTTCATAATAAGTCCACTAGCATGACTCTAATATCACTATCCTCATATCTCAAAACAATTATCAAGCATCCAACTTCTCATCATATTCAATGCACTTAGTATGAAAGTTTTTACTACATTGATCTTGGATGTCTATCATGTGAAGGCTAGTTTTATAGCCAAAGCACATTACCATGTTGTTCTAATTGACTCTCAAAAGGATATAAGTGAAGCATGAGAGTTCATCTATTTCTTCAAAATAAAACCACCGCGTGCTCTAAAAGATATAAGTGAAGCGCTAGAGCAACCAACAAACTACTCCAAAAGATATAAGTGAAGATCAATGAGTAGTTGAATAGTTATGTAACTATGTGAAGACTCTCTAACATTTAAGAATTTCAGATCTTGGGATATTAGTCAAACAGCAAGCAAAACAAACTAAAATAAATTGACGCTCCAAGCAAAACACATATCATGTGGTGAATAAATATATAGCTCCGAGTATAGTTACCGATAGATGAAGACGAAAGAGGGGATGCCTTCCCGGGGCATCCCCAAGCTTAGGCTTTTAGTTGTCCTTGAATTTTACCTTGGGGTGCCTTGGGCATCCCCAAGCTTAGGCTCTTGCCACTCTTTGTTCCATAGTCCATCAAAGCAATACTCAAAACTTGAAAACTTCACAACACAAAACTTAGACAAAAATCTCGTGAGCTCCGTTAGTATAAGAAAACAAACCACTACTCAAAGGTAATGCAATGAACTAATTCTTTGTTTATATTGGTGTTAAACCTACTATATTCCAACTTCTCTATGATTCATACTTCCGAATACTACTCATAGATGCATTGAAATAAGCAAACAACACACGAAAAACAGAATCTGTCAAAAACAGAACAGTCTGTAGTAATCTATAACTTTCGCATACTTATGTAACTCCAAAAAAATTGAAATAAATTGGTAAACATGAGGAATTTGTCTACTAATCATCTGCAGAAAGAATCAACTAAATATCACTCTCCAGTAAAATCTGGTGGCTAATATCATGAGCGCTAAAGTTTCTGTTTTTTACAGCATGATCATATAAACTTCACACAAGTCTTTCCAAATGTTCTACTTGGCACAAACACTAATTAAAACACAAAACCACATCTAAACAGAAGCTAGATGCAATATTTATTCCTAAACAGAAGCAAAAACAAAGAAAATAAAAAATAAAGTTGGGTTGCCTCCGAACAAGCGCTATCGTTTAACGCCCCTAGCTAGGCATGATGATTTCAATGATGCTCGCATAAAAGATAAGAATTGAAACATAAAGGGATCATCATGAAGAATATGAATAACACATTTAAGTCTAACCCACTTCCTATGCATAGGGATTTTGTGAGCAAACAACTTATGGGAACAATAATCAACTAACGTAGGAAGGGGAAACGAGCATAACTTCAAGATTTTAAGCATATAGAGAGTAAACTTGATATTATTGGAATATGTAGAAGCATATGTTCCTCTCTCATAATAATTTTCAGAGGCATCATGAATGAATTCAACAATATAACCATCACATAAAGCATTCTTTTCATGATCCCCAAGCATATAAATTTTATTACTCTCCACATAAGCAAATTTCTTCTCATGAATAGTAGTGGGAGCAAACTCAACAAAATAACTATTATGTGAAGCCTAATCCAATTGAAAACTAAAATAACGATGACAACTTTCATGGTTATCTTTATAGCATACGTGTCATCACAATAATCATCATAGATAGCAACTTTGTTCTCATAATCAATTGGAACCTCTTCCGACATAGTGGATTCATCACTAAATAAAGTCACGACCTCTCCAAATCCACTTTAATAAATATAATAATCATAAATAGGAGGCATGCTTTCATCATAATAAATTTTCTCATCAAAACTTGGGGAACTAAAGATATCATCTTCATCAAAGATAGCTTCCCCAAGCTTGTGGCTTTGCATATCATTAGCATCATGGGTATTCAGAGAATTCATACTAACAACATTGCAATCATGCTCATCATGCACATATTTTATGCCAAGCATTCTATGTAATTCTTCTTCTAGTACTTGAGCACAATTTTCCTTCCCATCATTTTCACGAAAGATATTACAAAGATGAAGCATATGAGGTAACCTTAATTCCATTTTTTGTAGTTTTATTTTATAAACTAAACTAGTGATAAAACAAGAAACTAAAAGATTCGATTACAAGATCTAAAGATATACCTTCAAGCACTCACCTCCCCGGCAACGGCGCCAGAAAAGATCTTGATGTCTACTATGCAACCTTCTTCTTGTAGACGTTGTTGGGCCTCCAAGTGCAGAGGTTTGTAGGACAGTAGCAAATTTCCCTCAAGTGGATGACCTAAGGTTTATCAATCCGTGGGAGGCGTAGGATGAAGATGGTCTCTCTCAAACAACCCTGCAACCAAATAACAAAGAGTCGCTTGTGTCCCCAACACACCCAATACAATGGTAAATTGTATAGGTGTACTAGCTCGGCGAAGAGATGGTGATACAAGTGTAATATGGATGGTAGATATAGGTTTTTGTAATCTGAAAATATAAAAACAGCAAGGTAACTAAAGATAAAAGTGAGCATAAACGGTGTTGCAATGATAGGAAACAAGGCCTATGGTTCATACTTTCACTAGTGCAAGTTCTCTCAACAAGGATAACATAATTCGATCATATTACTAGCCCTCAACATGCAACAAAGAGTCACTCCAAAGTAACTAATAGCGGATAACAAACAAAGAGATTATGGTAGGGTATGAAACCACCTCAAAGTTATTCTTTCTGATCGATCTATTCAAGAGTCCGTAGTAAAATAACACGAAGCTATTCTTTCCGTTTGATCTATCATAGAGTTCGTACTAGAATAACACCTTAAGATACAAATCAACCAAAACCCTAATGTCACCTAGATACTCCATTGTCACCTAAAGTATCCATGGGCATGGTTATACGATATGCATCAAACAATCTCAGATTCATCTATTCAACGAACACAAAGTACTTCAAAGAGTGCCCCAAAGTTTCTACCGGAGAGTCAAGATGAAAACGTGTGCCAGCACCTATGCATAGATTCCCAAGGTCATGGAACCCGCAAGTTGATCACCAAAACATACATCAAGTGAATCAATAGAATACCCCATTGTCACCACGGGTATCCGACGCAAGACATACATCAAGTGTTCTCAAATCCTTAAAGACTCAATCCGATAAGATAACTTCAAAGGGAAAACTGAATCCATTACAAGAGAGTAGAGGGGGAGAAATATCATAAGATCCAACTATAATAGCAAAGCTCGCGATACATCAAGATCGTGCCATATCAAGAACACGAGAGAGAGAGAGAGAGAGAGAGATCAAACACATAGCTACTGGTGCATACCCTCAGCCCCGAGGGTGAACTACTCCCCCCTCGTCATGGAGAGCGCCGGGATGATGAAGATGGCCACCGGAGAGGGATTCCCCCCTCCGGCAGGGTGCCAGAACGGGTCTAGATTGGTTTTCGATGGCAGCAGAGGCTTTCGTTGGCGGAACTCCCGATCTAGGTTAATTTTTGGAGGTTTCGGTATTTATAGGATTTTTTGGCGTAGACCACGAGTCAGGGGGGTCTCCGGGCTGTCCACGAGACAGGGGCCCACGCCCTCCTGGAGTGGGCGCGCCCCCCTCCCTCGTGGGAAGCCCGTGGCTTTCCTCGCCCTACTCTTTTACTTCGGGGGCTTCTTTTGGTCCAGAAATAATCACCAAAAATTGGCACGTCAATTGGGCTGTGTTTGGTATTCCTTTTCTGTAAAACTCAAAAACAAGGAAAAAACAGAAACTGGCACTCGGCTCTAGGTTAATAGGTTAGTACCAAAAATAATATAAAAGTGTATATAAAAGCCCATAAAACATCCTAGAAGGATAATATAATAGCATGGAACAATCAAAAATTGTAGATACATTGGAGACGTATCACACCTTGCGTCGCTCCCTTGGCAACTTGGACTTCAGCGATCCGTAAGCTTAGCTCATCCGATCATGGCCTGAGATGAGATACGCGCGGCTCTTATCAGGGTGTCGGCACGCCGGGAGGTTTTGCTGGATTAGTTTTACCTTTGTCGAAATATCTTGACCACGGGATTTCGAGAATACTCGAGTCTTCCCAACATGGAGTTGCGACTCCACAGATCGTGAGCTTGTGATGGGCTAAGTTGGGACACCCCTGCAGGGTTATGAACTTTCGAAAGCCGTGCCCGCGGTCATATGGCAGATGGGAATTTGTTAATATCCGGTTGTAGATAACTTGAGACCATATCCTTAAGAATACACTACCTGTGTGAGTAACCGTGACGGTCTCTTTTCGAAGGGGTTTCGGAAAGTGAACACGGTGGGGTTATGCATGAACATGAGTAGCTAGGATCACTAGTTGATCATCTTTGGCGACCGTTGGCACTTTTCTCTCCTCACTCTGAATTCGTAAGCTAGTTGCTTAGTGCTTGCTGCAGACACTTTATTACCTCTCCACACCTATTAGGCTTTGATAGTTTTGATACCCGGGAATGGGATTGATGAGTCCTTGTGAATCACAGATTACAACACACACCAGATGCAGGTACAACTGAGTAGAAATTCACTGGGAGTTCGATGAAGAGCGTGGCCGTATGTATGTAACGTATCCCGACGATCAGTAGTGGTTCCTACTAGGGGCGATCAGGACTTGTGGTTGTGGTATCTTTTCTCGTTTGGATTTCTTCCGTAGTCGGACCGTGTGTTATTTGGATGAATGTATGCTATTGTATTCATCGTGTGACATGGCGAGTGTAAGCCAAATATTTTACTCTTTCATCCCTGATCTTTACATGAGTTGTGTAAAGATACCATGCTTGCGATCATTCGAGAATGCGGTTATGTCTCTAACTCGTGCCTCGACACATAGCAGATATAGTCGCATCCTGGGCATTATAGATAGCTTCCCTGATGAACATTTAGCTGTCATAAATGCTTCTCGTGCTGCTCCATGGTATGCTGATTATGCTAATTACATTGTTGCTAAATTTATACCACCTAGTTTCACATACCAGCAAAACAAAAAGTTCTTCTATGATTTAAGAAATTACTTCTGGGATGACCCACACCTTTATAAAGAAGGAGTGGATGGTATTATTAGACGTTTTGTACCTGAGCATGAACAGGAACAGATCCTATGCAAGTGTCACTCCGAGGCTTATGGAGGACACCATGCTAGAGATAGAACTGCACATAAGGTACTGCAATCTTGTTTTTATTGGCCCACTCTTTTCAAGGATGCCCGTAAGTTTGTCTTGTATTATGATGAATGTCAAAGAATTGATAATATTAGTAGACGCCAAGAAATGTCTATGGATTATTCACTTGTTATTGAACCATTTGATGTCTGGGGCTTTGATTATATGGGATCGTTTCCTTCCTCTAATGGGTATACACATATTTTAGTTGCTGTTGATTACGTTACTAAGTGGGTAGAAGTTATTCCAACTAGTAGTGCTGATCACAACACCTCCATTAAGATGCTTAGAGAAGTTATTTTTCCGAGGTTAGGAGTCCCTAGATACTTAATGACTGATGGTGGTTCACATTTTATTCATGGTGTTTTTCGTAAAATGCTTGCTAAGTATGATGTTAATCATAGAATTGCATCCCCTTTCCATCCACAGTCTAGTGGTCAAGTAGAACTAAGTAACAGAGAGCTGAAATTAATTTTGCAAAATATTGTTAGTAGATCTAGAAAGAATTGGTCCAAGAAACTTGATGATGCATTATGGGCCTATGAAAAGGGACCTGAACAGAAGGGAGGGGAGAGTGGGATGACGGGCTCTGGCGACTTGGGCGCCTCCGCCGCCCCGCTGGTCATCTCGCCCGCCGAGCCTCCCTCGTCGCCGGTGTCCCCCTCCGCCGTGGCCTTCGCCACCCCCGCAGCTGCCTCCTCCCCGCCGGCCCCTCCCCTCCCGTCCCCTGGACCTCCCGGCAGGGTGATTTGGACGGACCTGGCAGAGGACGCCGACCGGGCCGCGGGCCAGCCAGTGGAGTGCCGCGGCCGCGTCCCCCCGCCCACCCTGGCTCGCCCTGCGCCGCCCCGCTCCGTCGGCGGCCTTACTCCCGGGGGTGGGAGTTCGGCTGCCCGGGCATGTGCTCGGCCCCCCCGCCAGTTGCCGTGCGCCTCGCCGGTGACCGTGGGGAAAGGCCCGGCCTTTGGGGCTGGGGCTGGTCGCCGCCGCCGGCGCTCCTCCGCGGGGGTGTGGCCGGCCGGGCGGACCTCGGCTCTACCCTGGCCTCCTGGAAGGGCTCTGGCTGGCCTGCCCCGGTTCGACCGGTCCCCCCGCCGCCGTCATCGGCCGCCGCCGTCCCGCTGCTGTCCCAACGTGCGCCTTTTCGACCTTTCATCGCCTCCTTCGGCTCATTGCGGGTCTGTTGCACCCCGTCCCCCCGCCGCCTAGCTGTCCCTCGTCCGCCGGGCCGGCCGTTCGCCGCGTCCTCCTTGCCGGGGGCGGCGGCTGGAACCCTAGCCGGTGGAGCGGGTCCAGTCCCTAGGCCGGGCCTTGCCGTGTCGGGCCCCTGGTGCCAGCTGGGCCTGCTCCCCTCCCCCCGGGTGGCCGGCCCATCTGGGCGGCCTAGGATCTGCGGGCCGGCCCAGCCTCTGGGCGGTGGCCCAACGGCTTCTGCCCTCGCCCCTGCTGGCTGCCCCGCGGCCTCGGCCCAGATACCCCGCTCTCGGGGTGGAATCTGGCTCCCGAAAGGGTTTCCGCTTCAGCCTTCTCTCCTCCCACTGCCCGATCCTGCTCCCTCCTTCCCCCGATCCCGTCGCCGGCGGCTCCTCCTTCCCCCTGGCCGCGCGGAGGGCTGCTCCTCGGTGCGGGCCGACAGCCGGCTCTCCCCCCCGGGATAGCCGTCGTGACCGGCCCCGCTCCTCCTCTCCCGCGCGTCAACATGGGCGGTCCTCGTCGCCTCCTCGGGTCGCGCCCGCCGACGCCGCGGCCACCCACCGGTACCAGCCCCCCAAGACCCAGCCGATCCATCCTCTGGGCCATGGTGGCCCCGGAGCCCACGGCCGCCAAGGCACCAAGAAGAAGAAGAAGAGGGGCGCCGCCCGAACCCCCTCCACCACGGCTCAGGGTCCCGCATCCTCGGCCGCGCCTAACTCCGGTCCCCCTCGCGACCCTCCTCCGTGCTTCAACTGCGATGTTGTCGGCCACTATCAGGTTAAGTGCCCCAACCCGCCGACGTGCTACCTCTGCAAGGAGTTGGGCCATCCCGCGGCTCTCTGCCTGGACTGGCCGATGACGGAGGAGCTCATGATGTACGGCCACGGCATCGAGGGCCTCGGATTCTTCCACATCGAGGTGGAGGACGTCCCCCTCTGTCTCCGTCGCTCCTTGCTGTCGTGACCATCATGGGGGCTAGGGTCGCTTCGCCAGAGATGATCGAGGCGGAGCTTAACCACCTCTGTCGTCGCGTCTGGGACTGGCTGGTGACTCTGACCTCTGATTGCTCCTTCACCGTGGTCTTCCTCGACGCTCTCAGCCTGGGCCTCTACACCCGTAGCGACGACATCACCCTCGCCCTCAACAAACTCGTCATCAACATCTCCAAGCCCCTGTTGGACCCCAAGGAGGTTGCCGTGCTGGACACGGCTTGGATCCTCATAGCGGGCCTTCCCGACATCGCCCGGTCTGAGAAGGTGATTCGGAGCATGTCCAAGCTCTTGGGCAAGGTTGTGGTGGTGGATGAGCTCTCCCTCCGAAAGGAGGAGGAGGTTCGTGTCAAGGTCAAGTGCTTGGACTCCTCCACCCTCCGTGCCACCGTTCGAGTGTTCTTCAACGACAAGGGATTCGACCTCAAGATTTACCCCAAGCCTCCCAACCACGTCGGCTGCCCTCGACACCTCGCTGATGGCCACTTTGGTGGGGGCGGCGCGGACCCTTGCGACAACTCCCACTACCGCCGTCCACGCCCCTCCTGCCACGAGGATCCGGAGGACGACGACGAGCGCTCTGGCCGTAGCTGCTCCCCCTCCCGGGACCCCTCCCCACCTCCGGGGCGTGGGGGCACGGGTGCGGGCCGGTCGCGTGGGTTGGCCCTCTCCTCGGAGGCCGCCCCGCCACGCTGCCTGTCTCCTCTCCCTCCTCTTCGGCTGAGCTCAGCGACATCTCCAGCGTCAGCCTCCTCGTCCTCCGAGCATCTTGGCCACGCTCGCCGTGCGTTCTTCCAGTGGTTGCCACAGCGCCCTCGTCTCCGGCCTCGGCTTCTTTGCTGCTTCCGGCCTCGCCGACGTCGATGCCTCCCCCCCTCGGATCCCCCCGATGGACTCCCCTGGGGCGGATGCGCCGCCGCCTCCCGCCTCCCCTCGGCTCCCTCCCCGGCCCCGGTTGACGACGCCCCGGCCCCGGATCCGCCGGCCCCGGACCCGCCCTCTCCTCAGACGGAGTCTGATGCTCGTCTGATCCCTCCGGCGCCTGCTTCCCCGACTCATCTGCTGCTGGTGGCCTCCGAGGAGGTGGTCACCCCCGTCGCCCCCACCCGCCTCAGTCGGTGTCCTATGTTCGTCGGGCTCGGGCCTCGTCGACCCCGGTGACGTCTTCCCGCCGCAGCACCCGCCTCAACGTGGATCGCCCGTCCGGCCTCCCGGCGCCGTTCATCTCCGAGCGGGCTGAGATCCGGGCTGCGGCCCGGAACCTCGAGACAGGTGCGACCGACATCCCTTCCAGTTCTTCCAGCTGCTCTTTTTCTGCTCTCGAAGCTGTCCCGCTCGGTCGCCTTGCCAAGGTGGCCCTAGACTCGGCCGTAGTTTTCCGGGGGAGGTTGCCCCCCTTGGAGCAGATTGCGGCTATCCAGGCCCGCGAGATCCTTTATGGGAAACTCGCCGATACTCGGGCCCGCCTCCTGCGCACCCCAGCACCCCAGCCCATTGGGACGCCGGTCGAGGAGATTCGTGGCCGCACTCGCTCCCGCACTGCCGCTCTTCGAGCACCCAGTGCTTCCACCATCTTGGGGTCAAGCAGCCCCTCAATGGCGGTTTACATGCGTGCCCTTTTCTGGAACATTCGCGGCTTCGGCCATGACGGCCGTCGCCGCCAGCTAGTTGAGTACATCCGGGACGAGCACATCGACATCATCGCCATCCAAGAAACCATGCGCATGGATTTCTGTCTCCCGAAGCTTGACAGCCTTAGCTCCCACCTGTTCGCTTGGCATTGGCTCCCTTCTAGTGGGAACAATGGCCACTCGGGTGGCATCCTCTTAGGTGTTAAGGATGCCACCTTTGAGGCGGGAGGTATGGTTCGGGGTGAGTTCTTCGTTAGTGTGGAGATCTTCGTGAAGGAAATATGCCCTAGAGGCAATAATAAAGATGTTATTTGTATTTCCTTATATCATGATAAATGTCTTTTATTCATGCTAGAATTGTATTAACCGGAAACTTAGTACATGTGTGGATACATAGACAAAACAGTATGTCCCTAGTATGCCTCTACTAGACTAGCTCATTGATCAAAGATGGTTATGTTTCCTAGCCATAGACATGAGTTGTCATTTGATCAACGGGATCACATCATTAGGAGAATGATGTGATGGACAAGACCCATCCGTTAGCATAGCACTATGATCATTTAGTTTAACTGCTATTGCTTTCTTCATGACTTATACATGTTCCTATGACTATGAGATTATGCAACTCCCGAATACCGTAGGAACACCTTGTGTGCTATCAAACGTCACAACGTAACTGGGTGATCATAAAGATGCTCTACAGGTGTCTCCAAAAGTATTCGTGGTGTTGGCATAGATCAAGATTAGGATTTGTCACTCCGAGTGTCGGAGAGGTATCTCTGGGCCCTCTCGGTAACACACATCACAATAAGCCTTGCAAGCAAAAGACTAATGAGTTAGTCACGAGATGATGTGTTACGGAACGAGTAAAGAGACTTACCGGTAACGAGATTGAACTAGGTATAAAGATACCGACGATCGAATCTCGGGCAAGTAGCATACCGTTTGACAAAAGGAACAACGTATGTTGTTATGCGGTTCTGACCGATAAAAGATCTTCGTAGAATATGTAGGAGCCAATATGAACATCCAGGTTCCGCTATTGGTTATTGACCAGAGATGAGTCTCGGTCATGTCTACATAGTTCTCGAACCCGTAGGGTCCACACGCTTAACGTTTGATGACGATCGATATTATGAGTTTTTGAGTATTGATGTACCGAAGGTAGTTCGGAGTCCTGGATGAGATCACGGACATGACGAGGAGTCTCGGAATGTCCGAGACATAAAGATTGATATATTGGACGGCTATATTCGGACACCGGAAGTATACCGGAAAAGTTTCGGATTTATCAGGAATGCCGGAGGGGGTTACCGGAACCCCCTACGAGAGGGAATGGTCCATAGTGGGCCTAAGGGGTGAGAGAGAGGCAGCCCAATAGGGCTGGCCGGCGCCCCCACCTAGCAATCCTAGTTGGACTAGGATTGGGGGGGCGCCACCTCTCCTAATCCCTTCCCCCTTCTTCCTTCCGGTGAATCCTACTAGGAATAGGATTGCAATCCTATTCCTAGTAGGAGTCCCCTCCCTAGCCGCACCATAGGAGGTGGCCGGCCCCTCCTCCCTTGCTCCTTTATATACGGGGGCAGGGGGGCACCCAAAGACACACAAGTTGATTTGTTTTAGCCGTGTGCGGTGCCCCCCTCCACAGAATCACACCTCGGTCGTACCGTCGCGGAGCTTAGGAGAAGCCCTGCGCCGGTGAACACATCATATCCGTCACCACGCTGTCGTGCTGACGAAACTCTCCCGTGAAGCTCAACTGGATCAAGAGCTCGTGGGACGTCATCAAGCTGAACGTGTGCTGAACGCGGAGGTGCCGTACGTTCGGTGCTTGATCGGTTGGATCGTGAAGAAGTTCGACAACATCAACCGCGTCACTTGACGCTTCCGCTCCCGGTCTACGAGGGTACGTAGACACACTCTCCCCTCTCGTTGCTATGCATCTGGTAGATAGATCTTGCGTGATCGTAGGAAAATTTTAAAATACTACGTTCCCCAACAGTAGCATCATGAGCCAGGTCTATGCGTAGATGATATGCACGAGTAGAACACAATGAGATTGTGGACGATACTAGTCATACTGCTTACCAGCATGTCATACTTTGCTTCGGCGGTATTGTGAGATGAAGCGGCCCAGACCGACATTACGCGTACGCTTACGCGAGACTGGTTTCACCATTACGAGCACTCGTTGCTTAAAGGTGACTGGCGGGTGTCTGTCTCTCTCACTTTAGCTGAATCAAGTGTGGCTACGCCCGGTCCTTGTGAAGGTTAAAACAGCACATACTTGACGAAACATCGTTGTGGTTTTGTATGCGTAGGTAAGAACGGTTCTTGCTAAGCCCGTAGCAGCCACGTAAAACTTGCAACAAACAAAGTAGAGGACGTCTAACTTGTTTTTGCAGGGCATGTTGTGATGTGATATGGTCAAGACATGAGTTATACGATTTTGTATGAGATGATCATGTTTTGTAAAGTTATCGGCAACTGGCAGGAGCCATATGGTTGTCGCTTTATTGTATGAAATGCAATCGCCATGTAATTGCTTTAGTTTATCACTAAGCGGTAGCGATAGTCGTAGAAGCAATAGTTGGCGAGACGACAACGATGCTACGATGGAGATCAAGGTGTCAAGCCGGTGACGAAGGTGATCATGACGGTGCTTTGGAGATGGAGATCAAAAGCACAAAATGATGATGGCCATATCATGTCACATATTTTGATTGCATGTGATGTTTATCTTATTATGCTTCTTATTTTGCTTAGAACGACGGTAGCATTATAAGATGATCCCTTACTAAATTTCAAGGTATAAGTGTTCTCCCTGAGTATGCACCGTTGCGAAAGTTCGTCGTGCCGAGACACCACGTGATGATCGGGTGTGATAAGCTATACGTTCAAATACAACGGGTGTAAGCCAGTTTTGCACACGCAGAATACTCGGGTTAAACTTGACGAGCCTAGCATATACAGATATGGCCTCGGAACACTGGAGACCGAAAGGTCGAGCGTGAATCATATAGTAGATATGATCAACATAAGATGTTCACCATTGAAAACTACTCCATCTCACGTGATGATCGGACATGGTTTAGTTGATTTGGATCACGTGATCATTTAGATGACCAGAGGGATGTCTATCTAAGTGGGAGTTCTTTAAATTAATATGATTAAATTGAACTTTAATTTATCATGAACTTAGTCCTGATAGTTTTTGCATATCTATGTCGTTGTAGATCAATGGCCTGTGCTACCGTTCCTTTGAATTTTAATGCATTCCTAGAGAAAGCTAAGTTGAAAGATGATGGTAGCAATTACACGGACTGGGTCCGTAACCTGAGGATTATCCTCATTGCTGCACAGAAGAATTATGTCCTTGAAGCACCGCTAGGTGACAAGCCCCCTGCCGCTGATGCAGACGCTGTGAACGTCTGGCAGTCGCGGTCTGATGACTACACGATAGTTCAGTGTGCCATGCTTTACGGCTTAGAACCGGGACTTCAACGACGTTTTGAACGTCATGGAGCATATGAGATGTTCCAGGAGTTGAAGTTAATATTTCAAGCAAATGCCCGGATTGAGAGATATAAGATTTCCAATAAGTTCTACAGCTGCAAGATGGAGGAGAATAGTTCTATCAGTGAACACTTGCTCACAATGTATGGGCATTACAATCATATGACTCAACTTGGTTGCCAAGTTGATGAGAATAGTGTTATTGATATAATTCTTCAATCACTACCACCAAGCTATAATGGCTTCGTGATGAACTATAATATGCAAGGGATACAAAAGACAATTCCCGAGCTCTTCGCGATGCTCACAGCTGCGGAGGTAGAAATCAAAAAGGAGCATCAAAAGTTGATGGTTAACAATACCACTAGTTTCAAGAAAAAGGGCAAGGAAGGGATTTTCAAGGAGAATAGCAAGATTGTTGCTGTTCTCGCAGAAAGCCTCAGTTATGGAACCAAGCCTGAAACTAAGTGCTTCTACTGCGAGGGTTCTGGACACTGGAAGCGGAACTGCCCCAAGTATTTGGCGGATAAGAAGGATGGCAAGATGAACAAAGGTATATATGATATACATGTTATTGATGTGTACCTTACTAATGCTCGTAGTAGTACCTAGGTATTTGATACCGGTTCGGTTGCTAATATTTGTAACTCGAAACAGGGACTACAGATTAAACGAAGATTAGCTAAGGACGAGGTGACGATGCGCGTGGGAAACGGTTCCAAAGTCGATGTGATCGCCGTCGGCACGCTACCTCTACATCTACTTTCGGGATTAGTTTTAGACCTAAATAATTGTTATTTGGTGCCAGCGTTGAGCATGAACATTATATCTGGATCTTGTTTATTGCGAGACGGTTATTCATTTAAATCAGAGAATAATGGTTGTTCCATTTTTATGAATAATATCTTTTATGGTCATGCACCCTTAAAAAGTGGTCTATTCTTACTGGATCTTGATTGTAGTGATACACATATTCATAATATTGAAACCAAAAGATGCAAGGTTAATAATGATAGTGCAACTTATTTGTGGCACTGCCGTTTGGGTCATATTGGTGTAAAACGCATGAAGAAGCTCCATAAAGATGGACTTTTATTATGAATCACTTGGTGCTTGAGAACCATGCCTCATGGGCAGGATGACTAAAACTCCGTTCTCCGGAACCATGGAGCGAGCAACAGATTTGTTGGAAATCATACATACTGATGTATGTGGACCAATGAGCGTTGATGCTCGCGGCGGGTATCGTTATTTTCTGACCTTCACTGATGATTTGAGCAGATATGGGTATATCTACTTAATGAAACACAAGTCTGAAACATTTGAAAAGTTCAAAGAATTTCAGAGTGAAGTAGAGAATCATCGTAACAAGAAAATAAAGTTCCTACAATCTGATCGTGGAGGAGAATATTTGAGTTACGAGTTTGGTCTTCATTTGAAACAATGTGGAATAGTTTCACAACTCACGCCACCTGGAACACCACAACGTAATGGTGTGTCCGAACGTCGTAACCGTACTTTATTAGATATGGTGCGATCTATGATGTCTCTTACCGATTTACCACTATCGTTTTGGGGTTATGCTTTAGAGACAGCTGCATTCACATTAAATAGGGCACCATCTAAATCCGTTGATACGACGCCTTATGAACTATGGTTTGGCAAGAAACCAAAGTTGTCGTTTCTTAAAATTTGGGGCTGCGATGCTTATGTGAAAACACTTCAACCTGATAAGCTCGATCCCAAGTCGGAAAAATGTGTCTTCATAGGATACCCAAAAGAGACTGTTGGGTACACCTTCTATCACAGATCCGAAGGCAAAATATTCGTTGCTAAGAACGGATCCTTTCTGGAAAAAGAGTTTCTCTCGAAAGAAGTGAGTGGGAGGAAAGTAGAACTTGATGAGGTAATTGTACCTTCTCCCATATTGGAAAGTAGTACATCACAGGAAATTGTTCCAGTGATTCCTACACCAATTAGTGAGGAAGTTGATGATAATGATCATGAAACTTCGGATCAAGTTTCTACTGAACGTCGTAGATCAACCAGAGTACGTTCCGCACCAGAGTGGTACGGCAACCCAGTTCTGGAAATCATGTTACTAGACCATGATGAACCTACGAACTATGAGGAAGCGATGATGAGCCCAGATTCCGCAAAATGGCTTGAAGCCATGAAATCTGAGATGGGATCCATGTATGAGAACAAAGTATGGACTTTGGTTGACTTGCCCGATGATCGGCAGGCCATCGAAAATAAATGGATCTTCAAGAGGAAGACCGACGCAGACGGTAATGTTACTATTTACAAAGCTCGACTTGTTGCGAAAGGTTTTCGACAAGTTCAAGGAGTTGACTACGATGAGACTTTCTCACCGGTAGTGATGCTTAAGTCTGTCCGAATCATGTTAGCAATTGCCGCATTTTATGATTATGAAATCTGGCAAATGGATGTCAAAACTGCATTCCTAAATGGATATCTCAAAGAAGAGTTGTATATGATGCAACCAGAAGGTTTTGTCGATCCAAAAGGTGCTAACAAAGTTTGCAAACTCCAGCGATCCATCTATGGACTGGTGCAAGCATCTCGGAGTTGGAATATACGCTTTGATGAGGTGATCAAAGCATATGGTTTTATACAGACTTTTGGAGAAGCCTGTATTTACAAGAAAGTGAGTGGGAGCTCTGTAGCATTTCTAATATTATATGTAGATGACATATTGTTAATTGGAAATGATATAGAATTTCTGAATAGCATAAAAGGATACTTGAATAAAAGTTTTTCAATGAAAGACCTCGGAGAAGCTACTTACATATTAGGCATCAAGATCTATAGAGATAGATCAAGACGCTTAATTGGACTTTCACAAAGCACATACCTTGATAAGATTTTGAAAAGGTTCAAAATGGATCAGTCAAAGAAAGGATTCTTGCCTGTTTTACAAGGTATGAAGTTGAGTAAGACTCAATGCCCGACCACTGCAGAAGATAGAGAGAAAATGAAAGTCATTCCCTATGCCTCAGCCATAGGATCTATCATGTATGCAATGCTGTGTACCAGACCTGATGTGTGCCTTGCTATAAGTCTAGCAGGGAGGTACCAAAGTAATCCAGGAGTGGATCACTGGACAGCGGTCAAAAACATCCTAAAGTATCTGAAAAGAACAAAGGATATGTTTCTCGTATATGGAGGTGACAAAGAGCTTGTCGTAAACGGTTACGTCGATTCTAGCTTTGACACTGATCCGGATGACTCTAAGTCACAAACCGGATATGTATTTTTATTGAACGGTGGAGCTGTCAGCTGGTGCAGTTCCAAGCAGAGCGTCGTGGCGGGATCTACGTGTGAAGCGGAATACATAGCTGCTTCAGAAGCAGCAAATGAAGGAGTCTGGATGAAGGAGTTCATATCCGATCTAGGTGTAGTACCTAGTGCATCGGGTCCAATGAAAATCTTTTTGTGACAACACTGGAGCCATAGCCTTGGCGAAGGAATCCAGGTTTCACAAGAGAACAAAGCACATCAAAAGACGCTTCAATTCCATCCGCGATCTAGTCAAGGAGGGAGACATAGAGATTTGCAAAATACATACGGATCTGAATGTTGCAGACCCGTTGACTAAGCCTCTTCTACGGGCAAAACATGATCAGCACCAAGACTCCATGGGTGTGAGGATCATCACTTTGTAATCTAGATTATAGACTCTAGTTCAAGTGGGAGACTGAAGGAAATATGCCCTAGAGGCAATAATAAAGATGTTATTTGTATTTCCTTATATCATGATAAATGTCTTTTATTCATGCTAGAATTGTATTAACCGGAAACTTAGTACATGTGTGGATACATAGACAAAACAGTATGTCCCTAGTATGCCTCTACTAGACTAGCTCATTGATCAAAGATGGTTATGTTTCCTAGCCATAGACATGAGTTGTCATTTGATCAACGGGATCACATCATTAGGAGAATGATGTGATGGACAAGACCCATCCGTTAGCATAGCACTATGATCGTTTAGTTTAACTGCTATTGCTTTCTTCATGACTTATACATGTTCCTATGACTATGAGATTATGCAACTCCCGAATACCGTAGGAACACCTTGTGTGCTATCAAACGTCACAACGTAACTGGGTGATCATAAAGATGCTCTACAGGTGTCTCCGAAAGTATTCGTGGTGTTGGCATAGATCAAGATTAGGATTTGTCACTCCGAGTGTCGGAGAGGTATCTCTGGGCCCTCTCGGTAACACACATCACAATAAGCCTTGCAAGCAAAATACTAATGAGTTAGTCACGAGATGATGTATTACGGAATGAGTAAAGAGACTTGCCAGTAACGAGATTGAACTAGGTATAGAGATACCGACGATCGAATCTCGGGCAAGTAACATACCGTTTGACAAAAGGAACAACGTATGTAGTTATGCGGTTCTGACCGATAAAAGATCTTCGTAGAATATGTAGGAGCCAATATGAACATCCAGGTTCCGCTATTGGTTATTGACCGGAGATGAGTCTCGGTCATGTCTACATAGTTCTCGAACCCGTAGGGTCCGCACGCTTAACGTTTGATGACGATCAGTATTATGAGTTTTATGAGTATTGATGTACCGAAGGTAGTTCGGAGTCCCGGATGAGATCACGGACATGACGAGGAGTCTCGGAATGTCCGAGACATAAAGATTGATATATTGGACGGCTATATTCGGACACCGGAAGTATACCGGAAAAGTTTCGGATTTATCAGGAATGCCGGAGGGGGTTACCGGAACCCCCTACGAGAGGGAATGGTCCATAGTGGGCCTAAAGGGTGAGAGAGAGGCAGCCCAATAGGGCTGGCCGGCGCCCCCACCTAGCAATCCTAGTTGGACTAGGATTGGGGGGGCGCCACCTCTCCTAATCCCTTCCCCCTTCTTCCTTCCGGTGAATCCTACTAGGAATAGGATTGCAATCCTATTCCTAGTAGGAGTCCCCTCCCTAGCCGCACCATAGGAGGTGGCCGGCCCCTCCTCCCTTGCTCCTTTATATACGGGGGCAGGGGGGCACCCAAAGACACACAAGTTGATTTGTTTTAGCCGTGTGCGGTGCCCCCCTCCACAGAATCACACCTCGGTCGTACCGTCGCGGAGCTTAGGAGAAGCCCTGCGCCGGTGAACACATCATATCCGTCACCACGCTGTCGTGCTGACGAAACTCTCCCGTGAAGCTCAACTGGATCAAGAGCTCATGGGACGTCATCAAGCTGAACGTGTGATGAACGCGGAGGTGCCATACGTTCGGTGCTTGATCGGTTGGATCGTGAAGAAGTTCGACAACATCAACCGCGTCACTTGACGCTTCCGCTCCCGGTCTACGAGGGTACGTAGACACACTCTCCCCTCTCGTTGCTATGCATCTGGTAGATAGATCTTGCGTGATCGTAGGAAAATTTTAAAATACTACGTTCCCCAACACTTCGAGCGTGCGCTCAACTTCAAATGGGAGGTCATCATCGTCTACGGACCGGCGAATCACAGCTGCTCCCCGACCTTCCTCGCCGAGCTGTAGCAGAAGATCTCTGCTTCCCCCTACCTGTTGTGGTGGGTGGTGACTTTAACCTCATCCGCTCCCCGGATGAGAAGAACAATGACCGGGTTAATCGCCCCCAGATGTAGATGTTTAACGACTACATCGCGGAGCTTGGCCTCCGTGAGCTCGAGCTCACGGGGGCCCGGTTCATCTGGACTAACCGCCAGGCAAACCCGTCGCAGTCTGTCCTGGACCGCGTCTTAGTTTCCCCAGAATGGGAACTCAGATGCCCCCTGACCTCGGTTCAGGCTATTACCAGGATCGGCTCTGATCATGTCCCTCTCCTCCTATCCTCTGATGATGGACGCCCCCCATTCCCCCCCGGTTTCGGTTCGAGCTCTTCTGGCTCAACCAAGCCGGGTTCCACGAGGCTGTTACGGTTAAGTGGACCACCGCGCGCGACTCCCCCCACCGTGCCATGTCCATGGTCGACTCCTGGCAGCTTTGAGCCAAGCTGGCCCGCCAGTTTATGAAGGGCTGGGGCGCGAATCTCGGCCGTGATATCCGTGACTGCAAGAAGGCCCTCTTGAGCGCCATCCAGGCCCTGGACGCCCGTGCTGACTTGTCCGAGATCTCCCTGGATGAGTGGATGTTGAGATATGATCTCGAGGACTAGCTTTTGGTCATTTACGCCGCCGAGGAAGCCTACTGGCGGTTGCGCGACACCCAACGGTGGGTGCTCCAGGGCGACGCCAACACGGCCTACTTCCAGGCGATTGCCAACGGCCGGCCTCTTCGCAACTCCATTCACTCCCTGTGGGCGGGTGATACTCAGCTTGTTCGACCCTCGGACATCCGCGCCCACGTTGATGGCTTCTATAAAGCTCTTTTCACCCCCACCCCTCGGGGTGGGGCTGCGCTGGCCCCTGATACCTGGCTGGCTGCCCAGCTTGTTTCCGCCGAGGCCAATGCCGCTTTAGTGGCACCTTTCTCAGAGGAGGAGGTCCTTGCAGCGATCAAAGGAATGAACCCCTCCTCGGCTCCGGGCCCGGATGGATTGCCAGTATTGTTCTTTAAAACATTCTGATAAACCATCAAACCGGAGGTCATGGCCCTCTTCGACGAGTTCTTCTCTGGGACCATGGATCTTGGTGCCTGAACTATGGGATCATTACCCTCATCCCAAAGGTTCCTAGGGCCTCAGACATCTGCCAGTTCCGCCCGATCACCGTGATTAACGTGATCTTCAGGATCCTGGCCAAAGGGTACGCCAACAGGGTGACCCTTCTTGCGGACTCTGTCACCCACCCCAACCAATCCGCCTTCATCCAAGGCCGATTTATTCTGGATGGGGTGTTGGTCTTTCACGAAGTCCTCCACGAAGTTCGATCCAAGCACCATGGCGTAGTGTTCCTTAAGCTCGACTTTCATAAGGCCTACGACATGGTCCACTGGCCCTTCCTTCGGGAAGTATTGCTTCGGAAAGGCTTCGACGACCGCTGGGTGACACGGGTCATGCAACTCGTCACCTGCGGCCGGACGGCGGTCAACATTAATAGAGAGATCGGGCCCTACTTCCCCACCTTATGTGGGGTTCGCCAGGGTGACCCGTTCTCCTCGTTCCTCTTTAACATGGTTGTCGATGCCCTTGCGGTCATCCTGGATAAGGCCAAAGCCTGCAGCCATATCCGGGGCGTCGTCCCCCACCTGGTGGACGGAGGAGGGGTCTCCCTCCTCCAATATGCGGACGACACCATTGTCATAGTGGAGGGCTCCGCGTCCGACATCTCCAACCTGAAGTTCCTCCTCCTGTGTTTCCAACAGATGTCGGGACTCACCATCAACTTCGACAAGAGCGAAGTGATGGTCCTCGGCTACCCCCCAGATGAAGCTTTGTCCATTGCGGACCGGCTTAACTACCGCCTGTGCACCTTCCCCACTACCTACTTGGGGTGTCCATTAGTGACTCCAGACTCACCGTCACGGATCTTCGCCTGACGGTGACTAGGATGCAGCACAGGGTTGAACCCTGGAGGGGACGCTGGCTGTCGAAAGCGTCTAGGGTGATCCTAATCAACTCCTCGGATGCTAGCCTTCTCTGGTTTCTCATGAGCTTCTACAGCCTGCATGAGACCCTCCACCAGGAGGTGGCCAAATACTAGTCGAGGTTCTTCTGGGCTCGCGAGGGCGACAAGCAGAAGTACCATATGGTGAGCTGGCCCGACATCTGCAAGCCCAAAGACCAGGGAGGGCTTGGGATCCTGTCTTCCGACGCATGAACATTGCCCTCCTGACCCAATGGCTGTGGCGTATTGCCAACGGGGAGGGAGGCTTCTGTCTCACCATCATCCGTAATAAGTACCTCCGTGGCCAACCTCTTGACTTTTGCCAACGTACGGGTGGTTCCCAGTTATGGCAGTCCGTGGTCCAGCTTCTGCCCGTACTACGCATCGGCACATCCATCTCAGTTGGCTCCGGAGCCTTGACCTTGTTTTGGTTCGACCGCTGGCTAGGGGACGCCCCGCTGGCGGCGCGTTTCCCAGAACTTTTTGCCATTGCGGCTGACCCTCGGGTCTTTGTCGAGACGGCCCTTATTGACTTCGGGCGTCTCGCCTTCCGGCGCCCCTTTGGCCCCCTTGAGATGGCCGCCTAGGATTCCCTCCTCCAAGACATCGCACTTCTACGGATGGACGTGGCGAAGGACCGCGATGTTCTGCCCTGGCGCCTCGAGCCCTCTGGACGTTTCTCCACGAAGTCCCTGTACGGCGACATTGCGCCCTCGACGGCCTCGGAGCCATTTAGCCTAATCTGGGACATCCGCCTCCCGCTGAAGATCAGGATCTTCCTGTGGCAATGGATCTTTGGACGCCTTCCCTCTAGGCTTGAGGTCCTCAAGCGTACGGCCCGGGTGATGGGATGTGCCCCATCTGTGGCACGATTGAGGATGCTAACCACATCTTTTTCTCATGCCACTCTGCCCAGTTCCGTTGGACCTGCTTCCGCGAAACGGTTGGCGGTGGTGTAATACCAACTTCCTCGACCTGCTTGCCGAGCTTAACGCCTGCCCTGCTCGCTACCGCCATATTAGATGGCTGTGTGTTGGGATTCTCGCTTGGACGCTTTGGAACATTCGAAATAAGTTGTTATTCAGAAGATGCCCCTCCGTCATGCGACTGACGCAATCTTCAAATTGTGTGGTTACCTGTAGCTTTGGCGGCCGCTTAGCCGCCCCCAGGACCGGGACATCATCACCGCCCTCCTCTCCGATCTCCGCTCGATGGCGCTCCGCGTGGCTCCCCCGCTGCCGCCTCCTCCACCTGAGCCTGACTAGACCGCCTGGCAGCTTTGTGGTTTGTGGCGTGTGTGTTTTGATGTTAGGGCTTGTTGTGCTGTGCCCTCAACATTGACCATTTCTTGTACTATTTGTCCCTATGGACCTCCATGTGTGTGTGCGTGTTTGTGTGTTGGACCTTGTTGGATGCTTGTTGTGCGGTTGGCTTTATAATATAAAGCGGGGCGAAAGCCTTTTTTGGTATTATGGGCCTATAGAACTGCATACAAAAATCCTATGGGTATGTCTCCATATAAAATGGTTTATGGAAAAGCATGTCACTTACCTCTCGAACTAGAACATAAGGCTTATTGGGCTATTAAAGAGCTCAATTATGATTTCAAACTTGCCGGTGAAAAGAGGTTATTTGACATTAGCTCACTTGATGAATGGAGAACCCAGGCCTACAAAAATGCCAAATTGTTTAAAGAAAAAGTTAAAAGATGGCATGACAAAAGGATACAAAAGCGTGAGTTTAACGTAGGAGATTATGTCTTGCTATACAACTCTCGTTTAAGATTTTTTGTAGGTAAACTTCTCTCTAAATGGGAAGGTCCTTACGTTATCGAGGAGGTCTATCGATCCGGTGCCATAAAAATCAATAACTTCGAAGGCACAAATCCGAAGGTGGTGAACGGTCAAAGAATCAAACACTATATCTCAGGTAATCCCATAAATATTGAAACCAATGTTATTGAAACCGTAACCCCAGAGGAACACATAAGGGACACTTTCCATAATGATTCAGACTCCGAAAAGGAAGAGGTATGTGGTACGGTAAGTAAACCGACTCCAAAACAGTTCTAATGGCAATTTTTCCCCGTTTTGGAATATTTAGAAAAATAGAAAAATAAGAAGCAGTTCGGAAAGGACACGAGGCGTCCACAAGGGTGGAGGGCGCTCCCCCTACCTCGTGGGCACCTCGTGTGCCTCCCGGACTCTATTTTCTTGCACGTTACTTCTTTTGGTCGGTAAAAATTCATTATATAATCTCCCGAAGGTTTTGACCACCGCACCACGCGAAAATCATCTGCCTTTGTTTCGAGCTATTTTCTGCCAAAGCTGACAAGGCCAGGCATCATGTCGTCCTCTCCTCCAACAATGAGGGCAACGATGCTTGGCTAATGAAGGCAGAGCTGAAGAGAGGAGAACCTGGGGAGATCAACAAGGAGGATAGGATCAAGAAGGCTATGGAGGATCAGGCTCTAGCTGCAGAAGAAGACATCCTTCAACCCCTTCCAAACCTTTTTACTCCAACTAAGATTGAAGCTTTCAAGTGAAAATATTTTGCTGAAGGAGCATATTGCCGCACTCAAGGGTATTATCCGCAAGTTGGAGGATCTCCTACGCTCGATGTACGATACTCCATCATCACTGCTACCAACTCCATCATCACCACCTTCGAAGACGGAGACATAATCACATGGGCATGGACACTCCCCTTGGCAGCGGCCAAGCTTGGGGGAGGTGCCCCGGTATCGTATCACCATCACACTCCTATTTTTAACGTTTTTCTTAGTTCGATCCTTTTGGTAATATCTTGATCTAGTAGAATAAAGTTTAGTATGATCTAGTTGTGAGCTTTGCTTTATGATCCTTATCTATGTAATCGAGTCCGTGAGCTATATATAATAAAGATTAGTTTTGAGTCAAGGGCTTGAGTTTCTCACTATGATCATGAGAGTACAAAAGAAATATAAAAAGTATCAAAGGGATCATATTGATCTTATGGAAAGTAATGACTTCACATATAAAGAGTATGATGAATAAAAGTTGTTGAGAGTTGACAAACATAGTTTGGTCATCGTTGCAATTAATAGGAAGTAATAAGGAAAGAGAGGTGTTCACATACAAATATACTATCTTGGACATCTTTTATGATTGTGAGCACTCATTAAAATATGACATGCTAAAGAGTTGATGTTGGACAAGGAAGACAACGTAATGGGTTATGTCTTCTTATAACCGAAATAAAGTATATTGTCATGGATCATCTAACATGTTGAGCTTGTCCTTCCCCCTCATGCTAGCCAAAACTCCTTGCACCAAGTAGAGATACTACTTGTGCTTCCATACATCCTTAAACCCAGTTTTGCCATGAGAGTCCACCATACCTACCTATGGATTGAGTAAGATCCTTCAAGTAAGTTGTCACTGTTGCAACTCTCTAAAACATGTATGATCTATTAGTGTGGAGAAAATAAGATTTATACGATCTTGTGATATGGAAGCAATACAAGCGACGGACTATATAATAAAGGTCCATATCACAAGTGGCAATATAAATTAAGTGACGTTCTTTTGCGCTAAGATTTTGTACATCCAACCATAAAAGCACATGACAACCTCTGCTTCCCTCTGCGAAGGGCCTATCTGTTATTTTTACCTTATAAGAGTCATGGTGATCTTCACCTTTCCTTTTTACATTTTATCCTTTGGCAAGCGCATTGTGTTGGAAAGATCCTGACATATATACCCAATTGGATGTAAGCTATCATGATCTATTACTGTTGACATTACCCCTGAGGTAAAAGGTTGGGAGGCAACACTATAAGCCCCTATCTTTCTCTATGTCCGATTAAAACTCCATACCCATAAGTATTGTGCGAGTGTGAGCAATTGTGAAAGACTAAATGATAGTTGAGTATGTGGACTTGCTGAAAAGCTCTTATATTGGCTCTTTCCCGTGTTATGATAAATTGCAATTTCTTCAATGACCGAGATCATAGTTTGTTAGTTTTCAATGAAGTTTCTGATTCATACTTGACATTGTGAATAGATTGTTACTTTAGCATAAGAAATCATATGACAATATATATATATATATATATATATATATATATATATATATATATATATATATATATATATATATATATATATATATATATATATACAGCCGGTCTATTCTCATAACATTATGAGAATAATATTCTCATAACACTTCCGAACTGCATTGCAAAATTGCATTGCAGAGCTAAACGCACCGCACCACACAGACCAGCGAACTTCATGTTGAAAAAACTGTACGTGTTGTTTTTTCTGTACCTTTTTTGCTCTAGTTTTTTAACCGTTTATCGGAATTATGCGTGTAATATACCGTTGAAAAGCTATGGAGTAGACGCATATTCGCCATGTTGAACACTTTTCAAGATTCCGCACGGTTTAAGAGCAGTTTTGAAAATCGTGCGGCTCACAACGAATGGCAGCGAGCGTTTTTTGGCGTTTTTTTTCTAAACCGCTCGTCAGAACGAAACATATGATACACCGTTGGAAAGGTATTGTTGCCACGCATCTTTTTCGTATCTATTATTTTTTCTAATTCGCTACGGTTTAAGAGCAGTTTTGAATTTACTAAATCGCGGAATTGTGTTTTTCGATTTTTTTCAAATTTTCGGTACTGTTTTCACTCTAGTTTTTTAACCGTTTGTCGGAACAAGGCGTGTAATATACCGTTGGAAAGCTACGAACGAGACGCAACTTTCATATGTTGAAATGTTTTTGAGATTCCTTACGGTTTTTAGTTAAATTTGAAAGTCGTACGGCTGGCTACGAACTGCAGCGCGTTGAGAAGCGTTTGAGAAGTGAGCTGCTTTTCCGATGTGTGTTTTGTTTTTTTATCACGAAGTGAACCGCATTACTCTTTTTGTGTTGTTTTTTGCGCGAGTTTGAGAAGTGTTTTGAGAAGTGAGCTGCTTTCCGATGTGTGTTTTGTTTTTTGATCACGAAGTGAACCGCATTACTCTTTTGTTGTTTTTGGTAACAATTTTTTTTTAATATTCCGCTATTTTTTTTTTTGCATTTTCA
>LR738710.1:601139036-601155270 GCA_902687465.1 Secale cereale | reverse complement strand
CGACCGGTGGGAGGAGGAGGCGGGGCGGCACCATGCTGTGCTGGAGGTAGGTGGTGGTGGGGTGGGGTGGGGTGCCGTGCCATGCCGCACAGGGGGAGGGGGTTGGTGGAGTTCTGTCGTTGCGTGTTCTGTCGTTGCGTGTGTAGCTACCGATGCGGGTCGTTGGTGTTAGGAGAATAAGCCCCGGTGTTAGGAGAATAAGGTCTTAAGGGGTGTTATGAGAATAGACCCACCCTATATATATATATATATATATATATATATATATATATATATATTGTTGTTGTTATAAGAATGATCATGATGCCCTCATGTCCGTATTTTATTTTATCGACAGCTCTATCTCTAAACATGTGGACATATTTTTCGATATCGGCTTCCGCTTGAGGACAAGCGAGGTCTAAGCTTGGAGGAGTTGATACGTACATTTTGCATCATGCTTTTATATTGATATTTATTGCATTATAGGCCATTACTACACATTATGTCACAATACTTATGCCTTTTTCCTCTTATTTTACAGGGTTAACATGAAGAGGGAGAATGTCGGCAGCTGGAATCCTGGGCTGCAAAAGGAGCAAACATTGGAGATCTATTCCGCACAACTCAAAAAGCCATGAAACTCCACAAAAGTAAGTTTTGGAAAATATAAAAAATATCTGGCGAAAGAAGTACAGGAGGGGGCCCACCCACCGTCCACGAGGGTGGGGGCGCGCCCTACCCCCCTGGGCGCGCCCCCCTGCCTCATGGGCCACCTGGCAGCCCCCTGATACCCATCTTCTGCTATATGAGGTGTTTTGACCTGGAAAAAATCATAAGGAGGCTTGCGAGATGAAGCGCCGCCTTCTCGAGGCGGAACCTTGGCAAAACCAATCTAGGGCTCCGACAGAGCTGTTCTGCCGGGGATACTTCCCTCCGGGAGGGGGAAATCGTCACCGCCGTCATCACGAACAACTCTCCCATGTTGGGGAGGGTTATCTTCATCAACATCTTCACCAGCACCATCTCCTCTCAAACCCTAGTTCATCTCTTGTATCCAATCTTTGTATCAAAACCTCAGATTGGTACCTGTGGGTTGCTAGTAGTGTTGATTACTCCTTGTAGTTGATGCTATTTGGTTTACTTGGTGGAAGATCATATGTTCAGATCCATTATGCATATTAATACCCCTCTGATTATGAACATGAATATGCTTTGTGAGTAGTTACGTTTGTTCCTGAGGACATGGGAGAAGTCTTGCTATAAGTAGTCATGTGAATTTGGTATTCGTTCGATATTTTGATGAGATGTATGTTGTCTTTCCTCTTGTGGTGTCATGTGAACATCGACTACATGACACTTCACCATTGTTTGGGCCTAGAGGAAGGCATTGGGAAGTAATAAGTAGATGATGGGTTGCTAGAGTGACAGAAGCTTAAACCCTAGTTTATGCGTTGCTACGTAAGGGGCTGATTTGGATCCATATGTTTCATGCTATGGTTAGGTTTACCTTAATACTTCTTTTGTAGTTGCGGATGCTTACAATAGAGGTTAATCATAAGTGGGATGCTTGTCCAAGTAAGGGCAGTACCCAAGCACCGGTCCACCCACATACCAAATTATCAAAGTAACGAACGCGAATCATATGAGCGTGATGAAAACTAGCTTGATGATAATTCCCACGTGTCTTCGGGAGCGCTTTCCTTCATATAAGAGTTTGTCCAGGCTTGTCCTTTGCTACAAAAAGGATTGGGCCATATTGCTGCACCCTATTTACTTTTACCATTTGTTACTTGTTACCAATTACCTTATCACAAAACTATCTATTACCGATAATTTCAGCGCTTGCAGAGAATACCTTAATGAAAACTTCCTATCATTTCCTTCTGCTCCTCGTTGGGTTCGACACTCTTACTTATCGAAAGTACTATGATGGATCCCCTACACTTGTGGGTCATCACCGACCCCATGCATCGTGGCTCAGAACGACTCGCCTGCTGTGGGTGTAGGTCTACTACGAGACTAGCTGGGGCCGGTTGCACCTGGGTGGTCAATTTTTTTAATATTTTTTGTCATGTATTTCTTTTTCAATGTCGGGGCGTGCACTGCTTTAGTAAATCATCCGTGCACTGCATTGATCAGGGTTCTGTACTGCATGTGCATGCATTCCGTACTACATGTACAGTTCTCATTTTTTTTCGTGTTTTTGCTCTTATGTAATCTTTTTTCCAATGTAGGGGAGTGCACTGCTTAGTAAATCATATGTGCACTGCATTGATTATCTTTCTGTAATGCACGTTTATATATTTCCGCACTACATATACAGGTCGCATTTTTCCTTTTGTGTTTTGCTCTTATGTATTCTGTTTTTAAATTTAGGGGCGTGCACTGCTTTGTTGGGTATGTGTAAACTTCATTCGACAGAGTCTATACTGCATTTGTACACAATTTGCACTGCATGCGTCCTATTTGCACATTGCATCTTATTTCATTTTGTGCACTGCTCGAGTCTAATGATACATAAGCAAACAACAGAAAACAAATTATCACAAGCATTCTGTACGACAAGTTCATCATCAGCAAACTAAGTTGAACAGAAAGCAAACTAACATAATCAAAGTTCATCATTACAAGCGATTCTGCATGGCAAGCAAAATAAGTTCAACAAAAGCAAATGATCACAAGCAAACTAAAGATACATAAGTAAACAACATAAAGCAAATTTGATGATAATTCTAAAACGACGCTGGCATTGTTGGCTCTTGGCCGGCACCATCTTCTTCTTCACCAGTTAGCGTCTCCCCATCCCCAGCTTCTCCTGGCGCGCTTCTTGGGGGGCTCCTCATTCTCCAGCTTTGCACGGCGAAGCCCGTCCTGGGTGAGGGTGATGCGGTTCCATATGTCGTACGTTGCGTATGCGTCCTTTTCTGCGTACTCGATGTGCCTCATGGACAGAGGCAGGGTGGCCCAGCGCTTGTGTTCATCGTCGGTGACCTTCTTCTTCATGTTGTTTTAGTAGTCGTCGATGAGCATGTCAGAGATGTCTCCAAGGGAGTCCAACTCCTTGGTTGCCTCGGGCACCCTCCACTCCTTCTGGATGTCGACGAAGTTGGCGACCTCCAGATTGAAGTGCTCTAGCCTGGTTTTGTCGTCGTCTATGGAGAAGCCTGCAAAGGTGTACCTGGGGTCGGCGAGGAAGTTGTTGAAGACGGTGCACGTCTCAGCGGCGCTCAGTTGGAAGAGCAGCACCGGGTGATTCTTGCCGATGGAGAGTTGGCATAGGGCGGGTTTCTGCGTCGCTTCAGGCTCGTTGTTGTACTCGAGATCAATGCCGACGATCTTGTGGCGCTGGAGGCTGAGGTGGTGCTCATACTGCGTGAGGGAGATCGCCATCTGCTTCTTGTCGTTGGTGTGGATGACATGCTACTTGGTGTTGCCTTGAGCCTCCACGCCCTTGTACTCGTCGACGAACGCCATCGCCGGTAGTAGGGCTTAGTGTTTTTGCAAGGATATCGATGTGATGGAGCGATTTGGTGGCAGCGCAATGGATACTTGTGTTGTTGTGGATGAGAAGGCCTTTGGCAAGGGTCTGAATTTAAGGGGAGGGCGCGGGGTGGGATGGCCGCATCGGATGAACTGCACGATCTCGCTGACGATGCGGTTGTGCAGACCGTGGGTTGGTGTTGCGTCTGTGATCGTGGGCTTGTGGCGATGGAACCGCTCCGATTGGGTGGTTGTATGCGAACGTGGTTTTATTTTATTTTTGACCAGTAATTTTTTTAACCACCACTTTCTGTGCGAACGGGCATTTGTCACGCTTATATGTATCATGCGTGATAATGAAACTACATTGGTTATAGTTCTGCACTGCATCGTGTACAAAACAGAACTGAATTTTGTCTACAGGTGCGTACTTCACTGTTTTTTGCGTGTCCTTGCTGCAGCCCCTGAAAAAAGTACAATGTATTCCGCAATTTTACGAATTTTTCGATGTGTTCTATACCATGTATTTATTCATGTAGGTATCAAGAATATATCTATTCCAAGGAGTGATGCCAACATAAAAATTGCGAAGAAGCACGGAAGTGGAAAGCTTCCTAGTAGATCTATTTTGAGCATTGCAAATTCTATACCAAGCATCTTTTAGATTTTCTTCCTCCCCTTGTTTAAAATTAAGAAATTCACTCTCGGGAGTATTGATAATGATAGGCGTGCTAGCCATGACGGCAAGGCAAACGATAAAACACATGGAGCAAATAAAAGGGCGAATAAAACAGCAAGGGTGAAGTGTGGGAGAGGAAAACGAGAAGCAAATAATGTAATACGAGGGATAAGGGTTTGTGTGTACTTGGTATTTGACTTTTGCGAAGATCTCCCCGGCCACGGCGCTAGAAATTCTTCTTTCTACTTATCGAGCTTGTGTTGTATTCCCTCGAAGAGGAAAGGGTGATGGAGCACAATAGCGTAAGCATTTCCCTCAGTTTTTTGGAACCAAGGTATCAATCCAGTAGGAGACCACGCGCGAGTCCCTCGTACCTGCACAAACAAATAAGAACCTTGCAGCCAACGCGATAAAAGGGGTTGTCAATCCCTTCTCGTTCACTTACAAAAGTGAGATCTGATAGATATGATAAGATAATATTTTTTGGTATTTTTGGTATAGAGAAAACGTAAATAATGCAAAGTAAAGCAAATAGTTGATGGAAGATTAATATGATGAGAATAGACCCGGGGGCCATAGGTTTCACTAGTGACTTCTCTCATGATATCAGATTTCTACGGTGGGTGAACGAATTACTGTCGAGCAATTGATAGAAAAGTGCATAGTTACGAGAATATCTAGGCATGATCCTTGTATATAGGCATCACGTCCGTGAAAAGTAGACCGAAACGATTCTGCATCTAGTACTATTACTCCACATATTGACCGCTATCCAGCATGCATCTAGAGTATTAAGTTCATAAGAACAGAGTAACGCCTTAAGCAAGATGACATGATGTAGAGGGATAAACTCAAGCAATATGATATAAATCCCATCTTTTTATCCTCGATGGCAACAATACAATACGTGCCTTGTTGCCCCTGCTGTCACTGGGATAGGACAAGATTGAACCCAAAGTCAAGCATTTCTCCCATTGCAAGAACTATAGATCTAGTAGGCCAAACCAAACAATTAATTCTAAGAGACTTGCAAGGATATTTAAATCATGCATAAAAGATTTCAGAAAAGAATCCACTGTTGTTCATAGATAATCTTGATCATGAACCCACAATTCATCGGATCTCGACAAACACACCGCAAAAAGATTACATCGAATATATCTCCTCGAAGATCGAGGAGAACCTTGTATTGAGATCCAAAGATAGAGAAGAAGCCATCTAGCTAATAACTATGGACCCCAAGGTCTGTGATAAATTACTCACAACTCATCGAAGAGGCTATGGTGTTGATGTAGAAGCCCTCCGTGAGCGATGCCCCCTCCGGCGGAGCTCCGGAACAGGCCCCAAGATGGGATCTCACGGGTACAGAAGGTTGCGGTGGTGGAATTAGGGTTTCGTCTGTCTCCTCGATGTTTTCAGGGTATGTGAGTATATATAGGCTGAAGAGGCACGTCGGGGGATCAACAAGTGGCCCACGAGCGTGGGGGGGCACGCCTACCCCCCGGGCGCGCCCCCTGCCCTCGTGGCCACCTCCTTCGCTTCCTGGCATGTACTCCAAGTCTTTCGTGTTGATATTGTTCCAAAAATAACTCTCCCGAAGGTTTCATTCCGTTTGGACTCCGTGTGATATTCCTTTTCTGCGAAACACTGAAACAGGCAAAAAAACAGCAATTTGCACGGGGCCTTGGGTTAATAGGTTAGTCCCAAAAATAATATAAAAGTGTATAATAAATCCCATTAAACATCCAAAATAAAATATATAGTAGCATGGAACAATAAAAAATTATAGATACGTTGGAGACGTATCACCTAACACAGTGATACACGTTACAGACGGAGCGGGAAAACATTTGTGGATATTTCCCCAGCTTTGGGCATTTATGGGACACACGATTCGGAGGGAAAGGTGACATGTTTGCAGTGCTCGAGGCATCTGACAGATATGTGGATAGCGTATTCGGGTTCGTCTCGTCGTTCTGAGCAACTTTCATGTACAAAGTTTCTTCATCTGAGTTACAAATTATCTAATATTAGTTTTCAAAGTTTTAATTCGTTTTTAGAATTAACAGAATTTATTTAATTAGAAGATGCAATTATGACGTCAGCATGATTGCAGGGTGATGCCAGCAGTCAAATAGTCAATTGACTTAGTCATACTGACGTGTGGGTCCCACTCTCATTGTCTAAGACTAACTAAACATGTTTAATTAACTTAGTTAAATGATTAGGTTAATTAAACAAGATTAATTAAGTTAATTTATATTTTTATTTAATTTATCTTTTTAAAAATCTTTTTTAAAAGTATTCTGTGGTGGGGCCCCATGTCATAGGGCCAGGGGGACTTAGCGGGCTTTGGGCACGGTTCTACGACGCCAGGACCCGAGCGGGGTTGTGGGCGCTGGGTCGCGGGACTCGGGCGCGTGTTGGCTGGCCAGCGGCCGCATCTCGGAGGAGCAGTGGGCAGTTGCGTGTGGCTGGGGGAGGCGGAGTTGCTTGTCAGCAGCGGTGGAGGCGGGGCGGAGTGGCAGCAGCGGCGGAGGCAGGCTCGAGGGCCGCAGCTAGGTGGCGCGGTGGCTGCGGGGCAGGACCGCGACATAGGAGGTACCGGGAGTCATTGGCGGAGGCGGGCTGTGACGCCCGAAGACCGACGTCCTAGAAGATTCCAGAGATTTCAGATGTTCCGGGTTCTCCCGTGTGTTTCATTTGTGCTTGTGTTATTTATTTTGCTTTGCATCATGTCATCATGCCATCATGTCTTTAATCTTTTGCATCTCAACTAAATAAATTGTGTGGACCTTCGGTCCATTTAAATCGAGGGAAGGATGACTTCTCTTTATAACATATCCTTCTAATATTTAGGGAGCTATTATAATAAATATTCCATTCTTTGGAATTAAGCATAACACACTTTCAAAATTCCCATGCCTATTCCATCTCAAGTTTGACTTCAAAACCTTTGCCAACAACTCATATCTCTTTTTTCGAGGTTCCTCCAAAAATGTGAACATTTTTGGACACTTCAAAAATCTAGTCTTTGTTCAAACCTTTTGAATTAAATTCAAAGGAATTTGAATTTAATGTTTCATTCATGCCCACTTATATTTTCTGGGGTCACCCTCATTTTTGTGAGTCCAGGGAATTTTACCCCTTGTCCAAATTCTTTTGGCAGCCCTTCCTTCTTTTCTTTTCTCTTCTTTGTTTTGTTTATTATTTTTGAGAAAAGAGAGAGGCAGGAGAGCCCAGCCGCAGCCAGGCCCATCCCTCCTAGGCCCATCTGGCCTCCTGGCCCGCCCCCTCCTAACCCTAGCTAGCGACCCCCGCTCCTCACAGCGCTCGCTCTCTCCCTCTCTTCCCTCAGCCCGCCGCCAGCATCCCCTCGCGTGGTTGCCCCGATCCCATCTCGCATCGACCCCGAGCTTCTCCTCTCGATCTCCCTCTCCCCTCGAGCGCCCTGTCCCTTCGCCCCTCTCGATCTTTCTCCCCGTGCGCCCCGTCGCTCGATGCTCTTCCTCCTCACCTCGTCGGCCAGGGACTCCTCCGCCGCCCGCGCCACCTCGCCCCGCCGCCGCCGGGCCAGGGCCTCGCCACTCCGGCATCCCCCCTCGCCGGCCCCGCACCTCTCCTCCGCCGCGGGAGCCGCCGCGCCCGGCCTCCCCTCGGCCTTCCTCCGCGCCGCGCCGAGCCGGGGCTCTCCTCCGCCGCCGCCCCGGCTTCGCCTCGCTGGCCGGCCATCGAAGCCACAGCCGCCGGCCAGGCTGCCCGCCGCCCCGCGCCGAGGCCGCCACCGCCGCTCGAGGCGCTCGAAGCGCCGGCCGCCAGGATCGATCGGGCAAGGCCCCGATCCAGATCTGCGCCTCGCCTCGCAGCCGCATCACCAGGGCTCCAGCGCCGCCGCCCTCCTGTGTTGGCTCCCCGAGCAGCCTCCGTTCCTCTGCCGTCTCGTGCGGCCTGCGCCTCCCCATCGTCGCTGCCTCCCGCTTCTTCCGTCGGCCTCGGTGTTTTGTTTTGGTCCAGCAAGTATCCATGGACGCAAGTACCCCGACGACCGCGGTCTTCGGAATCGCCAAGTACCACGACATGACGGCATGAACATCTACAAAACGTGTACCACGATGACCCGCGAGTACCACTACATCAACGTGTTCCGCTACCATCGCCGAAGACCGTCAAGTGAACAACTACCGTCGCCGGAAACACCAAGTACCCCTTCGAACGTTTTGAAGCGCCAAGTACCGCGACGCCTGGAGCACTCGAAACCGTCAAGTACATCTACGAAACGAGAACAACTACTTCCACTACCGCCACGTGAACGCTGATGGGCCTCTAACCCCTCGTTGGTTACCCCAAGTGGAAGGTGTAAGATGCAGTGTTGTGGAAGTTTTTCCCTTAGCAAAGATGCCAAGGATCGAATCCCCAGAGACTCCTAGGTTCAACAAGTAGGTGTCAACTGCTAACGGCGCGGATTAGCAATCAACGTGGACCTGCACACAGATACAAATAACTTTGCTCCCAACGAGTACAGAGAGGTTGTCAATCCCTCCGGCCTTGTAGTTTACAAAGGGTTAAACACAAATGATAGTAGTGATAGATAATGTTTGCAATAGAAAGTAAAAGCGAAAAGTAAATAGCGGATGTGATCAATGATGGCAATATGGACCGGAGTCTCATGATGTTCACTAGTGATGTCTCTCTCCCAAAAGATGATAAAACAGCTATGTGAGGTAAACGAATTACAGCTGGGCAATTGACAGGACCACGAACGCAAACCAATGCTGACTACATTGCAAGAAAGGTTGAGGTTCAAAGCATGGGCGGTACGCCAAAGTAAGTAGACCGAAATCCATCAATATCTACTACTAATCATCCACCTTGAGATATCTATCCAGAACATCTCGCTGGTATTAAGTTGCGAGCCCCACCCGTAGTGTAAACTCAAAGCAACAGACAACTGCATTAAAAGAACTTTGCGTAAAGTAAACAATCCTTGCACCCGCGGGCACAAGCACCGTTGTTTTCCCCCTTGTGGCAACAGCACATCCCCTAGACTCATGTTTCTGTCACTCAAGCTAGTCATCGAGGGGCATGAACCCACAATCGAGCATAACGTTCCCTCTTGGAGTCACTACGTATTACTTGGCCAAAGCAATAAATAACAACGGAGAACATGCAAGAATTACTTATGAACATAAATATAAAAGAGGTAGATCAAATATATTACTCAATCACAATCTGAACATAATCTCATAATCCATCGGATCCCAGCAAACTCATCATAGCAACATCATAAGGATTACATATGTGCCTCGATCATGTAGGGCAGCTCACGAGGACTAATTAGTGAAGAACAAGAACGGGAGGAGAACAACACATAGCTACTGGTCATGGACTCATGGTCCAAGGGAGACTACTCACAACTCATCCGGGAGGCGTCCTTGGTGGTGGAGAAGCTCCCGATGGTGATCCTTCCCTCCGGCAGGGTGCCGGGAAGAGTTCTCCTGGTGCTCCCGATCTTGGAAGCGGCGGCGGCGGCGGAACAGAGATGAGATCGCGAAAAAGAGTTCCCGTCCCGAGGGTTTCGAAGGACGCTCTAAATATATGCCGAAGGGGGGCACCAGACGGGGCTCGGGGGGCCCAGACGCCCCCCCGGCGCGGCCCAGGGGGGCGCGCCGCCCGGGCGCCTGGAGCCCTGGTGCCCCCCCTCCCCGGCTGTCCTTCGGGCGCAAGGTAGGTTCTGGAACGCTGATTTTTTATATAATTTTTCTGGATTTTTCCTGGCAGTTCTCGTAACGTGAAAACCTGAAATACAAAAACAGCCGAAAACAGAAACTGGCACCGGGGTGCACTGGATTAGTAGGTTAGTCCAAATATGATCAAAAGTGTATGGAAGTGTATGAATATCATAGCAATATCACCCAAAAGTGGCATGGAGCAAGCAGAAATTATAGATACGTTTTGGACGTATCAACATCCCCATGCTTAATTCCTGCTCGTCCTCGAGTAGGTAAATGATAACAAGAATAATTTCTGTGGTGACATGCTATTAACCATATAGGACTTATTCATAGTCATATGACAAAAGCTTACTGAGACAATGATTCTATAGTAATTAAGTTGCCTCATGAGAAAATCACAAATGACTGAAAGTTTTACAACATGACATTGAAGCATCAAATAGATTTGCAATGAACATGATGTGCAAATATGATTAAGTGATATCTAGCTTGCCCCCTTTAGTGAAGCAAAACATAAATGCAGGGGCACCTTCAAGGTTTAAGTGATGACTAGACACAATGATTTTAGAAATAACGATATCACAATCATGCTAAAGACAATGCTACTTTGGGACAATGCACATTACACTCAGAATGACAATCATGCTCTCAGTAGTTGGTGCTTTTAAAAGAAGGTGGAGACTCAACATAAAAGTAAAAGAATGGTTATGTGCTAGAGCTTTTTATTTTGAAAACATAGAAGCAATTTTGTCAACGGTAGTAGTACTTCATATGTGTCATGCATAAGACATCATATAAGTTGCAAGCCTCATGCATCGAATACCAATAGTGCTCGCACCTTGTCCTAATTAGCTCGGATTTCCATGGGTTATCATTGCATTACATATGTTTCAACCAAGTGTCACAAAGGGGTACCTCTATGCCACCTGTACAAAGGTCCAAGGAGATAAATCGCATTTGATTTCTCGTTTTTGATAGATCTCAACTTGAGGACATTCATACCGGGACAACATAGAAAATAGATGATGGACTCCTCTTTAATGCATAAGCATATTCTCATAAGAGACTGAGGATTAATGTCCAAGCTAAAACTTCCACCATGATGCATGGCTTTGGTTGGCGGCCCAATGTTCTTCTCTAACAATATGCATACTCAATCAACCCATGGCAAATCACCCTTACTTCAGACAAGACGAACATGCATAGCAACTCACATGATATTCAACAAAAGTGTGACAGTTGATGGCGTCCCCAGAAACATGGTTACCGCTCAGCAAGCAACTTATAAGAAATAAGATACATAGCCAACATATTCTTTACCACAATAGTTTTTAAGCTACTTTCCCATGAGCTATGTATTGCAAAGTTAGTCTGCTTAGTACAGGTGGAGGTTAGCAAAAGACTGGGAGCGACCAACTAAGAGAGCAATGACGGTCATAATCATGCAGAGCGACAAAGCAATATTGAATCATGCATGGAAGTTATATCGCTATTCAGAAATAAAAGATCATCAAGGCTTGACAGACTTTCTTTACAGTCTTAAATATGCGTGAGCATGCGCCAAGTCAATCAAAATAAATTCTCGAAGGAAGATATTACTAAACCATACCACATCATAGGCAAACAAATCATGTTGGTACTCCAATAACACATTGGAGATCCCCCAGCTATTTGAGACTAACCATAAGAAAACCTGAACTACTAAGCGCCATTATGCACGTAGCATCTTTATCATAGACATATTAACCAATGCAACGGAAGCAAACTCTCTTAATAAGATAAGCATGATAATTAAAGAGAGTTCAAGCAACCAACTAAACAAAAGCTCTTTGAAAAGATAAGCATGAATACTAAGAGCAGAGCATGATAGTAGCTATTAAAAGACAAAGAACACACACAGCAAAGATAGACATGAAAATTCTATGTTATGTTCTAGGTAGAAGTGGAGTGTGTTTCTCTCCCACATAAAGAACGCTGAGTTCCGACTCGTTATGAAAAACTAAAAAGAAAACTAAAAGCAAGACGCTCCAAGCATAGCACATAACACATGAAGTGATAAAAATATAGGGAAACGAAAGACGAACTGATAATGTTGATGGAGAAGGGGATGCACGGGGGCATCCCCAAGCTTAGACGGTTGAGTCTCCTTGAATATTTCTTGGGGGTGCATGGGGGCATCCCCAAGCTTGAGCGCTTGACACTCCTGAATCTTTTTATCATCTTCCCTCGCACACTTGAAAACTCCCTTCATACATAACTCATCATAATCTGATTAGCGAGGTTAGTACCCTTAATAAAATAATTATAACTTGCTGGAAATAAAGATATTCTTTAAGTTCTACTGTTTCTTACGATTGCCAAAAGGTTTTTGCAAAGAAAAAGCAAGCTCTTGGTTTGCAAAATGAAGGAAAGGCAAAACAGGACAGAATCTGTGAAAAACAGAACAGCAGGTAGTAATTGGTCTGTTCGGGGCACTTCTTCAACTCAAATCAAAAAACTCAGAACAGACGCACGAAAGACAATTATATAGAGAACGTCGTCGAAAAAATTCAGACCAAAAAGATGATCTGGTGATTTTATACGAATTTTTATATCCAAGGACAGAATCTGTTTCCTGGACAGCACCTCACAACTTTTGAACTTTCTAGCAATCAGAGGCTATACTTGGCACAAATATGAAAAGCAAAGATATAATGATGATGCTACAGTAGTAAACAACATCAAGACACAACAAAAGCAAAATATAAAAATTTATTCATGTGGGCTGCCTCCCAAAAGCGCTTTCTTTTATGCCTTTAAGCTAGGCATAATGCATAGAGATCAAGTTTTATCAAGAGTAAAAGAATAGCTAGCCCGTACAACGGACTCAAAAGGTAACTTGATCTTCTTACGAGGGAAGTGTTCCATCCCTTTCTTGAGAGGAAACTGAAATTTTATAATACCCTCTTTCATGTCAATGATAGCACCAACGGTGCGTAAAAAGGGACGTCCCAAAATAATTGGACGTGAAGGATCACATTCAATATCCATAATAGTGAAATCAACGGGAACATAATTATCATTGACAACGATAAGAACATTGTCGATCCTCCCCAAAGGTTTCTTTATGGAAGAATCAACGAGACGAACACCAAAAGAACAAGAATCATAAGGTTTCAATTTAAGCATATCATATATTCTTTTGGGCATAACAGAGGTACTAGCTCCAACATCACATAATGCATAGCAAGAGAAGTCATTCTATTTAATTTTTATCATAGGATCCCAACCATCTTCTAGCTTTCTAGGTATGGAGGTTTCTACTCTAAGTTTCTCCTCCCTAGCTTTGATGAGAGTATTAGTGATATGCTCTGTGAAGGCAAGGTTAAGCGTGCTAGTGCGGGGGTCTCTAGACATCTTGTGAAGGAAATCAATAACTTCGGTAAGAGTGCAATTATCAAAATCAAGGTCATTAGCATCAGGTAAAGTGGTAGTGGTGTCCTTTAGGTTCATTTGTTTGGTAGTTTCTATATCATCACCATTAATAGGTCCATTGGGACCAGGAGTACATTGGGTGCTAAGGGTTTGGACATCTTTAACAACTTGGATAGTAGCAACAGTGTGGTGGGTAGGAAGGCTCTTAATTCTATCTTCTTCCTCCCTTTCTCTAGCCCATCTTTCTTTAAGTTTAGCCATCATCCTAATGTTTTCATTAATTCGCACTTGAATAGCATTTATAGGAGTGACTTCCCTCTCCTCAAGAGGAGAAGTTTTAATTTTTAGCAATTTTACCTCATTGGCTAAATGGTCTACCTTAAAAGAAAGATCATCTAGTTTATGTAGTTTTTCTTCTACACTCTTATTAAAGGCTTTTTGGGTAGTGATGAAATCTTTAAGCATAATCTCTAGTTCAGTAGTGGAGTTCTTGGTACTAGGATAAGCATTGTTGTTCCCATAAGAATTAGAGGGGAACGGTCTAGGATTGCTACCAAAATTACTCCTATAAGCATTGTTGTTAAAATTGTTTCTAGAGATAAAGTTCACATCTACTTGTTCTTGAGCAATCAAAGAATTTAAAGGAACATCACGAGGATCAACAGTAGATTGCTTCGAAAGTAGAGACATGATTAAGTCAACTTTTTCATTTAAGGAGGAAATCTCCTCGACAGAGTTTACCTTCCTACCTGTTGGAGCGCGTTCGGTGTGCCATTGGGAATAGTTGGTCATCATCTCATCGAGAAGCTTCGTGGCAGCACCAAGTGTAGTTGACATAAAAGTTCCTCCCGCGGCCGAATCTAACAAGTTCCGCGAGGTAAAGTTCAAGCCTGCATAAAAAGTTTGGATAACCATCCAAGTAGTCAAACCATGAGTAGGGCAGTTCTTGATAAGAGACTTCATACGTTCCCAAGCTTGGGCAACGTGTTCATTATCCAATTGTTTAAAATTCATTATGTTACTTCTAAGTTGGATAATTTTAGTAGGTGGATAGTATTTTCCAATAAAAGCATCTTTGCACTTGTCCCATGAATCTATGCTATTTCTAGGCAAAGACTGAAACCAAATTTTAGCTCCTCCTCTCAAGGAGAAAGGGAAAAGCTTAAGCTTAACAATATTACCATCTATTTCTTGGTACTTTTGCATATCACAAAGTTCAACAAAGTTGTTTATGTGTAAAGCAGCATCATCTCCAGCACCGGAGAATTGATCTTTCATGACTAAGTTCAGTAAAGCAGGTTTAATTTCATATGAAGGTGCTGAAGTGGCAGGTGTAGTGATAGGTGTGCTGATAAAGTCATCGTTGTTGTGACTAGTGAAGTCACACAACTTGGTGTTCTCGGTGGAACCCATAGTAGCAAGCAAGCAAGATAACTATTTTTGTGATTTTCGATAAAAGGTACTAAAGCAAAAACTGAAAGGTAAAGTAACAAGACTAAAAAGCAAAGGTAAAAGATAGCGTGCAACTCCCCTATCCTGAAGAGTGGAGTCCCCGGCAACGGCGCCAGAAAAACTCCTTGATGGGCCTCTAACCCCTCGTTGATTACCCCAAGTGGAAGGTGTAAGATGCAGTGTTGTGGAAGTTTTTCCCTTAGCAAAGATGCCAAGGATCGAATCCCCAGAGACTCCTAGGTTCAACAAGTAGGTGCCAACTGCTAACGGCGCGGATTAGCAATCAACGTGGACCTGCACACAGATACAAATAACTTTGCTCCCAACGAGTACAGAGAGGTTGTGAATCCCTCCGGCCTTGTAGTTTACAAAGGGTTAAACGCAAATGATAGTAGTGATAGATAATGTTTGCAATAGTAAGTAAAAGCGAAAAGTAAATAGCGGATGTGATCAATGATTGTAATATGGACCGGAGTCTCATGATGTTCACTAGTGATGTCTCTCTCCCAAAAGACGATAAAACAGCTATGTGAGGTAAACGAATTACAGTTGGGCAATTGACAGTACCACGAAAGCAAACCAATGCTGACTACATTGCAAGAAAGGTTGAGGTTCAAAGCATGGGCGGTACGCCAAAGTAAGTAGACCAAAATCTATCAATATCTACTACTAATCATCCACCTTGAGATATCTATCCAGAACATCTCGCTGGTATTAAGTTGCGAGCCCCACCCATAGTGTAAACTCAAAGCAACAGACAACTGCATTAAAGAACTTTGCGTAAAGTAAACAATCCTTGCACCCGCGGGCACAAGCACCGTTGTTTTCCCCCTTGTGGCAACAGCACATCCCCTAGACTCATGTTTCTGTCACTCAAGCTAGTCATCGAGGGGCATGAACCCACAATCGAGCATAACGTTCCCTCTTGGAGTCACTACCTATTACTTGGCCAAAGCAATAAATAACAACGGAGAACATGCAAGAATTACTTATGAAAATATAAATATAAAAGAGGTAGATCAAATATATTACTCAATCACAATCTGAACATAATCTCATAATCCATCGGATCCCAGCAAACTCATCATAGCAACAGCATAAGGATTACATATGTGCCTCGATCATGTAGGGCAGCTCACGAGGACTAATTAGTGACGCACAAGAACGGGAGGAGAACATCACATAGCTACTGGTCATGGACTCATGGTCCAAGGGAGACTACTCACAACTCATCCGGGAGGCGTCCATGGTGGTGGAGAAGCTCCCGATGGTGATCCTCCCCTCCGGCAGGGTGCCGGGAAGAGTTCTCCTGGTGCTCCCGATCTTAGAAGCGGCGGCGGCGGCGGAACAGAGATGAGTTCGCGAAAAAGAGTTCCCGTCCGGAGGGTTTCGAAGGACGCTCTAAATATATGCCGAAGGGGGGCACCAGACGGGGCTCGGGGGGCCCAGGCGCCCCCCCCCCGGCGCGGCCCAGGGGGGGGGGGGCGCCGCCAGG
>LR738710.1:601041491-601138897 GCA_902687465.1 Secale cereale | reverse complement strand
GGGGCCCCCCCCCCCCCGGCTGTCCTTCGGGCGCAAGGTAGGTTCTGGAACGCTGATTTTTTATATAATTTTTTTTGGATTTTTCCTGGCAGTTCTCGTAACGTGAAAACCTGAAATACAAAAACAGCCGAAAACAGAAACTGGCACCGAGGTGCACTGGATTAGTAGGTTAGTCCAAATATGATCAAAAGTGTATGGAAGTGTATGAATATCATAGCAATATCACCCAAAAGTGGCATGGAGCAAGCCGAAATTATAGATACGTTTTGGACGTATCAAACGCTAAGTACCTCTACCGATGACGTGAACGGCTAATTAACGTGTACCTCTACGGAGCGACTACTTCCCTCTACGAACGTGTACCACGACTCGCGAGAACGTCTACTTCCACTACTTCCACTACGTCCCTCGACGACTCGAACCGCTTCGAGAACGAACGCTTCGAAGGTATAACCCGAGACGATGAACCGTGGAATGCATGTGTTGTATGAAATGTTTCCCTTGTGTGCACCGTGCCCGTATCGTCTTTTGTCGTGCTCCTCGGTTGCCTCGTCGCCAACCCGTGGGAACCCGGTGACGGGATCACCCTACCTTTTTATCTTGTTTCACTCGCTCACGTCTCCTTTCTTTTGCACCGGTCTCTCAACGGGTTACCGGAATCGAGATGTTGCCGTTGCATCATTTTCGGATCGTTGTCGTGGCACCCTTTTCCTTCCACCACGGTGACAATACTTCATATCTCTTAATGTTAACTTTTAATAAAAATTGCATAAACTTGATCATGTCATCCGCATCATGTTAACAACATTATATGTGTGATTTGTTGTTTGCTTAAAATTACTAAACATGCATATGGGGATTTTCCCGGAATTGTTGTTATTTTCCGGCCTCATTTAAATTGCCTAAATAGGTAGTTTACTTTTGATTCACCTCTTGCTATGTTAAAAACATTTAATCTTGTCTTGTAAATAAACGAGAGTCAATTAAATATTTAACATATGGTGTTTCGTCAATATGCAACTCGTTGCATATTGAGCTCCACTTAACTTGTAGTACTTGTTTGTGCACTTTGCCATGCCATGCATAATTAAACCGGACATGCATCATACTTGGATGTGCATCGTATGCCATGTTTATGCTTGTGTGTTTACCGTGTTGTTTGCTTCTTTCCGGTTGCTTCTCTTGTTAGCTTCGGTTTCGTTCCGGAGTTGTGAGGATTCGCTCGTCTATGTTGCTCCGTCTACTTCATGGATCCGTTCTTCTTCCTTGCGGAATCCCAGGCAAGATGATCATACCCTTGGATACCTATACTACCATTGCCATGCTTAGTTGTCTCGATGCTATTGTTACATGTCGCGCTACCCATCTTTTATGTCAGCCTCTCCTTGTTGCCATGAAACCTCTAACCTTGACACCTTCCTAGCAAAACCACTGTTTGGCTATGTTACCCGCTTGCTCAGCCCATCTTATAGCGTTGTTAGTTGCAGGTGAATATGAAGATCGTTCCAGGAGGGAACTTGTTGTGGAATATCACAATATTTATTATTATTATTAACACACCTATATACTGGGAATGGGTGGAAGGCTTGGCCTTTTGCTCGGTGTTTTGTTCCACTAATGCCACCTTAGGCGCCGATAAACCGGCATTATGTTCCTTGATTTTGCGTTCCTTACACGATGGGTGGATGGGGACCCCTTGACAGTTCGACTTTGAATAAAACTCCTCCAGCAGGGCCCAACATTGGTTTTCATTTGCTCATAATAACAACTTAAATAATTAATTAATTGCATAGGGGGTCATGTCCCCGGGTCCTTAATTCTACATAACAGGGGGGGCTAGTGCTGATGGTGTTGGTCCCAAACGGGGGTCCTGCGGGGCCACCACGGGGAAACTCAAGGTTTGGTTTTACCTGTAGCATCTCCCATCCGGTTGTGGCCTGAGACGAGATACGCGCGGCTATTATCAGGGTGTCGGCACGCCGGGAGGTCTTGCTGGACTAGTTTTACCATTGTCGAAATGTCTTGTGCACCGAGATGCCGAGCCTGATCGGATTTCCCTAAGATAAGGAGTGATGATATTATATTTATCACTTCAGCTAGTCGTGAGAGCTTGTGATGGGCTAAGTTGGGACACCCCTGCAGGGTTATGATCTTTCGAAAGCCGTGCCCGCGGTTATGTGGCAGATTGGAATTTGTTAATGTCCGGTTGTAGAAAACTTGTCAGAGGATCCGAATTAAAACACACAACTGTGTGAGTAAACGTGACTGTCTCTTTTCACTTTGAGAAGAGAACATGATGGGGTTATGTTTGACTCGTAGGTAGTTCAGGATCTTTAGCGATCACTACTAGTTTGCGACCGTTTGCGTAGATGCTCATCTTATTCTTGTACTCGTAAGTTAGCCACCATATTATGCTTAGCCGCTGCTGCAACCTCACCACTTTACCTCTTCCTACCCACAAAGCTTTGCTAGTCTTGATACCCATGGTTATGTGATTGTTGAGTCCTCGTGGCTCACAGATACTACAACACCAGATGCAGGTTCAGCCGAGAATGATGCTGGAGCTGGGTCAGAACTTCCGGGAGTTCCATGAAGAGCGTAGCCGTTTGCTTGTGACGCTTTCAACGATCAGTAGTGGTTTCTACTAGGGGCGATTCAGACTTGTGGTTTTATGTTTTGGTATCTTTCTTTTGGATCTTCGCCCGTAGTCGGGTTGTGATGTTTTGAATGATGTTTTGCTTATGTAATGTATTGTGTGAAGTGGCGAGTGTAAGCCAACTATCTCCTTTTGCAATTTCATCCCTATTTTACATGAGTCGTGCAAAGATACCAAACTTGAGATCATTCCAGAATGGGCTTATACCTTTAAGTCGTGCCTCGACACGTAGGAGGTATAGTCCCATCCTGGGCATTACAAGTTGGTATTCAGAGCCTTCTCCGACCTAGAAGCCCCCACTGATTGATCGAATCGTTGACGGTTGAGTCTAGGCACACACTTGAAAATGTTTTGAGTCCTATATATATATCGGAGTGTAGGATTTCTTTTGCTTCTCATCCTTTTTCACTCTGGTGAGGACTCCTGACGATTACTTTTATCTCTTCTACTCTCAAAAATTCACCAAATTTTTTAGGATCACGCGAGTATTGTTTGGATTGTTCCGATGTCTTTGTGACGAGAACATTCTTCTCGATGCCTCCTATCATTAGGGGTTGTGGAAGTGTCCCAGGGAGTTGAGCTCCGAGGTGTTGTCGTCACAAATATATCGCATCAGTTCTGGAATACTTAAGACGGCCGACATCGAAAACTCTCCTATGCGGTTAGTGGCAAGATAACCCCGACATCACCCAGTACTGGGGAGGTAGTTCGGGAGTATTGCCATAGCTTGTATAGTAGATGCGTTTCGAAGGTCCGAGGTAAACGGTTTCCGGAGATAACTGGTTATGTGTTGAAGGATGGATACAGCTGGATGTAGGATTAGAGTTGAGTGCGCGGTGCTTCCCCTGTATCCCCAACACCTGATTGCATAACTGGAAACTTTCGGAAATTAATAGGTGGGTTCATCTAGTAGCTCGTAGGCATTCTTCCAACGAGTGCATGATATGAAGTTCGGGGTTCTACATTGAGTGAAGTGGTTTTATGGGCTTGTTCCGATTGGGAGTTGCATCTTAAAGGGTCCTTGGCTATGCTGATCCGGGGATTGCAAAACCCTTTTGTAACACGTTCCATGAGCTTTCAGCACGAATATGCCGAACGAAGCTTCTATCTTGTATTTGTTCTTCTGCTCCTTGTTGTTTTTATTTACCTTTTGTTCTCCAAGTGGCTTCTCGTCAAGTTGATGTACCTACGGAATTCATTCGTTCAATTCTCTGTTCGAATGATATTGTGAAGATTATGTTGCAACATATCTATCCTTTGTTTTTGTTTTGGTTCTGGTATTCGAGTTGCTTCGATGTCAAGTGTTGATTCCATACCTTTCCTAAGCGATGTTCTCATATTTCTATGGGAGTGCTAATTCTTCTTGACCATCGAGATTTTCATGTTAATCCTTTTGAACCGGTGTGCCTTCTCTTCAAGTTATTCCATACGGACGCCGTTGAGAAATCCGACGATTTGTCTGTTTCACTCATCCCAAGTTGTCTTTATTTCCCCGCCCTCCCTCCCTTTTTCTTCTTGGAGTCAGTAATTCTCAAATGAAATATCCATTTTATTCATGTGAGGTTTCTTCATTCTTTTCCTTCAATGTTCTTATCCGGTGATTTATCGTGAAGATGCTCGAGAGTTTCAAGTTCATCATTCTCCGTTCTTGTTTCTTCTCTGGTGGATGTAATTCAAGATTTCGGTGTTGATCTTATCCTTTTCCTCATTTCACAATGCTTTCTTATTCCGGTGCAGCAATTAATCATTGTCCTAGTGCTATTCATATCCGGAGAGCTCAAGATATCTCAGAAGATTCGTGTTTCCATTCTTAATCCATTCAAACTATTTTGAGGATTATAATCTTATTCAAGCCATTTAATTCAACCGGTGCAATATCTCTTCACCAATCTTTTTCAATGGTGATTTCTTTGAGTGGGCCCTAACCCATAGGCCTTTTCCCAGGATCTTACCTGACTCTTCTATTTTCTGGTGTTATACTTAAATTCCTTTCAAAGTGTGACGTAAGAATGATCCCCATCAGTCACATGCCTTCTCCAAGATTGCTTTCAAATTATTTTTCTTCGTTGGTTCAACCTTTTAATTCTTCATTCTGGAGTGCTCAACAATTCTTATGGCATTTCTCGTCTTCATTCTCAACATTTGAAGACCGGAGAAGTGTTTCTCTTAAATCTTGGCCCGTTCTCTCAAGATTCGTGGTTCTAGCTTCATGCAATCCTCATTATTGTTCAGATTGTGAGGAATTCGGAATTCTGTTTACCATCCAAAGCATTTCATGAATTCTTTTCTTTGTGTTCCTCCGAAGGACATCATTTCAGAATATTTCTTCGTTCCCAGTTTTCAACTTGTCCTCCAAATATTCTTCATTGATGCCTCTTCGTTCGCCTCCATATTTTTACGGTGGTTCATTCAAGATTTATCTTCCTTGTTATCGTATCAATTCATTTGTTCTTTTCATAATCCTACCGGTGGTTCGTTGAAGATTTACCCAAGCTTGTGCGAGATCTCTCTTAATCCTTTCCAACGAAAATAAGTAGTATGCCAAATCCTTTGGTTGTTATCAGTTTAAATTGATGAAGCATATGCATAACATAATTCTTATTCTTATTTCATCCAAGTGGATTAATCCCTTTGCTAGAGTTTATTCATGAGGAATAAATTCTAGGTTTCAAGTTGTTCATCTTGTTTTCCGGAGCTTCAAGTTATTTCAATGATATCATTTCAAAGCTCCATCTAATTCATCGCAGGCCTTGAATCTTATTCTTTCATCTTTCACTTCTCATGCTTTCATTACCGGAGTTTTCATGGTGGTTCATCAAGATTTAATTCATCCTTGAAGTCTTCATCAAGATTCTTGTTGGAGCTCAAGCATCCTTCATCATGCTTTCCAATTGCAATCCTTTCTACCTCATTCTTTCAGATGGTGTTATGTCATTTTTGACAATTCCTTCATGAATCATGATTCACGAGTTATCAAGAATGAAACCATCTTATTCTTCGTTCATGAAGTCTTTTCAACCCCTCATTTTTATTTCTTGGAGTTATCTTGGGTTGTATTTCACCTAAAAGCTTTCCCTGAGAATTGTTGCTAATTATGGTGCTTATAAATGACCCAAGTTCTTAATTATCCTCTCCGTGAAATAACTCTTTCGTCCCCTTGTTGATCTCAATCAAATCAATTGTTTAAGTTAGTGGCTGGTTGTCACCTCATAATTTTGAGATGAATTTCATAAGCCCACATGAAGCTTATTCTTTTCGTTGTTGAATTTCCAACAACTCTATTCAATCTATCGTTGTAAGGATGCTCTTTCAAACTCATTTGTCAGAGAAGTTGTCTTTTTCTTCTCCGTTCAAGTCTTTCATTGATTTATATGCTATTCTTTCATTCCGGAGGCATTGTGATGTTGCTCTCTCCAAACCATCATATCGTTTTATCGAGATCATGTTCTTTCCCTTGCTTATCATTTAACCGGAGTGTTTTATTCTTCATTCAGTTCCGTCATTTATCTAGTTTTGCCTCACTTTTCAACCGGAGTGCTATCTAAAATCTTTCTTACCCCTTGTGCCATTCTTTCAATTGTTTCAGAGGCTGTGTGTTGTTGTTTTCATCAAGTATCACTCCATCTCCTCAAACTCATGTTAACTCTTTCCATTTTCAGACGGAGTGCTGTCCAAATTATTTTGTTCTTATTCCTTCTCAATCTTTGTTAACCGGAGTGGTTTTGAATTCTTTCGTCATCCGTGAGCTCTTGTTTCATGTCCTTGCAACATTCAAATTCTCGTGGTGTCCCTTGTTCCTCCTTTTGCCGGAGTATTTCCATCTTCGTTCATCTATGTTGTTTTGTTCTTTCAACTTGTTTAACCTCTCAAAGTTCGTGGTTTCACTCGTTTGTCAAAGAAGCAACTTTGTTTACCTCTTCTATTTTTTTCGTTTCTACCCGGTGCTATCTCCAGGATCTCGGGTCGAGATCCTCTGTTAGTGTGGGAGAGTTGTGACGGCCGAAGACCGACGTCCCAGAAGATTCCAGAGATTTCAGATGTTTCGGGTTCTCCCGTGTGTTTCATTTGTGCTTGTGTTATTTATTTTGCTTTGCATCATGTCATCATGCCATCATGTCTTTAATCCTTTGCATATCAACTAAATAAATTGTGTGCACCTTCGGTCCATTTAAATCGAGGGAAGGATGACTTCTCTTTATAACATATCCTTCCAATATTTAGGGAGCTATTATAATAAATATTACATTCTTTGGAATTAAGCATAACACACTTGCAAAATTCCCATGCCTATTCCATCTCAAGTTTGACTTCAAAACCTTTGCCAACAACTCATATCTCTTTTTTCGAGGTTCCTCCAAAAATGTGAACATTTTTGGACACTTCAAAAATCTAGTCTTTGTTCAAACCTTTTGAATTAAATTCAAAGGAATTTGAATTTAATGTTTCATTCATGCCCACTTATATTTTTTGGGGTCACCCTCATTTTTGTGAGTCCAGGGAATTTTACCCCTTGTCCAAATTCTTTTGGCAGCCCTTCCTTCTTTTCTTTTCTCTTCTTTGTTTTGTTTATTATTTTTGAGAAAAGAGAGAGGCAGGAGAGCCCAGCCGCAGCCAGGCCCATCCCTCCTAGGCCCATCTGGCCTGCTGGCCCGCCCCCTCCTAACCCTAGCTAGCGACCCCCGCTCCTCACAGCGCTCGCTCTCTCCCTCTCTTCCCTCAGCCCGCCGCCAGCATCCCCTCGCGCGGTTGCCCCGATCCCATATCGCATCGACCCCGAGAATCTCCTCTCGATCTCCCTCTCCCCTCGAGCGCCCTGTCCCTTCGCCCCTCTCGATATTTCTCCCCGTGCGCCTCGTCGCTCGATGCTCTTCCTCCTCACCTCGTCGGCCAGGGACTCCTCCGCCGCCCGTGCCACCTCGCCCCGCCGCTGCCGGGCCAGGGCCTCGCCGCTCCGGCGTCCCCCCTCGCCGGCCCCGCACCTCTCCTCCGCCGCGGGAGCCGCCACGCCTGGCCTCCCCGCGCACTCTGGCCGTCAGCCTCCCCTCGGCCTTCCTCCGTGCCGCGCCGAGCCGGGGCTCTCCTCCGCCGCCGCCCCGGCTTCGCCTCGCCAGCCGGCCATCGAAGCCGCAGCCACCGGCCAGGCTGCCCGCCGCCCCGCGCCGAGGCCGCCACCGCCGCTCGAGGCGCTCGAAGCGCCGGCCGCCAGGATCGATCGGGAAAGGCCCCGATCCAGATCTGCGCCTCGCCTCGCAGCCGCATCACCAGGGCTCCAGCGCTGCCGCCCTCCTGCGTTGCCTCCCCGAGCAGCCTCCATACCTCTGCCGTCTCGCGCGGCCTGAGCCTCCCCATCGTCGCTGCCTCCCGCTTCTTCCGTCGGCCTCGGTGTTTTGTTTTGGTCCAGCAAGTATCCATGGACGCAAGTACCCCGACGACCGCGGTCTTCGGAATTGCCAAGTACCACGACATGACGGCATGAACATCTACAAAACATGTACCACGATGACCCGCGAGTACCACTACATCAACGTGTTCCGCTACCATCGCCGAAGACCGTCAAGTGAACAACTACCGTCGCCGGAAACACCAAGTACCCCTTCGAACGTTTTGAAGCGCCAAGTACCGCGACGCTCAGAGCACTCGAAACCGTCAAGTACATCTACGAAACGAGAACAACTACTTCCACTACCGCCACGTGAACGCTAAGTACCTCTACTGATGACGTGAACGACTACTTAACGTGTACCTCTACGGCGCGACTACTTCCCTCTACGAACGTGTACCACGACTCGCGAGAACATCTACTTCCACTACTTCCACTACGTCCCTCGATGACTCGAACCGCTTCAAGAACGAACGCTTCGAAGGTATAACCCGAGACGATGAACCGTGGAATGCATGTGTTGTATGAAACGTTTCCCTTGTGTGCACCGTGCCCGTATCGTCTTTTGTCGTGCTCCTCGGTTGCCTCGTCGCCAACCCGTGGGAACCCGGTGACGGGATCACCCTACCTTTTCATCTTGTTTCACTCGCTCACGTCTCCTTTCTTTTGCACCGGTCTCTCAACGGGTTACCGGAACCGAGATGTTGCCGTTGCATCATTTTCGGATCGTTGCCGTGGCACCCTTTTCCTTCCACCACGGTGACAATACTTCATATCTCTTCATGTTAACTTTTAATAAAAATTGCATAAACTTGATCATGTCATCCGCATCATGTTAACAACATTATATGTGTGATTTGTTGTTTGCTTAAAATTACTAAACATGCATATGGGGATTTTCCCGGAATTGTTGTTATTTTCCGGCCTCATTTAAATTGCCTAAATAGGTAGTTTACTTTTGATTCACCTCTTGCTATGTTAAAAACATTTAATCTTGTCTTGTAAATAAACGAGAGTCAATTAAATATTTAACATGTGGTGTTTCGTCAATATGCAACTCGTTGCATATTGAGCTCCACTTAACTTGTAGTACTTGTTTGTGCACTTTGCCATGCCATGCATAATTAAACCGGACATGCATCATACTTGGATGTGCATCGTATGCCATGTTTATGCTTGTGTGTTTACCGTGTTGTTTGCTTCTTTCCGGTTGCTTCTCTTGTTAGCTTCGGTTTCATTCCGGAGTTGTGAGGATTCGCTCGTCTATGTTGCTCCGTCTACTTCATGGATCCGTTCTTCTTCCTTGCGGAATCCCAGGCAAGATGATCATACCCTTGGATACCTTTACTACCATTGCCATGCTTAGTTGTCTCGATGCTATCGTTACATGTCGCACTACCCATCTTTTATGTCAGCCTCTCCTTGTTGCCATGAAACCTCTAACCTTGACACCTTCCTAGCAAAACCACTGTTTGGCTATGTTACCCGCTTGCTCAGCCCCTCTTATAGCGTTGTTAGTTGCAGGTGAAGATGACGATTGTTCCAGGAGGGAACTTGTTGTGGAATATCACAATATCTATTATTATTATTAACACACCTATATACTGGGCATGTGTGGAAGGCTTGGCCTTTTGCTCGGTGTTTTGTTCCACTCATGCCACCTTAGGCGTCGATAAACCGGCATTATGTTCCTTGATTTTGCGTTCCTTACACGATGGGTGGATGGGGACCCCTTGACAGTTCGACTTTGAATAAAACTCCTCCAGCAAGGCCCAACATTGGTTTTAATTTGCTCATAATAACAACTTAAATAATTAATTAATTGCATAGGGGGTCATGTCCCCGGGTTCTTAATTCTACATAACAGGGGGGCCAGTGCTGATGGTGTTGGTCCCAAACGGGGGTCCTGCGGGGCCACCACGGGGAAACTCAAGGTTTGGTTTTACCTGTAGCATCGCCCATCCGGTTGTGGCCTGAGACGAGATACACGCAGCTATTATCAGGGTGTCGGCACGCCGGGAGGTCTTGCTGGACTAGTTTTACCATTGTCGAAATGTCTTGTGCACCGGGATGCCGAGCCTGATCGGATTTCCCTAAGATAAGGAGTGATGGTATTATATTTATCACTTCAGCTAATCGTGAGAGCTTGTGATGGGCTAAGTTGGGACACTCATGCAGGGTTATGATCTTTCGAAAGCCGTGCCCGCGGTTATGTGGCAGATTGGAATTTGTTAATGTCCGGTTGTAGAAAACTTGTCAGAGGATCCGAAGTAAAACACACAACTGTGTGAGTAACCGTGACTGTCTCTTTTCACTTTGAGAAGAGAACACGATGGGGTTATGTTTGACTCGTAGGTAGTTCAGGATCTTTAGCGATCACTACTAGTTTGCGACCGTTTGCGTAGATGCTCATCTTATTCTTGTACTCGTAAGTTAGCCACCATATTATGCTTAGCCGCTGCTGCAACCTCACCACTTTACCTCTTCCTACCCACAAAGCTTTGCTAGTCTTGATACCCATGGTTATGGGATTGCTGAGTCCTCGTGGCTCACAGATACTACAACACCAGATGCAGGTTCAGCCGAGAATGATGCAGGAGCTGGGTCAGAACTTCCGAGAGTTCCATGAAGAGCGTGGCCGTTTGCATGTGACGTTTTCAACGATCAGTAGTGGTTTCTACTAGGGGCGATTCAGACCTGTGGCTTTATGTTTTGGTATCTTTCTTTTGGATCTTCGCCCGTAGTCGGGTTGTGATGTTTTGCTTATGTAATGTATTGTGTGAAGTGGCGAGTGTAAGCCAACTATCTCCTTTTGCAATTTCATCCCTATTTTACATGAGTCGTGCAAAGATACCAAACTTGAGATCATTCCAGAATGGGCTTATACCTTTAAGTCGTGCCTCGACACGTAGGAGGTATAGTCCCATCCTGGGCATTACACGGGCGCAGGTGAAAGTGCAACTATCTCTAGGTGGTATTGGTAATTCCTAACAACATATAGCTCATTGCACTAATGCTCTTTCAAGATGATCATTTCAAAAAGTTCAATGATTGGCATGGCATGGACTAGGAATGTGGACCCCTCAAAATGCTAAGGACACATATTGGCTCAAGCTCAAGACTCTACATTTTCTATTTTAGTGATCCAAGATCAGATTGATTCCATAGGAAAGCCAATACTATTAAAAGGGGATGAGGTGTTGCCTAATGGGTTTCTTGCTCAAAATGCTTAGTGATATGCTCCAAAACCCTAAACCACTTTCTCACATCCACATATGTCCCAAACCAATAGTCAAACTCGGCCCCACCGAAAATTTCTATCCAGCGCCACTGAGCTCTCTTGACATAGCCACTGCCACAAACCCTAGTCACTTCGGTCTCACCAAAAGGGATCTCGGTCTCATCGAGATGGGATTGCAAACTCTATGTTTCCCTTCGTAACATTTTGGTCAAACCGATATGAGCAATTGGTCCCACCGAGTTCGCAATGCAAACTCTCTGTTTCCCCTTCGTTACGTTTCGGTACAACCAAAACGAGCGAATCGGTCCCACCGAGTTTGCCTGACCAACTCTCTGGTCAACTTATTACCAAAATCGGTCCCACCGAGTTTGCGTAATCGCTCTCACCGAGATTACGTTATGCCCTAACCCTAATGAAATCGGTCCTACCAAGGAGATCATATCGGTCCCACCGAAATGCCTAACTGTCACATTATGAACTAAATTGGTCCGACCGAGTTTTCTAATTCGATCCCACCGAGTTTGGTAAATTGTGTGTAACGGTTAGATTTTGTGTGGAGGCTATATATATCCCTCCACCCACTCTTCATTTGAGGAGAGATCCATCAAAACATACCTACACTTCCATTACTCATTGTTCTGAGAGAGAACCACCTACTCATGTGTTGAGACCAAGAAATTCCAATCCTATCATATGAATATTGATCTCTAGCCTTCCCTAAGTTGCTTTCGACTCAAATCATCTTTCCACCAAATCCAATCCTATGAAAGAGAGTTGATTGTTGGGGAGACTATCATTTGAAGCACAAGAGCAAGGAGTTCATCATCAACACACCGTCTATTACCTTTTGGAGAGTGGTCTCTCCTAGATTGGTTAGGTGTCACTTGGGAGCCTCCGACAAGATTGTGGAGTTGAACCAAGGAGTTCGTACGGGCAAGGAGATCGCCTACTTCATGAAGATCTACCCAGTGAGGCAAATCCTTCATGGGCGATGGCCATGGTGGGATAGACAAGGTTGCTTCTTCGTGTGGGTGCCGGCGTGGAGCCCTCCGTGGACTCGCACAGCCGTTACCCTTCGTGGGTTGAAGTCTCCATCAATGTGGATGTACGATAGCACCACCTATCGAAACCACGCGTAAAAAACTTCCGTGTCTACATTGCGTTTGCTCCCTCAAACTCCTGCCTTTACCTTCATATGCAATTGCTTTACATTCCGCTGCTATACTCTTAGAATTGCATATGTAGGTTGATTGCTTGACTTGTGCTTAATTCCTAAAATATGCCATGACTTACAATTGGGAAAAGGCTAGGTTTTTATTTGGTCAAGTAGTCTAATCACCCCCCTCTAGACATACTTTCGATCCTACAAGTGGTATCAGAGCTTTGGTCTCCATTTGCCTTGATTTCCATAGTTTTGGTGATTATAGCCTTGGTTTCACAACCTAGGAGAGTATGGCGTCTAGCGAGGGAAATTACTACCGTAGAGGTCCTTCCTTTGATGGTACTAATTTTTCTAGTTGGAAGCATAAGATGAAAATGTGTATTCTTGGACATAACCCCGTCGTTTGGGCTATTGTGTGTATTGGTTTGTGATGTCTACTACACAACCTTCTTCTTGTAGACGTTGTTGGGCCTCCAAGTGCAGAGGTTTGTAGGATAGTAGCAAATTTCCCTCAAGTGGATGACCTAAGGTTTATCAATCTGTGGGAGGCGTAGGATGAAGATGGTCTCTCTCAAACAACCCTGCAACCAAATAACAAAGAGTCTCTTGTGTCCCCAACACACCCAATACAATGGTAAATTGTATAGGTGCACTAGTTCGGCGAAGAGATGGTGATACAAGTGCAATATGGATGGTAGATATATGTTTTTGTAAACTAAAAATATAAAAACAGCAAGGTAGCAAGTGGTAAAAGTGAGCATAAACGATGTTGCAATGATAGGATACAAGGCCTATGGTTCATACTTTCACTAGTGCAAGTTCTCTCAACAATAATAACATAACTGGATCATATAACTATCCCTCAACATGCAACAAATATTCACTCCAAAGTCACTAATAGCAGAGAACAAATGAAGAGATTATGGTAGGGTACGAAACCACCTCAAAGTTATTCTTTCTGATTGATCTATTCAAGAGTCCGTAGTAAAATAACACGAAGCTATTCTTTACATTCGATCTATCATAGAGTTCATACTAGAATAACACCTTAAGATACAAATCAACCAAAACCCTAATGTCAGCTAGATACTCCATTGTCACCTCAAGTATCCGTGGGCATGATTATACGATATGCATCACAAAATCTCAGATTCATCTATTCAACTAACACAAAATAACTTCAAAGAGTGCCCCCCTATGCATAGATTCCCAAGGTCACGGAACCCACAAGTTGATCACCAAAACATACATCAAGTGAATCAATAGAATACCCCATTGTCACCACAGGTATCCCACGCAAGACATACATCAAGTGTTCTCAAATCCTTAAAGACTCAGTCGGATAAGATAACTTCAAAGGGAAAACTCAATTCATCACAAGAGAGCAGAGGGGGAGAAGCATTATAAGATCCAACTATAATAGAAAAGCTTGCGATACATAAAGATCGTTCCATCTCAAGAACACAAGAGAGAGAGAGAGAGAGAGAGATCAAACACATAGCTACTGGTACATACCCTCAGCCCCGAGGGTGGACTACTCCCTCCTCGTCATGGCGAGTGCCGGGATGATGAAGATGGCCACCGGAGAGGGATTCCCCCTTCCGACAGGGTGCCGGAACGGGGTCTAGATTGGTTTTTGGTGGCAACAGAGGCTTTCGGCAGCGGAACTCCCGATCTAGGTTACTTTCCGGAGGTTTCTGTATATATAGAGGATGTTGGAGTCGGGGCCAAGTAAAGGAGGTCTACGGGCTGTCCACGAGGCAGGGGGCGCGCCCAGTAGGGGGGGGGCTACCCACGTGGGCAGCCCGTGCATCTCCTGGTCCTCCTCCGGTACTCCGTGGGCTTCTTCTGGTCCAAAAACCGCCTCCGTTGAATTTCAGGTCAATTGGGCTCCATTTGATATTCCTTTTCTGCGAAACCCTAAAACAAAAACAGAAACTGGCACTGGGCTCTGGGTTAATAGGTTAGTCCCAAAAATCATATAAAAGTGTATATAAAAGCCCATAAAACATCCTAGAAGGATAATATAATAGCATGGAACAATAAAAAATTATAGATACATTGGAGAAGTGTCAAGCATCCCCAAGCTTAATTCCTGCTCGTCCTCGAGTAGGTAAATGATAAAAACAGAATTTTTGATGTGGAATGCTAACCAACATAATTTTCAATGTAGTTCTCTTTATTGTCGAATGAATGTTTAGATCTGAAAGATTCAAGACAAAATTCTATATTGACATAAGAAATAATAATACTTCAAGTATACTAACAAAGCAATCATGTCTTCTCAAAATACTATGGCTAAAGAAAGTTATCCCTACAAAATCATATAGTCTGGTTATGCTCCCTCTTCATCACACAAAATATTCATATCATGCACAACCCCGGTTTTAGCCAAGCACTTGTTTTCATACTCTATTCTTTCAAACTTTTCAACTTTCACGCAATACATGAGCGTGAGCCATGGATATAGCACTATGGGTGGAATAGAATGGTGGTTGTGGAGAAGACAAAAAGGAGGGAGATAGTCTCACATCGACTAGGCATATCAACGAGCTATGGAGATGCCCATCAATAGATATCAATGTGAGTGAGTAGGGATTGACATGCAACAGATGCACTAGAGCTAAATATGTATGAAAGCTCAACAAAAGAAACTAAGTGGGTGTGCATCCAACTTGCTTGCTCACGAAGACCTAGGGCATTTGAGGAAGCCCGTCGTTGGAATATACAAGCCAAGTTCTATAATGAAAATTCCCACTAGTAAATGAAAGTGACTAAACATGAGACTCTCTATCATGAAGAACATGGTGCTACTTTGAAGCACAAGTGTGGAAAAAGATAGTAGCATTGTCCCTTTTCTTTTCTTTTCTTCTCTTTTTTATTAGGCTTTCTTTTTTCTTTGGCCTTTCCTTCTTTTTTTTTCTTTTTTTAGGACAATGCTCTAATAATGATGATCATCACACTTATATTGATTTACAACTCGATATTACAACTCGAAGCTAGAACAAAATATGACTCTATATGAATGCCTCCGGTGGTGTACCGGGATATGCAATGAATCAAGAGTGACATGTATGAAAAATTATGTGTGGTGGATTTTCCACAAATACGATGTCAACTACATGATCATGCATGGCAATATGACAATGATGAAGTGTGTCATAACAAACGGAACGCTGGAAAGTTGCATGGCAATATATCTCGGAATGGCTATGGAAATGCCATGATAGGTAGGTATGGTGGCTGTTTTGAGGAAGATATATGGTGGCTGTTTTGAGGAAGATATATGGTGGGTGTATGGTACCGGCGAAAGTCGCGCGGTACAAGAGAGGCTAGCAATGGTGGAAGGGTGAGAGTGCGTATAATCCATGGACTCAACATTAGTCATAAAGAACTCATATACTTATTGCAAAAAATTATGAGTCATCAAAACAAAGCAATCAACACATGCTACTAGGGGGGAGGTTGGTAGGAGTTAACCATTGCGCGGCCCCGACCTCCACACAAAGAATGACATTCTACAAATACCTCATGCTCTAACTTCGTCACATAGCGGTTCACCATACGTGCATGCTACGGGAATCACAAAGTTCAACACAAGTATTTCCCAATTTCATAATAACTCCACTAGCATGACTCTAATATCACTATCCTCATATCTCAAAACAATTATCAAGCATCCAACTTCACATCATATTCAATGCACTTAGTATGAAAGTTTTTACTACATTCATCTTGGATGCCTATCATGTGAAGGCTAGTTTTATAGCCAAAGCACATTACCATGTTGTTCTAATAGACTCTCAAAAGGATATAAGTGAAGCATGAGAGATCAACAATTTCTACAAAATAAAACCACCGCCATGCTCTAAAGGATATAAGTGAAGCACTAGAGCAAGCAACAAACTACTCCAAAAGATATAAGTGAAGATCAATGAGTAGTTGAATAATTATGTAACTATGTGAAGACTCTCTAATATTTAATAATTTCAGATCTTGGGATATTATTCAAACAGCAAGCAAAACAAACTAAAACAAAATTGACGCTCCAAGCAAAACACATATCATGTGGTGAATAAAAATATAGCATCGAGTAAAGTTACCGATAGACGAAGACGAAAGAGGGGATGCCTTCCCGAATGTCAGGCCCAAGATGCGATTCTATCCCGATCACGTGACACTTACGTGGTTGGGGCACAACCGCATTTCGGGCACTTAGCAAGATGGATATCATTACATCGTACCATTACATACATACATGGGGGATACAACAATACATACAATTCACATGAATACAACAACATCAATACAAGGCATCCGACTACGGATGCAAACATGAAAAGCACAATGACATCCATTTGCTATCCCAGGTTGCCGACCCGGAACCTAACCCAAGACTGACGAAGAAGAAGAACAAAGAACTCCAACAAAAGGTAACATTGCTCTCATGTCAAGTCATCGGAAACCTGCACCTGCAACTATTGTTGTTGTATCTGTGAGCCACACGGACTCAGCAATCCCATAACCATGGGTAACAAGACTAGCAAAGCTCAAAGGGTAAGAAGAGGTAAAGTGGTGAGGTTGCAGCAGCGGCTAAGCAATATATGGTGGCTAACTTACGAGTACAAGAATAAGATGAGCATCTACGCAAACGGTCACAAACTAGTAGTGATCGCTAAAGATCCTGAACTACCTACGAGTCAAACATAACCCCACCGTGTTCTCTTCTCAAGGTGAAAAGAGACAGTCACGCTTACTCACACAGTTGTGTATTTTACTTCGGATCCTCTGTCAAGTTTTCTACAACCGGACATTAACAAATTCCAATCTGCCACATAACCGCGGGCACGGCTTTCGAAAGATCATAACCCTGCAGGGGTGTCCCAACTTAGCCCATCACAAGCTCTCACGATCAGCAGAGATAATAATAATATTACCCCTTATCTTAGGGAAGGCCCGATCAGACTCGGAATTCCCGGTGCACAAGACATTTCGACAATGGTAAAACAAGTCCAGCAAGACATTCCGGCATGCCGACACCCTGATAGTAGCCGCGTGTATCTCATCTCAGGCCACGTCCGGATGAGCAATACGTACAGCAACGAAAGACCCCAGATAACTGGGTGACACCACAAGCTGCTCTAGTTTGGGACCAACACCATCAGCACTGGCCCCCTGCTATGTAGAAGAATCCTCGAGGGTGCAACCCCCTATGCAAATTTATTTAATTAATTAAGTTATTATTATGAGGTAAATTAAAACCAATGTTGGGCCTTGCTGGAGGAGTTTTATTCAAAGACGAACTGTCAAGGGGTCCCCATATACCCAACCATGTAAGGAACGCAAAATCAAGGAACATAACGCCGGTTTATCGGCTCCTAAGGTGGCATGAGTGGAACAAAACACTGATCAAAAGGCCAAGCCTTCCACCCATTGCCAAGTATATAGGTGTGTTAATAATAATAGATATATTGTGATATTCCAACAACAAGATCCGACATGGATCAATCTTCATCTTCACCTGCAACTAGAAACGCTATAAGAGGGGCTGAGCAAGCGGGTAACATAGCCAAACAACGGTTTTGCTGGGAAGGTGTCAAAGGTTAGATGTTTCATGGCAACAAGGAGAGGCTGACAACAAAAGATAGGTAGCGCGACATATAGCGATAGCATCGAGACATCTAACATAGCAATGATAGTAAAGGTATCCAAGGTGATGGTCATCTTGCCTGAGATCCCACAAGGAAGAAGAACGAATCCATGAAGAAGACAAAGAAGAAGCCTTGAAGACGAACCACGTGTAGACGAACGAATCCTCACGATCCCAACGGAAAAAAACTAGCGAGAAGAAAGCACACAACATGGTAAACACACAACACAAGAACATGACAAGGTGCTCAACCAAGTATGATGCAAGACAAATCTATATGATGCAATTCATGGCAAGGGATAAAGCACACAAGAACAACATCACCCAACAAGTTTAAATGAGGCCGGAATCAACACAAAACAATTCCGGTAAGTCCTCATATGCACATTTATAAATTGGTCCAGATCTGAACAAACCTTAAGTTAAAGTTGTTAAACAGCAGGTTAACATGCACCATGATGATCTACACGAAATTCTAGTCAAGTTACATATAAAGTTTGTTTAATTCGGAGCTACGGCCTAGAAGATATGAGCAAAACAAGACAAGCATGGCAACAGTGCAAGATGCACCAAAACCACAAGCAAAAACTCTCCAAACATGCAAACAACATGATATTATGCTTCTACATGCAAAATCACACAAGTTTCATATAGGGCACGCTCAAAACGGAGCAACGGTTCAACACATACACATGAAACAAGATATAACAACAAGTTGTCCACAATCAGCCACATAGCAACTTTGGAGCAAGGTAAATATATGCTACAGGACCCAAACATGATAACAAGAAGCATGAACGTGAAGTAGACATGTTACTTAACAAGCATGAACTTAGAACACACCCAAAAGCTTGCTGGAACACATTTAAACAAGCATGACAAGTTGCAATAAATTTATCCAGACTTAGACAAAATCTGGGAAGGCAAAAACATCATCACGATGCTGCCTTCGGAGGCAAAAAACAACAAGCGTGTCAACTCTACTAAGTATATAAAGATCATGGACATGTAGTAGACATATCATACATCAAACAACTCCACTGGAGCAACTCCATAGGAGGCATGGATCAATAACAACAAGCTTCACCAAATTGATCATGCTGATAAAAATGCTGACATGTAAATTTATAGCAACTTGAGAGCAAGATATAAATAAGCTACAGCAGGCCATATATGCAAAATAAGGCATTGATGGATAGAGCATAACATGGACAACAAGACATGATCATTTGACATATTAAAACATGCATGGATTTGAGTGGGGCATCAAGCAAACATAGCATCAGGTTTAACAGATTCCAGACATAGCAGTTTTTCACTAAGTATAAAACAGCAACATTGGCATGGCATGTTTACAAGCTTGTTTAAGTCACCTCAAGGCATATCATGGAAAGTAGATTGCACCACAGCAAAGACCATAAGATTGTGCTTCTAAGACATAAAGACATGAGGCATGAAGACAAACACACCAATAGCAATGAGCAAGTCAAATCAGCATCTCATAACAAGTTTCAGCACTTATCAGCCACATGCACTTTTGCAACAGAGATTAACATGGCAAGATGGCACCTAACATGAATGCTACAGCAACCAACATGTATAGCACTTCACAATGAACATTTTTACATATCATATGCTCCATTTGGACCAACATGGACAAAGTTACAAGCATCACAAGTATGCAACAAAATTACACTTACCAGCAGTTTTAAACATGTAGCACTCTTGCAACGAGGATTAGAGCATCAAGATGAAGTCAAACAAGCATGCCACAATGGAATAAAATGAAGAGCATATCTCCACGGTCATTTTGACATATTATACACTCAATTTGAATAAGCACACAAAAAGTTACAGCCATGCAAAGATGTAACAAAAATTACATATTTAGGACTTGGCAGTTTTTCAGACGACGGAAAAAAAACAACGGGTGAGCGGGAGATACTATAAGACGCCTAGAGCGAGACTTAGGCGGGACTCACCGAAGCGGGCTGAGGCCCAGGTTGGAGGACAAGGGGCCCGGTCGGTTGAGGGAGGAGGAGGCAGGCCAAGGCGGGCCGGGGTAGTGGGCCAGCCTGGCAGTGCGGCTAAGCCGCGGGCGAGGAGGACGAACGGCCCACGCAGCGGCTGGCCCAAGCGGCGCGTGGTGGAGCGGTCTCCCTCGACAGCGAGGCAGAGACCAAGTGCACCGGCGATTGCAAGAGGACAGGGGACGGCAGGGCAGGACCGGTGGGGCCTCGGGGCCATGGATCCGAGCCGGATCCGGCAACGGCGACGAGCGAGGGTGGCCGTCGGCGAGCATAGGCGGCTCAGTTATGCGGGATCCAGCGGGGCAGCGAGCCCCCGACCCAGATCGGCCACGGGGAGGAGGATCGAGGCCTCGGGCAAGCGGCGGCGCTCAGGGATGAGCGGAGGGAGGCGCGGGGCACGCGGAGGAGCGGTCGGGCCCGGACGGGCCAGCTTCGGCCCGGCGCGGGCCGGCGGTGGGCTTCGGCGGCGGGGAAGTGGGCACGGAGAGGTGGCGGCACATGGTTGGAGGAGAGCGGCGGCGGGACGACGTGGCGGCTAGTGGTTGGCTGGAGCGACGTGGCGGCTGGACATGTCCAGCGCGGACGGACATGTCCGGCGGCGCGAGGGGAGCGGGGCTAGGGTTTCTTCTGCGAAACTTCGGGGGGTGGGGGGGACACATATATATAGGTAGAGGGAGCTAGGAGTGTCCAAAAGAGGAGCGGTTTTCGGCCACGCGATCCTGATCCGACGACCGAGAGCATGGAGGGGGTTAGAATGGGCTTGGGGGCTATTGTGAAAGGGGTGCTGGGCCAAAAGGGAAAAGGCTTCCGGCGGTTAATGCGGTTAACCGTTGGGCTATCAAACGGACTCTGAATGCGACAAAACTTGACTAGCAGTCTACCTATAATAAGACCACAAGCCAAGTTTCACCCCATTCCGAGAACATTTTTCGGCCACTCATAAAATAAATATTCGGAGGTGCCGCGGGCGCGTGGAAGTGTGTCTGGGCTCAAAACGAACAACGGAAAGGCGGGCTCGGGCGGATGCAAGTTTTGAAAACATGAGGATGCAACACACATGATGACTAGGCAAGGATGTAACACGCAAGCAGATGACATGGCAACGACAACGAATAACTGGCTGACACCTGGCGCATCGGTCTCGGGGTGTCACACCGGGGCATCCCCAAGCTTAGGATTTTGGTTGTCCTTGAATTTTACCTTGGGGTGCCTTGGGCATCCCCAAGCTTAGGCTCTTGCCACTCCTTATTCCATAGTCCATCGATATTTACCCAAAACTTGAAAACTTCACAACACAAAACTCAACAGAAAACTCGTAAGCTCCGTTAGTATAAGAAAATAAAACCACCACTTAGGTACTGTTATGAACTCATACTAAATTCATAATGGTGTAATATCTACTGTATTCCAACTTATCCATGGTTCATACCCTCCGATACTACTCATAGATTCATCAAAATAAGCAAACAGCACATAGAAAACAGAATCTGTCAAAAACAGAACAGTCTATAGTAATCTGTAACTTTCGAATACTTCTGTAACTCTAAAAATTCTCAAATAAATTGGTAGACCTGAGGAATTTTTCTATTGATCATCTGCAAAAGAATCAACTAAAAAGCACTCTCCATTAAAAATGGTAGCTAATCTCGTGAGCGCTAAAGTTTCTGTTTTTTACAGCATGATCATATAAACTTCACACAAGTCTTCCCAAAGGTTCTACTTGGCACAAACACTAATTAAAACAGAAAACCACATCTAAACAGAAGCTAGATGCATAATTATTCCTAAACAGAAGCAAAAACAAAGAACAAAAATAAATGTGGGTTGCCTCCCAACAAGCGCTATCGTTTAACGCCCATAGCTAGGCACGATGATTTCAATGATGCTCGCATAAAAGATAAGAATTGAAACATAAAGGGAGCATCATGAAGAATATGACTAGCACATTTAAGTCTAACCCACTTCCTATGCATAGGGATTTTGTGAGCAAACAACTTATGGGAACAATAATCAACTAGCATCGGAAAGCAAAACAAGCATAGCTTCAAAACTTTAAGCACATAGAGAGGAAACTTGATATTATTGCAATATGTAGAAGCATATGATCCTCTCTCATAATAATTTTCAGTAGCATCATGAATGAATTCAACAATATAACTATCACATAAAGCATTCTTGTCATGATCCCCAAGCATACAAATTTTATTACTCTCCACATAAGCAAAATTCTTCTCATTCGGAATAGTGGGAGTATCATAAGAGACTTGGATACTATAGATTGTTTCCACATTAAAAGAGTAATGTTCAGAAAAGGGGTAATCATAATCATGACAAGTCTGATAAATATAATCCTCACTACTTTTTATAGCATAAGTGTCATCACAATAATCATCATAAATAGGAGGCATGCTTTCATCATAATAGATTGGCATATCAAAACTTGGGGGACTAAAAATATCATATTCATCAAACATAGCATCCCCAAGCTTGGGATAAACATTAATTGCAGCAAATATATTCTCAAACATGGCATCCTCATCAAACATAGAATCCCCAAGCTTGTGCCTTTTCATATCATAAGCATAATCCCTCTCATCATTAATAGTATGGATAGCACCGATAGTATAGCAATTATCATTATCACAATGAGTAATAGGAGAAAAATCATTTGGGAGGGATACCTTTTTATCTTTGCCTCTCTGTCTTTCCTTTTTCTTCTTCACATTAAGTATGGGTTTAATCTTCTTTTTGGAGCTCCTTATTAATGAGATTGGTTGAATAGAAGGCTCCTCCTCGTTACCTGATTCATCATAAGAAAGAATAGGAGGATATTGGGAAATCTCTTCCCTTTCATTAGTATTCTCTTCATCTTCTATTTGTTTTCTTGTCTTTAGGTAATTGGCAATATAAGGATTTTCATTGCAATTCACCGCACAATACATATAAATTTCCTCTAGATCAAAATCAAGAAGTTTATCAAGGGCAAATCCTGGAAGATGCTTAGTCCTACATTTGATTTCTTCATAACCCAAAAGCAAGCTAAGTTCATTATGATGTGCAAGGGAAATCAAGTCATCACAATTTTTGGACACGATTCGATCATGAAACAATTTTCATTGGATAATGAAATGACCACGTTCATTGCAAAGTTCACAAGTACGGCTAAGAAATTTTAAATTTTCAGCACAATCATCTAGCCTTTCTAGCAACCATTTAGTTTCTAAATACTTATGCCTCTTGCAAAATCTATCTTCCCTATTTGGTATGTGATACGTCCAAAACGTATCTATAATTTCTGCTTGCTCCATGCCTCTTTTGTGTGATATTGCTATGATATTTATGCACTTCCATGCACTTTTGATCATATTTGGACTAACCTATTAACTCAGTGCACCCCAGTGCTAGTTTCTGTTTTCTGCTGTTTTTGTATTTCAGGTTTTCCCATTACGTAAACTGCCAGAAAAATTCCGGGAAAAATATATAAAAAATCAGCGTTCCGGAAGCTTCCATGCGGCCAAAGTAGGGCCGAAGGGGGGCCACCAGGGCTCCAGGCGTCCCGGCCACGCGGCCGCCCTCCAGGCCGCGCCGGGGGGGCGCCTGGGCCCCCCTTAGCTCCCCTGGCGACCCCCTTTGGCATATATTTACACCGCGTCACAGAAACCCTGATTCCAGACCCCTTTTCTCCAGACGCAATTCCGATCTCCGCCGCCATCGCCATCAAGCTTCGAGGGACCAGAATTCCTGTGCCGACACCCTGCCGGGACGGGGAAGTGCCCCCGGATTCATCTCCATCGACGTTGCTTCTTCCCTCCATGATACGGGAGTAGTTCCTCCTTGGGGCTGAGGTTTCTACCAGTAGCTATGTGGTCAATTCTCTCTCCCATGATGTGATCTTCGTTGTGATCATAGGCTATGTTAATCTAGGGTGATCCCATGATATTTCCCCTTCCTCTATGTATTGGATTGATGTACTCACTTGTCTTTATCTAGTATAATCCCCGAGACCAAGGTGACAGCGGTCTATTGGACATGGATTAGAAAAATATTTTCATGAGTGATTTCCTCTCTTGTGTGTTGATTGAAGATTGAGAGTCTCTTGGTGCTTGTCTTTGACTATCCTTTAGATATGTTGTGGTGATGGTGGGACTCTCTTTGGATGGCCGCGGTGACATTGGGAAATCCTTAGATAGAGAACTACGAACTTTGAGGTGTGCTTTTGTAGCCCTACATAATTCTCGTCCTCTCTTGACCATGAAGGAATGACCTCCGGGTGCGTCTCCATTGCATGTTTTATAGGAAATATCATGTGATTCGATTATGTTAATGTTCTTGGGAGTTGCCACTAGTGAAAGTATGAACCCTAGGCCTTGTTTCCACCATTGCAATACCAGTTGTGCTCACGTTTACCACTTGTTTGCTTGCTGCACTTTTTATTACAGAATTATATTACTTTGTTTTGCCATCCATATCACTTGCCATTTAACATCTCTTCGCCGAACTAGTGCACATATACATCTAACAAGTGTATTAGGTGTTTTGGGGACACAAGAGACTTCTTGTATCTTAGTTGCAGGGTTGCTTGAGAGAGACCATCTTCAACCTCTACTTCCCTGAGTTCGATAAACCTTGGGTCATCCACTTGAGGGAAATTGCTGTTGTCCTACAAACCTCTGCGCTTGGAGGCCCAACATAGTCTACAAGAGTAGAAGCGTGTGTAGACATCAAGATATTTCTGGCGCCGTTGCCGGGGAAGTGAGTGCTTGAAGGTATATCTTTAGATCTTGCAATTAAATCTTTTTGTTTGTTGTTTTTATTTCACTAGTTATGCTTATGGACAACCTTGCTATTGGATCGTTGCTTGTGGGAAGACGCCCCACACCTGTGGTGGTTGCTCCTCCCCCTACTGAAATTGTGCCCTATAAAATACCAGCTGGTATTATCGATTATGTTTTGGCTAATCGTTATGGAGGAGACAGACATCCCGGTGAACACTTGCTATATCTGTCACAACTATGTTCATTATTTAAGCTTGCAGGTGTATCAAGGGAGTTTGTCATGAGGAAATTGTTCGCCGTATCACTTATAGATAAAGCTTCAGATTGGTATAAGCTTCTCGATGACTCTCACCTGCTGGATTGGGAAGATATCCAGTCTCTCTTTTACTCCAAGTTTTATCCTCTTCATGAAGTCCATAAGAATAGGAATTATGTTTATAATTTCTACCCTCATGATGGAGAGAGCATAGCTCAAGCTTGGGGGAGACTGAAAACGTTAATGCTAAAATGTCCTAACCATGGGCTCCCCAAAGATATGATTATTACTAATTTCTATGCGAGGCTTTCTCGACAGGATAAAAACTTGCTCGATGCTTCCTCTATGGGTTCTTTCACAAACGAAAAGATTGATGCTAAATGGGAACTCCTTGAAAGAATTCAACGCAACACTGAAGATTGGGAGATCGACAAAGGTAAAGAGTCAGGTATAATTTATGAGTATGATTGCATTAAGTCCTTTGTTGAAACTACAAGTTTTAATAAGTTTAGTGCTAAGTTTGGGCTTGATTCTCAACTCCTTGTTGATTTCCTCAAATCTTTTGCTTCACATCTTAATATGCCTAAGGGGGATTGGATCAAGCATCATAAACCTTTTAAAGAGATTTGCAAAGAAATTGAAATTGTTCATGATGATTGCAACATGCATGATCCAATTCCTAAAAATGAAGTTTTATATAAGCATGTTAATTTTTGTGGAGTGGATAAACCTTGTGAAAGGCCTATGATTGAAGAAGAGAAGTATTGTAAGCAACATAAGCATGAAAGAACAATCACTTGGGTCAGAGATTTAAATGAAATTGCTAGATAATTGTGTGACCTTTATCCTTTTACTTGTGAACTTTGCCGTATAGAGGGTCACTTTAATTTTCAATGCATGCACTTCCAAAACATAACTGTTACACAGTTGTGTGATAACATGATCACCGCTGATCTTTATGATGAGCTTATGTTATTTTTGATGTGTGAAGAGTTATCAAAAAAGACTTCTTGGCTAGATGTTAATGCCATAGGAATAAAAAACACCTTGCAAAATTGCCATCTCTATTGTGTTGTTAATTGCCATGAAAATGATTACATAAGTAAGATTAGAAAGGAGGGAACTTTACCAAAGTATAAAAATGTCTCTTATATTTCTGCTAATAAAAAGGAGAGTTTCTCCCAAGTTTCCCCTATTGTTTCTAATGATAAACCAGGATATGTGGAGAAGCTTCATCTCCAACCACTCCCTCCTAAGGTGAAGAAGAAGAAAAAGAAGAGGAGGAGGAAGAGGAGCAAGAAGGAAGAAGAATGGGTATCAACCTGGCCTGAGCATATTCCTCCCATCAACTTTTATCCTAACGGTTGTAAGTTTAAAGAAGAAGGTGAAGTTTATTGCCTTAATTATCATCTTGATGATACGTCCGTAGGTACTATTGAAGATGATTTTGATTATGATATGCTTGTTACTTATTGTGATTGGGAAAATGATGATAATGCTACTTATGATCTTGAAAATCTTTTTGGTACCAACTCTGAAAGTGATGATATGGAAAGCTCTAAGCTTGGGGATGATAGGATTGCAAATCCTTTACCCACTAGTGATGTGACAATTGATAATTCTTTTGCTAGTAAGAATAAAGACAACATGATTACAAATATAGTTGCTAGCAATGATAATGCTCTTCTCTACTATGATGATGTTATAACTCCAATCTATAGTGATTATAAAGGTAACTATGACATAAGGAGAAATTATCCTTATGAAACTTGTCATAATCATGGAGGGAATTACTCCCTTGTTGAACACCACCCTCCTTATACACAATTAATCTATAGTGTTCAAGTTGTTTATGATAGTCCTACTCCCACTATTACCAATGAGAAAGATTATGCTTATGTGGAGAGTAAGAGTACCTTTTTGCATGTGGATCATGGTAACAATGCTTTATGTGATGCTTATATTGTTGAGTTCATCCATGATGCCACTGAAATTTATAATGAGAGAGGGAGACTTGGTTCTAAATATCTTAATAATAAGAAGTTTCCTCTCTTGATGGTGAATATTTTGAAGTTATGCTTGTTTTGCCTTCTTATGCTAGTTGCTTTGTGCTTCAATGAATTATTCTATTGCAATATTCCTATGCATAGGAAGCATGTTAGGCTTAAATGTGTTTGGTATTTTCTTCTTGATGCTCTCTTTCGTTCTTCAGCTCTTATTCCTACGAGAGCATCATTAAAGTCTTAAGCCTATCTTTATGGCTATAAAGAAAGAGCTCTAGGGAGACAACCCTTGTTATCTTTGATTTCAGTTTTAGTGGTCTTGACGTTTGTTACTACTGTAGCAACATCATTGTATCTTTATTTTTCAGCTTTGTGCCAAGTTTAGCCTCTGATTGCAAGAAAGTTCAAAAGTTGTGACGTGCTGTCCAGGAAACAGATTCTGTCCTTGGACAGAAAAATTCGTATAAAATCACCAGATCATCTTTTTGGTCTGAATTGTTTCGACAGCATGCTCTATACAATTGTCTTTCGGGCATCTGTTCTGAGTTTTTTTATTAGAGTTGCAGAAGTGCCCCGAAAAAATCATTTACTACCTGCTGGTCTGTTTTTCACAGATTCTGTCCTGTTTTGCCTTTCCTTCATTTTGCAAACCTTGAGCTTGCTTTTTCTTTGCAAAAACCTTTTGGCAATCTTGAGAAACAGTAGCTCTTCAATATTATCTTTATTTCCAGCAGGGAAAAGTTATTTTATTGTGGGTACTAACCTCGCTAATCAGATTATGATGAGTTATGTATGAAGGGAGTTTTCAAGTGTGCGAGGGAAGATGATAAAAGAAGATTCAGGAGGGTCAAACGCTCAAGCTTGGGGATGCCCCCATGCACCCCCAATAAATATTCAAGAAGACTCAAGCGTCTAAGCTTGGGGATGCCCCCCGTGCATCCCCTTCTCCATCAACAATTATCAGTTCGTCTTTCGTTCCACTATATTTTTATCACTTCATGTGTTATGTGCTATGCTTGGAGCGTCTTGCTTTTAGTTTCCTTTTTAGTTTTCTTTAGCTTTGCCTGCTGTTCATAACGAGTTGGAACTCAGCTTTCTTTGTGTGGGAGAGAAACACGGTCCACTTCAACCTAGAACACAACATAGAATTTTCATGTCTATCTTTGTTGTGTGTGTTCTTTGTCTTTCAATAGCTACTATCATGTTCAGCTCTTAGTTTTCATGCTTACTTTTTAAAGAGCTTTTGTTTAGTTGGTCGCTGGAACTCTCTTTATTTGTCATGCTTATCTTGTTAAGAGAGTTAGCTTCTGTTGCACTGGTTGATATGTCTATGATAAAAATGCTATGTGCATAATGGTGCTTAGTAGTTCATGTTTTCTTATGGTTAGTCTCAAATAGCTGGGGGTTCTCAATGTTTTATTGGAGTACCAACATGATTTGTTTGCCTATGATGTGGTATGGTTTAGTGATATCTTCCTCCAAGAATTTATTTTGATTGACTTGGCATATGCTCACGCATATTTAAGACTGCAAAGAAAGTCTATCAAGCCTTGATGATCTTTAATTTCTGAGTAGCGATATAACTTCCATGCCCGATTCAATGTTGCTTTGTCGCTCTGCATGATTATGACCGTCATTGCTCTTTTAGTTGGTCGCTCCCAGTCTTTTGCTAACCTTCGCATGTACTAAGCGGACTGACTGCTTGTGCATCCAAAATCCTTTAAACCAGTTATGCCATATGAGTCCACCATACCTTCCTATACATGGTATTTACCTGCCATTCCTAACGAAGACTTTCATGTACCATCTCGAAATTATTCAAAAAAGCATTTCTCTTTTTGTGCCTCTGTTTTAGCTCATGAGGAAGTAGTAGTTAATTCATGATCTTTTTAAGTTGGACAAGCTTCACCCCGGGATTGCATGTCTAATGTGCAAACCCATAATACGAGAAGGAACTGGCATAGAGTGCGCCCGGCTCATTAAAAAATTATACAACAAACAAACCCTCCTTCACGCTTTGTTCATGAGAAATCAGAAAAATTTGGCAGTGATAAACAAAGGAGATTAAGAGGATGTGATCGTCCTCATGCGGGAGTCGTTCCTCGAAACTTGTCCAGCTCGAGAAGTAATTGAGTTATCTGCTAGCATTCGTTGACGAAATATGCATATTCTAAAAAATAATTATTACCTCTGTTTTTAAAAACCAAGAGCTCTGGTACATGTTTAGTTTTTGTTTCCGACCACGGATTTTCAACCTTGCCATCAAAAGCCATGGTTCGAGAGTGTCCACCTTCTTTAAAGCACCAACTATTGAGAGCATGATTGTCATTCTGAGTGTAATGTGCATTGTCCCAAAGTACCATTGTCTTTTGCATGATTATGATATCGTTTATTCTGAAATCATTGTATCTAGTCGTCACTTAAACTTTGGAGGTGCCCCTGCATTTATGTTTTGCTTCACTAAAGGGGGCAAGCGAGATATCACTTTGTCATATTTGCACACCATGCTCATTGCAAATCTATTGATTGTTTCAATATCATATTGTAAAACTTTCAGTTCTTTGTGATTTTCTCATGAGGCAACTTAACTACTACAGATTCATTGTCCCAGTAAGCACTTGTCATGTGACTGTAAAAAGTCCTTATATGGTTAATATCATGTCACCACAGAAATTATGCTTGTTATCATTTACCTACTCGAGGACGAGCAGGAATTAAGCTTGGGGATGTTGATACGTCCAAAACGTATCTATAATTTCTGCTTGCTCCATGCCTCTTTTGTGTGATATTGCTATGATATTTATGCACTTCCATACACTTTTGATCATATTTGGACTAACCTATTAACTCAGTGCACCCCAGTGCCAGTTTCTGTTTTCTGCTGTTTTTGTATTTCAGGTTTTCCCATTACGTAAACTGCCAGAAAAATTCCGGGAAAAATATATAAAAAAATCAGCGTTCCGGAAGCTTCCATGCGGCCAAAGTAGGGCCGGAGGGGGGCCACCAGGGCTCCAGGCGCCCTGGCCACACGGCCCCCCTCCAGGCCGCGCCGCAGAAACCCTGATTCGCAGAAACCCTGATTCAAGACCCCTTTTCTCCAGACGCAATTCCGATCTCTGCCGCCATCGCCATCAAGCTTCGGGGGACCAGAATTCTTGTGCCAGCACCCTGCCGGGACGGGGAAGTGCCCCCGGATTCATCTCCATCGACGTTGCTTCTTCCCTCCATGATGCGGGAGTAGTTCCTCCTCGGGGCTGAGGTTTCTACCAGTAGCTATGTGGTCAATTCTCTCTTCCATGATGTGATCTTCGTTGTGATCATAGGCTATGTTAATCTAGGGTGATCCCATGATATTTCCCCTTCCTCTATGTATTGGATTGATGTACTCACTTGTCTTTATCTAGTATAATCCCCGAGACCAAGGTGACAGCGGTCTATTGGACATGGATTAGAAAAATATTTTCATGAGTGATTTCCTCTCTTGTGTGTTGATTGAAGATTGAGAGTCTCTTGGTGCTTGTCTTTGACTATCCTTTAGATATGTTGTGGTGATTGTGGGACTCTCTTTGGATGGCCGCGGTGACATTGGGAAATCCTTAGATAGAGAACTACAAACTTTGAGGTGTGCTTTTGTAGCCCTACATAATTCTCGTCCTCGCTTGACCACGAAGGAATGACCTCCGGGTGCGTCTCCATTGCATGTTTTATGGGAAATATCATGTGATTCGATTATGTTAATGTTCTTGGGAGTTGCCACTAGTGAAAGTATGAACCCTAGGCCTTGTTTCCACCATTGCAATACCAGTTGTGATCACGTTTACCACTTGTTTGCTTGCTGCACTTTTTATTACAGAATTATATTACTTTACTTTGCCATCCATATCACTTGCCATTTAACATCTCTTTGCCGAACTAGTGCACCTATACATCTAACAAGTGTATTAGGTGTGTTGGGGACACAAGAGACTTCTTGTATCTTAGTTGCAGGGTTGCTTGAGAGAGACCATCTTCAACCTCTACTTCCCTGAGTTCGATAAACTTTGGGTCATCCACTTGAGGGAAATTGCTGTTGTCCTACAAACCTCTGCGCTTGGAGGCCCAACATAGTCTACAAGAGTAGAAGCGTGTGTAGACATCAGTATGTACTTGCAAACTCTATGCACTCCACAAAAATCGACATGCTTATATGAGATATTTTCATCATGACTAGTGCAAACATCATTAGTACTATGGATATTCGAATAATTCACACTAACAACATTGCAATCATGCTCATCATTCAAGTTTTGAGTGCCAAGCATTCTATGTAATTCCTCTTCTAATACTTGAGCACAATTTTCCTTTCCATCATTTTCACGAAAGATATTAAAAGGATGGAGCATATGAGCTAACCTTAATTCATTTTTTGTAGTTTTCTTTTATAAACTAAACTAGTGATAAAACAAGAAACTAAAAGATTCGATTGCAAGATCTAAAGATATACCTTCAAGCACTCACCTCCCCGGCAACGGCGCCAGAAAAGAGCTTGGTGTCTACTACACAACCTTCTTCTTGTAGACGTTGTTGGGCCTCCAAGTGCAGAGGTTTCTAGGACAGTAGCAAATTTCCCTCAAGTGGATGACCTAAGGTTTATCAATCTGTGGGAAGCGTAGGATGAAGATGGTCTCTCTCAAACAACCCTGCAATCAAATAACAAATAGTCTCTTGTGTCCCCAACACACCCAATACAATGGTAAATTGTATAGGCGCACTAGTTCAGCGAAGAGATGGTGATACGAGTGCAATATGGATGGTAGATATAGATTTTTGTAATCTGAAAATATAAAAATAGCAAGGTAGCAAGTGGTAAAAGTGAGCAAAACGGTGTTGCAATGATAGGAAACAAGGCCTATGGTTCATACTTTCACTAGTGCAAGTTCTCTCAACAATAATAACATAACTGGATCATATAACTATCCCTCAACATGCAACAAAGAGTCACTCCAAAGTCACTAATAGTGGTGAACAAACAAAGAGATTATGGTAGGGTACGAAACCACCTCAAAGTTATTCTTTCCGATTGATCTATTCCAGAGTCGTAGTAAAATAACACAAAGCTATTCTTTCCGTTTGATCTATCATAGAGTTCGTACTAGAATAACACCTTAAGATACAAATCAACCAAAACCCTAATGTCACCTAGATACTCCATTGTCACCTCAAGTATCCATGGGCATGATTATACGATATGCATCACACAATCTCAGATTCATCTATTCAACCAATATAAAAGAACTTCAAAGAGTTCCCCAAAGTTTTTACCGGAGACTTAAGACGAAAACGTGTGCCAACCCCTATGCATAGATTCCCAAGGTCACGGAACCCGCAAGTTGATCACCATAACATACATCAAGTGAATCAATAGAATACCCCCATTGTCACCACCGGTATCCCACGCAAGACATACATCAAGTGTTCTCAAATCCTTAAAGACTCGATCCGATAAGATAACTTCAAAGGGAAAACTCAATTCATCACGAGAGAGTAGAGGGGGAGAAGCATTATAAGATCCAACTATAATAGCAAAGCTTGCGATACATCAAGATCGTGCCATCTCAAGAACACGAGAGAGAGAGAGAGAGAGAGAGAGAGAGAGAGAGAGAGAGAGAGAGAGGAGAGAGAGAGAGATCAAACACATAGTTACTGGTACATACCCTTAGCCCCGAGGGTGGACTACCCCCTCCTCGTCATGGAGAGCACCGAGATGATGAAGATGGCCACCGGAGAGGGATTCCCCCTTCCGGCAGGGTGCCGGAACGGGGTCTAGATTGGTTTTTGGTGGCAACAGAGGCTTTCGACGGCGGAACTCCCGATCTAGGTTACTTTCCGGAGGTTTCTGTATATATAGAGGATGTTGGAGTCGGGGCCAAGTAAAGGAGGTCTAGGGGCTGTCCACGAGGCAGGGGGCGCGCCCAGTAGGGGGGGCGCCCCTACCCTCGTGGGCAGCCCGAGCATCTCCTGGTCCTCCTCCGATACTCCTGGGCTTCTTCTGGTCCAAAAATCACCTCCGTTGAATTTCAGGTCAATTGGGCTCCGTTTGATATTCCTTTTCTGCGAAACCCTAAAACAGGAGAAAAACATAAACTGGTACTGGGCTCTGGGTTAATAGGTTAGTCCCAAAAATCATATAAAAGTGTATATACAAGCCTATAAAACATCCTAGAAGGATAATATAATAGCATGGAACAATCAAAAGTTATAGATACGTTGGAGACGTATCTGTTTGCAAGGTGAATTCTTCGATGGGAAAGAACCAAACTGTCAGCGTCCTGGGAACCAGGGTACCCAGACTTGCCTGTCAGCGGGCCACGACGTGCCCCTGCTACGGCCTGGTACGGCCCAGATGATCGGTCAGCTGTCCAAGACCCTCGCGAGGGGGCTAAGCCTCGCGAGGAGAGCAACGTCGAGACTTCCTCAGGAGTGGCCTCGGCAAGGTGCTCCAGAGGGGCGGAGAATCCAAGGCCAAGCTTGCCTCAGGAGGAGGTAGTGATGTCAGCAGTGACGCACCACGCCAGCGGGTGCCAGCGTCCGCCAGCGGCGTAGTTGCCGTTTCGGTGCAAGGGGGACAGCACAGCCGGAGGTTCCCGAGGAGCGGGACAAATGTTTCCCCTTTGGTGCAAGAAGACCGAAGACCACAAGGACGACAAGGAGGATGTCACCATCGAGCCCACCACCGCGTCACCGCCTGATCATTTTGCAGGCGAAGACCGCTTTTGTCAGGATAGGAACGTCCTTGTGTTCCCGCTCAAAATGGCCGTTGTGGGATCCCTTCCCGCCTAAACAGTTCGGAGGAAGAGGACCCTGGCCTCCTATATAAGTAGCTAGGACCCCCACTGTGGAGGGACAAGTCGAACCAAGTCCAGCCAAGTAGAGCAGACCCATAAACTCTGCCACCACGCAAGGAGCAAGAACACTTGCCTCCTGACCCTCCTGAGCTCAGAACCACTTTACTAGTTGGTATTCCAGCCCTCCCGAGGCCAATCCACCGAAGCAGGAAGTAGGGTCTTACACCACACGGTGGCCCAAACCTGGGTAAATTCTTGCGTGTTCTATCTGTTGTTTGCTTCAATCTCTTCACCAAGGCGAGAGCGAGACGCTAGGTAGGCGCAAGTGGGAGAGATCTTCGTTCACGTCCCTGTGTTCGAACTTCTTGGGTTTTGCGGAGTCCTAAATCTGACATTTGGCACGCCGGGTAGGGGGTGTGTCGAGATCTCGCTTCTCCCACGACCTCGTCCCGCTCTCGTCGTCGACTTCACTCCACAGCCATGGTGGACACACGCCGAGCTCGCGCCGCCCGTCGTGCAGCAAACGTCGCTCAGACGGCGCCCGCGGGCAACGGTGCACCGCTCCCCCGCCCAACTCGCCGGTCGCCAACGTTGCCACCGACCCGGCCGTCCACGAGCAGCAGGACGCGTCGCTGCCACCGTCTGTGCGGCACGATGGCCGCACGGCGACGCCTTCACCCTCATCGGCCGCGGCGTCATCCTCGCATGTCTGTCGCGGGCCGGTCTACCAGCAGCCTGCACTGCTGATGTCGCGGGAGCTCTTTGCTACCGCCCGGCAGATGACCTCTACGACGAGTGGCTCCACCGCATCACCGAGCTCATCAACACCGCTGGAGAAGCACCTGCACCAACACACTCCTCCCGTCCCCCGTCGCCCCGGCGGGGAACGAAGGCCACAGAGTCCAGGCTCCGCTTCCACTCTACGGTGTCGGCCAGGAGGTCCGGCGCGAGGCTCCGCGGCGTGAGCCGGCCCATAGAGCCCATGCGCGCGATGAGGAGAGCTGCCAGGTGATTCCGCATCCCCAGGCGGGGGCTCGCGGTCCCCCTGGCCCACAGTGCCAAGACCGTGCGCCACGGGAGGTGGTGGCGCCAGCACCCCAAGAACCAGCACCGCAGGCGCAGGGGGCGCCTGCGATCATGAGCGTGGCTGGATGTCGCGCCCTAGCTCGTGAGCTATGGCGCCTCGTCTGGCCCGGCAAGTTTAACCCGGACCTGCCTCCGTGCTACAACGGCACCACCGACCCCACGGAGTTCCTCCAACTCTACGAGCTAAGCATCGAGGCGTCCAACGACACCGAGCAGGTCACGGCGAACTGGTTCCCCATGGCTCTCAAAGATGGCGCACGCTCCTGGCTCCTGAACCTCCTAGTGGGATCCATCTCCTCCTAGGAAGAGCTTCGTGAGCGTTTCGTCACCAACTTCCAAGGCACCCGCGACCGAGCCCCGGTAGCTGCTGACCTGCGCCGCGTGAGGCAGCAGCCTAGAGAGTCCCTGCAAAAGTACATCCAACGCTTCAACACCATGCGCCTCCGGATCCCTAGGGTCTCGGACGAGGCCATCATCTCGGTGTTCTCCGACGGCGTCCGTGACGTCAAGATGAGGGAGGAGCTCGCCATCCACGAGGACCTGTGCACAGCCCTCGAGATGTTCAATCTCGCGGCAAAGTGCGCCAGGGCGGAGGAAGGACGCCTTTCCCTCCAGGAGCTGCCTGAGGCGGAGGCGGACGACAGGAAGGCCAAGGCCAAAGAAGCAAAGTGCAAGGGACCCGCCGTGCTGGCTGCGGAGCCAGAAGTAAAACGCGGTTGCGGCTACGATGACCTCCCCAGAGACAACCGACCGTACTGCGTCTTCCACAACGTCCACAACCACAACACTAATGACTGCCAGGAGCTCAGGACGATGCACGGCGGGCGTGTTGGGCAGCGCCCTGAGCGCGACAACCGCGGCTACGGCCGTGGAGGAGGCCGAGGTGGAGGACGTTGGGACGAGAGGAACTCGCGCCAAGGGTGGCGCGAACAGCCCCGTGAAGACCACTGGCAGGAGCAGCCTCGTGACGCCCCCTGGCGGGACCAGCCTCGTGAGGGTCGCCCTCAGGGAAATGGAGGCCTGCCTCCGCTGCCGCCACCACCAAGAAGGAATGACGACGACCGCCAGGGAGACGGAGCAGGGGGCTTCCAGGAGCCGCGTGCAGTTGCATGCATCTTGGCAGGAGCCCATGCTCCGGCTTCCCGTCGCATCTTCAAGTAGTTCACCCATGAGGTGAATGCGGCGCTTCCCAGGCCTGACGCCGCGCGCAACCTCAGGTGGACCAAGCAAGTCATCACCTTCGACGCCAAGGACCAGCTCAAGTGCACCGCAGCCCCAGGCGCTCTCCCGATGCTCTGCACCCCGTCCATCAGCAACGTCCTCGTGACCAAGACCCTCATCGACGGCGGAGCGGGACTCAATGTCCTCTCCGTCTAGACCTTCGAGACGCTCCAGGTCCCCTACGATCAGCTCCACCCGACCAGTCCATTCTACGGAGTCACGGATGGCTCCACACTCCCGATGGGGCAGGTCCGCCTTCGTGTCACCTTTGGTGACCGCGACAATTACCACACCGAGCTCATTGACTTTGACGTCGCCAACATCCACCTCCCGTACAATGCCATCCTTGGGTATCCTACCCTCGCCAAGTTTATGGCGGCGACCCATCACGGCTACAATGTCCTCAAGATGCCTGGGAGCGGCGGAGTCATTACGATCGCCTCCGATGAGAAGGAAGCGGTGTGTTCCCTGGAGCGCACCTACCAGACTGCGGCGGTCGAATGCTCTGATGAGGATGGAGCCATCCTCGCCATGCAGACCGCCCCCAAGAAGAAAAAGAACTGGGCCCGCGTGACCACTGAGAGCCTTCGAAGCCCCTGGGCCTCAGGAGCCCGACGATCCTCAGGAGCAACCCGCATGGCTCGCGTCTTCAGCTACCCCAACTCTTCTTCGACAAGCATCAGGTGACATTTCAGGTATCCGATCGAGGGCGCCCCCGGGCTGCATCATCCTCGGACTGCTCGGGGCTATTCCCCCGCAGTTGTCTCCCCTTTTTTGCATAATCAAGGCTAGTTGTTTCTTTCCATTATCTGCATGCTTGGTGTCCTCGCCGCCACTAAGGTCATGAGCCCTTGTGAGCCCACTCGCGACCGCCCCATGATTAAGGACTGGCACGGCATCTGTGCTCAGGTCCGTCCCTGCAGCGTCGCTAAACCCAAGGGTTGAGCTCTATCTCGCGAGCCATTCCCATGACGTCACCTCCCGTGGTCCTTGGTGCCTTGTTCTCGCATGGGCTAATCGTGGATGGGTAAGTAGGGGCCCGTGGCTGGTGCCTCGCTCACGCAGGAACCGCGCGCCGGTTGTTTTTCTTTTGGATCGTTGCATGAGAAGACTGAGCACGACGTCTGTGCTCGGGTCCGTCCCTGCAGCATCGACAAACCCAGCGGCTGAGCTCTGTCTCGCGAACCATTCCCGTGACGTTACCTCCTGGGGTCGCTGGTGCTGCGGCCGTCTCATGCAATACCCTCTAAAGATGCACTCAGCGCAGGTCGACACAACACCTCTCTTTTCACATTTTGCAGAAGAAGACTCAGGTGCAACCCGCCTCAGGGTAGGGTCTCGTGGGTGATGCGTAAGCTCATGAGAACTTCCTCAGAGTCGTTCAGCTCGTCCCGAGGAGGGCACATATACACCTTGGCTGTCCTACCGTGCAAGCCACGTGTCAGGACGGGGTTGTACACGCCCCGGAGTCTCTCCCGGTGGGAGGCTCCCTCCCGCGGTCCAGTGGAAGTACCATGCTCCGCGCTGGCAGATCCAACCGAGGAGCGATTATGCCCACGAACCAGTGGAAGCACCAAGCTCCGCGCTGGCCGCTATGACCGAGGCACAGTTATGCCCACGCTCCGTGCAAGTGTGGTAGCTCTATGCTCCGCGCTAGTTATAAACAACTCAGGGCGGACCCCAGTGGTCGCACCAACCTCAGGGAGCTTTTCAGCTCACGATGCTCACAGCTTCTCCTTGGATGGGTGTCGCGAGGGGGGCTAGGCACGGGGGCTATGCTCAGGTCACGCCTGGCAGACGCCACCCTACCAGGTGCCCAGACACCTGGCCTTCTCGCGCCCCATCCCAGGCGAAGGCTCGTGGGCAAGGTATGGTGCTCGTTCTCCTTCATGAGAGCCGTTCGTACGTCAAAGGGGACCCCTGGGCATCGCGACCCAGGGGCCTAACTAGCCACGTAGCCCCTCGTCCCTTGAGTCTAGTTATGACGATAACCCCGATCACCCGGAGGGCTCAATGGCGATCGAGGTATGCACGGGGTTGGGCTCTGCCGACGCAGAACGCAAACGGGGTCGCTTGAACGTCAAGGGGGACCCCTGGGCATCACAACCCAGGGGCCTCACTAGCCACGTAGCCCCTCATCCCTTAAGTCTAGTTATCGTGATAACCCCGGTCACCTGGAGGGCTCAATGGTGATCGAGGTATGCGCGGGGTTGGGCCCTGCCGACGCAGAGCACCTAAGCAAACATGAAAGGAAGCAAGCACGGGAATCATCTAGCTATTACAATAATACCAAGTTTTTCAAATTCAAACAAAGTTCTCACGCCTCCCCGAGGCACTCGCACCTCTCTCTCTGGACAAGAACAGATCAGGCATCACCAAGCACGTCATCATCGGTCTCCTCCTCCCGGCTACGGTAGTAGCGGCCTGGAGGAACGCCTTAACCAGCTCCATGACCTTTGTCCCCAGGGCCTCGGGGCGACTACAGACACCTCCTCGTGAAGACAGCCCGGACACAGAATCTCGCCCCGAGGGAATGGTAATAGAAAATCAAGTGCGACCACCATCTGACCACAGGGGATCGCTAAGATAAGTTTTCAACGCCGCATCTACTCGCGTACCTACACCTCCATCCACTATAATCACGAATCCGCTAGGACATGAAAACCCTTCCCGTTGGACCGGTGGGTGGTTGCATGTACGCCAGGAGGGACTTCCTGAGCATCACGCCTCGGGGGCTCCTACTGGACCCCGGATCACTCACCTCCTGGCCTTGACCACGGCATCGCGACCTGGCATACCAGCGCAGGCTGAGGCTTGTCCGGGGACTAGGTCTCGCAAGCATAGGGCCCTAAACTACCGCGGGGGTAGAAGGAAGGGAAAATCATGCTTTAACAAAGGGTCTCATGAAGGACATAAGTTTATAACACCAGGCAATAGCAAAAGTATTACAAGAATTTACACGCCCTCATGGGGCCTTCCATATTGTCCCGCAGGAACTAAGCTAAGAAGGTCGCTCTCGAGGAGTACGGCTTGGACTCCTTCAACAACGACGGCGCTGGGAGGACACCGTTTCCCTCCGGCGATAGGAGTGGCGACTTGGTGGCTCGTAGCTCTCGTCGGAACTCGAGGCCGTCTCAGGGGTAGCGTAACTGCTACCAGAGGAGACGGAGGCGCAACCAATGGCGAGCGCCTCGTTGCCCTGACGGCATGGGGAATGGTCGCCGGCGAGCCTGTCCCCCGCGCTACACGACAGCCGGCGGCCGTCCGCCCCAAAGACCTTGAAGGTCATCGTGCCCATCCTATCCAGCGCGAAATGAAGAATGTGCCTCCCGGCGGGGGCACAGGCGCAGCGCACCACACCCCAACCCTAGGTCATGAAGACCTGGCCAGAGGAGATCACCTCCACATCGGCATACGAAGGAGGAAGGTGACACTCCTCGTGCCTCAGCTGCATCATCACCCGGCCGCGAACTGGGAGCACCTCCTTCAGGAATAGAGGAAGGAGGATCCATGAATGCGGAGGAGACCCCGCCCATACGATGAACTCGCGGGCATCATCCTCAAAATGGGACGGCAACAGGGTGCGAGGAGTCGCCCGTCTCTCCGGGCGGCTGATGGCGCCACCCCTGTCGCCGTCCCTGCTTCGTCCCCCTGCCGCTGGAGCATACAAGGGAAGCAGAAATCCTGGCGGCGCCCACGTGCACCATGTGCGGGCGTCCGACAGCCTCAGGGACGCACTCGGAGAACTATGGCGCCTCTTCTTCGGGGGGGAGCCGCTCAGGCTCTACCATCGGGCTCTTCCCCTTCTCCGCGGCCGAGAACCTGCGTATGGGCGCCATGGAAGCCCTTGGAGTAGTGGGAGAAGCAGGGATCGATCTGCAACAGTCGAGTGAGAGGCGTGGTGCCTCACCCCCTGTTTATAGACCAAGAAGATCAACCGGCGGCCACTCATGCGCGGCCATAATGGCCCCACCGCCCGCACCAACGAGTTGTCAAGTCGCACGATTGCCAAGACTGCGTGGGAAGCGGAGTCGCTCACGTCCCATCCAACCGTCACGCGCCAGCCTGGCCCGCAGCCTTTTTGGGGCCCGCGGCGCTTCGTCCTCGGCTAAGGCTTTGCCCCGAAGCCAACTCCGCGCGCGCCTTGGACCCGGGGGCTACAGTCGACGTCCTGGGAACCAGGGTACCCAGACTTTCCTGTTTGCGGGCCGGGGCGCGCTCCTGCTACGGCCTGGTACGGCCCAGATGATCGGTCAGCTGTCCAAGACCCTCGCGAGGGGGCTAAGCCTCGCAAGGAGAACAATGTCGAGACTCCCTCAGGAGCGGCCTCGGCAAGGTGCTCTGGAGGGGCGGAGAATCCAAGGCCAAGCTTGCCTCAGGAGGAGGCAGTGATGTCAGTAGTGGTGCACCGCGCCAGCGGGTGCCAGCGTCCGCCAGCGCCGCAGTTCCCGTTTCGGTGCAAGGGGGACAGCGCAGCCGCAGGTTCCCGAGGAGCGGGACAAAGGTTTCCCCTTTGGTGCAACAAGACCGAAGACCACAAGGACGACAAGGAGGATGTCACCGTCGAGCCCACCACCGCGTCACCACCTGATCCTTTTGCAGGCGAAGACCACTTTTGTTAGGATAGGAACGTCCTTGTGTTCCCGCTCAAAAATGGCCGTTGTGGGATCCCTTCCTGCCTAAACATTTCGGGGGAAGAGGACCCTGGCCACCTATATAAGTAGCTAGTACCTCCACTGTGGAGGGACAAGTCGAACCAAGCCCAGCCAATTAGAGTAGACCCATAAACTCTGCCACCATGCAAGGAGCAAGAACAGTTGCCTCCTGACCCTCCTAAGCTCATCTCCTGAGCTCAGGAACCACTGTACTAGTTGGTATTCCAGCCCTCCCGAGGCCAATCCACCAAAGCAGGAAGTAGGGTCTTACACCACACGATGGCCTGAACCTGGGTAAACTCTTGCGTGTTCTATCTGTTGTTTGCTTGAATCTCTTCACCAAGGCGAGAGTGAGATGCTAGGTAGGCGCGAGTGGGAGAGATCTTCGTTCACGCCCCTGTGTTCGAACTTCTTGGGTTTTGTGGAGCCCTAAATCCGACACAAACCATGAAGCTACCGTGGAAGAGTTGAAGATGCTGCAATACAATGCTCAAGCTTGCGATATCCTCTTCAACGGATTGTGCCCCAAAGAATTCAACAAAATCAGCCGTCTTGAGAATGCAAAGGAAATTTGGGATACTTTGATTGTTATGCACGAAGGCACAGATTCCGTCTAGGAATCCAAATTGGATGTGCTTCAAAGTCAACTTGACAAGTTCAAGATGAAGGATGGTGAAGGTGTCGCTGAAATGTACTCTAGTCTTGCTCTCATCACAAATGAGATTGCCGGCTTAGGAAGCGAAGAAATGACCGACAGATTCATCATCAAGAAGATCCTAAGAGCCTTGGATGGAAAATATGATACCATGTGCACATTGATCCAAATGATGCCCAATTACAAAGATCTCAAGCCAACGGAAGCCATTAGAAGAATTGTTGCTCATGAGATGTCACTCAAGGATAAAGAAGAGCTTCACAACAAGTCTAGTGGTGCTTACAAAGCCTCATGTGATGCTCCTACATCATCAAGTGAGAAACAAGTCTTCAATGAAGAATTGAGCTTAATGGTGAAGAACTTCAACAAGTTCTACAAGAATAGAAGCAAAGAGAGAAGTTCCAAGTCAAGGTCCTACAATGACAAAAGATCTTCTAGTCGTGACCAAAATTGCTACAATTGAGGAAAACCCGGACACTACTCCAATGAGTGTACGGCTCCCCACAAAAGAAGAGAAGACTCACCTAAAAGGAGAAGTAGAATAGAAGATTCACCACCAAGAGAGAGAAGGAGTAGAGATGATTGTTATGAACGACGATCCTCTCATAGAAGCAAGGATTCGGAAAGGAAGGACAAATCATTAAGGAGCTATACAAGACGAAGACATCAAGCTCATGTTGGTGAATGGGTATCCGGTTCCGACTCTGATGACCACTCCGAGAGAAGCTATTACTCTGACTCCGAAGATACTCAAGATGAAGGTGTTGCCGGAATTGCTCTTGTGTCATTCAACTCCTACGACATATTTGACTCACCAAATGAAGGAATTGGAAGACGCTTCATGGCTAAAGGTCCTAAGGTATCACACCCCGAGTATCTTGATTTCAATAGTGATGAAGATGACTTGCTAGGAGATGATGATTTACATGTTGGTAGCAATAGTGATGAAACCTATGATGAAATTGCTATTAATCATGCCAATCAAGATAAAATGAATGACGATGATAAGAAGGAGATTGAGCATCTAACTAAAGAAATAAACACTCTTAAGTTAGCTCATGAAACTACCTTGGAAGATCATCGAGAACTTTTAAAGACTCATGAGAAGTTACGCTTTGAAAAGCTCAACCTTGAGCAAGAGCATGAGTTCTTAAAAGCAATCAATGATGATCTTCGCAAGAAAAGTTCTTCTTACATCGACAAGCGTTTACTCTTGTGTACTTACATGCCACAAGTAAAATCTAGCAACAAGAACAAGAAAGATTCTTCTTCTAGTAGTAACAATAATCATGCTAAATCCAATGATGTTGCTTCTAGTAGTTCTCTTGATTCCACTAATGATTCTCTTAGCCAAGTTACACTTGAGCAAGAAAATAGCTTATTGAAGGGAATTATAAGAAAGGTGTTTACAAGAGCCTTGCCGGAAGTAAGCAATTTGAGGAAATTGTACACAAGCAGGGACGACACTAGAAGAATCAAGGTGTTGGTTTTGAACGAAAGTTCAATGCCAATGGAGTTGAGTGGGAAGAAGATCAATACCCCAAGATGAAGTTTGTTCCTCAACAAGGGAATTATGATCCTACTTCTTTTCAAGGGACACAAGCACAAGATGATCTTCCACCACAAGACCACAAGCTAAAGGGCAAGGACAAGCTTCAAGAAGAGATTGATGCATTTTAAGAAGCTCCTAAGGCCTTGGTCAAGTGGGTTCCCAAGACTACTTCAAGTTCTACTTCATCAAGTACATCTACAACTCCAAGGATTCCCATCAAGATGGTGTGGATCCCGAATAAGAAGAACTAGAGAGTTCTTGAGGGTGACTCCGCCAACATACTTCACTCATATCATTTTGCCAAGGACAAGTGCAAACAACTTCCATATCTTGCACTAGTTCAAGGAGTCACAAACTGTCTTGTTGTTAAGACAGGGGACAAGGTAACTTAATGCTTTCATGGACATCCTCTTGTGTGCAATTCACTCTATGTCCATGGATATCTTTGTTTGTTCCTTGTGGGACTAACCCGTGTAGGTATTGAAAGTGCAACTCACTGCAATGGATTGCTCCAAATGATCTACATCAACATTGAGCATCTACATCTTCAACACCTACATGAAGTCATCATCAACAAAACCCAAGGTTAGTTCATCCCTCTTAGGGCGGATATCACATCTATGGGGAGCTTTACTCTAATCAATTGAGCTAAAGCAACTCTAATGATGTGAACACAACAATGCTTTATGTAAAAGTGGTAACCCCACTTGTGCTTACATGATGAGTATGACCTATGATCAAATGTTCTCATTTGACTCCTAAGTCAATATACTCATATATAGATGACCTAGTCATCGCCAAATTGCTTGATAGATGCTAGAATGGTTGTGCATGCTTTGCCACATGTTTCATTTGCTATATTATTGTGTGATCATGTTGAATGCATATTTTTCTCATTCGAGGACATCCATTTGTTGCTTTGATTTTTTGGCTCTTTTTCTTTTGCCAAATGGATGGACAAGAATGCCTAAGAACCCCCTCTAGCTAGCTATGCTTTTCTCGTCTCAAACTCTATTCATGCTACATCACAAAGTTTGATCAAGTCAGATTCGAACCACTCCGTGTGAGGAGCACTCGGAGTCCCCGATTCATCATAGACTTAAACTTCCAAAACCTCTTTGTACATTTCGGTATGACCGAGTCATCCACTTCGGTCACATCGAGTTCACTAAGTTGATCTAGGTTTTCAATCTCGGTGCAACCGATTTGAACTTTTTGGTCACACCGAGTTGCAGTAACTGCTAGCAGTTTTGCATCTCGGTGCCACCGAGTTGTTCCACTCAGTCACACCGACAGGGTCAGGTTATATATACCGATGGGTCAAAATTTGGAAAACTTTCCAAAACCTTCTCGCCCGCGCATGACTTGCTCTGCAGTCTCGGTTCTACGGATCGTCTCCTCGCCGCCAGCGACCTCCCGCCGCTGGTCTCCGTCGCCGTCAACGGCAATCTGCCCCGCCGTTGCCACCATAGCAAGCTCACCGCGAAGTTAGGGTATGAGCTCGACCTATGTGCTATTCCTTAACTCTGATTCATAGCACATTACTTTGCCATGATTCTTGTCATGATTGAAATTATCCTGTCCAGCAGAAACTCCGTAGAGATTAGTTTTGATTCGAAAATTTAGGGTTAGGTCTCCGCCAAACTCATCTCGGACCAACCGAGTTGTAGAAATCGGTCTCACCGATTTGGCTTAGCCATTGCACTTGCACTTTTCGGTCTGACAAAAAATTGCAAATCGGTGCGACCGAGTTCAACTCTCTGTGGAACCCTAGCAATCTCAGTGCCACCAAACTATGACTCGGTCTGACCAAGTTCACTAGTTTAGGTTCCAAAATTGCTTCGGTATCACCGAGTTTAACAAATCGGTAGCTCCAAAATGCTTTCTGTGGAGAACTAAAACTAAGTTTTTGAGTCATTTGCTTTGCAAAAACTCTGCACTTTGTGATGCTCATCCACTCTACCTCATCTACATCTATTCACAGGGTTTGCTGTTGCTACTTCTTGAGCTTGCGTTGTATTCCCTCGAAGAGGAAAGGGTGATGCAGCACAGTAGCGTAAGTATTTCCCTGAGTTTTTGAGAACCAAGGTATCAATCCAGTAGGAGACCATGCACGAGTCCCTCACACCTGCACACACAAATAAGAACTTCGCAGCTGCTACCTCTTGAGCTTGCGTTGTATTCCCTCGAAGAGGAAAGGGAGATGCAGCACAGTAGTGTAAGTATTTCCCTCGGTTTTTGGGAACCAAGGTATCAATCCAGCAGGAGACCACGCGCCAGTCCCTCGCACCTGCACAAACAAATAAGAACTTCGCAGCCAACGCGATAAGGGGTTGTCAATCCCTTTACGGTCACTTACAAGAGTCAGATCTGATAGAGATGATAGTTATATTTTTGGTATTTTAGGTTGAATAAAACAGCAAATAAAAGCGGTAAAAGTAAAGTAGATGTAGATTGATAAGTTGAGAATAGACCCGGGGACCATAGTTTTCTCTAGTGGCTTCTCTCATGATAGCGATATTCTACGGTGGGTAAACAAATTACTGTCGAGCAATTGATAGAAAAGCGAATAATTATGAGACTATGTAGGCATGATCATTGTATATAGGCATCACGTTCGAGACAAGTAGACCGACTCCTGCCTGCATCTACTACTATTACTCCACACATCGACCGCTATCCAGCACGCATCTAGTGTATTGAGTTCATACGAATAGAGTAACGCCTTGAGCAAGATGACATGATGTAGAGGGATAAACTCAAGCAATATGATGAAACCCCATCTTTTTATCCTCGATGGCAACAATACAATACGTGCCTTGCTGCCCCTACTGTCACTGGGAAAGGACACCGCAAGATTGAACCCAAAGCCAAGCACTTCTCCCATTGCAAGAACTATAGATCTAATAGGCCAAACCAAACCAATAATTCGAAGAGACTTGCAAGGATATTAAGAGCACACATAAAAAGTTCAGAGAAGAACCAAATATCTTTCATAGATAACCTTGATCATAAACTCACAATTCATCGGATCTCGACAAACACACCGCAAAAAGAGATTACATCGAAAAGATCTCCTCGAAGACCGATGAGAACTTTGTATTGAGATCCGGGGAGAGAGAAGAAGCCATCTAGATACTAACTATGGACCCGAAGGTATGTGGTAAACTACTCACAAATCATGGTGAGGGTGATGATGATGATGATGAAGGCCTCCGTGATGGATCCCCCTCCCGGAACAGGCTCCAAGATGGGATCTCCACGGGAACAGAAGCTACGGTGGTGGAATTAGGGTTTTCTCTCTGCGTATGGAGTTTCTGGGGTACGTAGGTATATATAGGAAGAAGGAGGGCACCGGGAGCCGTGTGGGCCAGCCTCGAGGCAGGGGGCGCGCTCTGGGAAGGGGGGCGCGCCCCCCACCCTCGAGGGCTGGCCCCTTGCCCTCTGACTTGGTCCTGACGTTTCCCGAGCGTGATTTCCTCCAAAAATATCTCTCGCGAAGGTTTCATTCCGTTTGGACTCCGTTTGATATTCCTTTTCTGCAAAACCCTGAAATAGGCAAAAAACAGCAATCTGGACTGGGCCTTTGGGTTAGTAGGTTAGTCCCAAAAATGATATAAAAGTGAATGATAAAGCCGATTAAACATCCAAGACTTCATAAATAATAGCATGGAACAATAAAAAATTATAGATACGTTGGAGACGTATCAAGCATCCCCAAGCTTAATTCATGCTCGTCCTCGAGTAGGTAAATGATAAAGAAAGAATTTTTGATGTGGAATGCTAACCAATATAGTTTTTCAATGTAAAGCATGAATATTCAGATCTGAAAGATTCAAGACAAAAGTCTATATTGACATAAGAAATAACAATACTTCAAGCAATACTAACAAAGCAATCATATCTTTTCAAAATACTATGGCTAAAGAAAGTTATCCCTACTAAATCATATAGTGTTGGCTATGCTCCCTTGTTATCACACTAAATATTCATATTATGCACAACCCCGATTTCAGCTAAGCATTTGTTTTCATGCTCTATCTTTTCAAACCTTTCAACTTTCACGCAATACATGAGCGTGAGCCATGGACATAGCACTTTGGGTGGAATAGAGGTGGTTGTGGAGAAGACAAAAAGAGGGAGATAGTCTCACATCGACTAGGTGTATCAACGGGCTATGGAGATGCCCATCAATAGATATCAATGTGAGTGAGTAGAGATTGCCATGCAATGGATGCACTAGAGCTAAATATGAATGAAAGCTCAACAAAAGAAACTAGTGGGTGTGCATCCAACTTGCTTGCTCACGAAGACCTAGGGCATTTGAGGAAGCCCATCGTTGGAATATACAAGCCAAGTTCTATAACGAAAATTCCCACTAGTATATGAAAGTGACTAAACATGAGACTCTCTACAATGAAGAACATGGTGCTACTTTGAAGCACAAGTGTGGAAAAATATAGTAGCAATTGTCCCTTTTTTCTTTTCTTTTCTTTTTTCCTTTTAATTTCTTTTTTTCTTTTTTTGGGCCTTTTTTGCCTTTCTTGTTTTTCTTTTTTTTGCGGAGGGGCTTTATAGATTCAGCCTTTCCTCCCATGGGACAATGCTCTAAAAATGATGATCATCACACTTTCATTACAACACAATATTACAACTCGATAGTACAACAACAAAGTATGACTCTATGTGAATGCCTCCGGCGGTGTACCGGTATGTGCAATGAAACAAGAGTGACATGTATGAAAATATTATGCATGGTGGCCTTGCCACGAATACGTTGTCAACTACATGATCATGCATGGCAATATGACAATATGATGCGTGTCATATAAACGGAACGGTGGAAAGTTGCATGGCAATATATCTCGGAATGGCTATGGAAATGCCATGATAGGTAGGTATGGTGGCTGTTTTGAGGAACAATATGGTGGCTATTTTGAGGAAGGATATATAGTGGGTTTATGGCACCGGCGAAAGTTGCGCGGTACAAGAGAGGCTAGCAATGGTGGAAGGGTGAGAGTGCGTATAATCCATGGACTCAACATTAGTCATAAGAACTCATATACTTATTGAAAAAATCTACGAGTCATCAAAACGAAGCAATCAACGCATGCCCCTAGGGGGGAGGTTGGTAGGAGTTAACCATCGCGTGCCCCCAACCTCCACACAAAGGTTGACACTCTACAAATACCTCATGCTTTAACTTAGTCACACAACGGTTCACCATACGTGCATGCTACGGGAATCACTAACCTTATCACAAGTATTTCTCAATTTCATAATAACTCCACTAGCATGACTCTAATATCACTATCCTCATGTCTCAAAACAGTTATTAAGCATCCAACATCTCTTTCTATTCAATGCACTTGATGTGAATTTTTTTACTGCATTGACATTGGATGTTTATCATGTGAAGACTAGTTTCTTTAGCCTAAACACTTTACCATACTGTTTTAATAGACTCTCAAATAGATCTAAGTGAAGCATTAGAGTTCAACAATTTCTTCAAAATATTACCACCACCATGCTCTAAAAGATATAAGTGAAGCACTAGAGCAAAAACTATTCAACTCAAAAGATATAAGTGAAGCACATAGAGTGTTCTAACAATTTATAGACCATATTTAACTCTCTCAAATAGGTGTGTCCAGCAAGGATTATTGTGGCAAACTAACAAGCAAAGACTCAAATTATACAAGACGCTCCAAGCAAAACACATAACATGTTGCGAATAAAAATATAGCTCCAAGTATAGTTACCGATGGATGAAGACGAAAGAGGGGATGCCTTCCCGGGGCATCCCCAAGCTTAGGCTTTTTTATTATCTTGAATTTACATGGAGTTCCATGGGAATCCCCAAGCATGGGCCTTTGCTACTCCTTGTTCCATAGTCCATCCAAGCAATACTCAAAACTTGAAAACTTCACAACACAAAACTAGACAAAAATTCTCGTGAGCTCCGTTAGTAAGAGAAAGCAAAATTCCACTCAAAGGCACAGCAAGGAATTAATTCTTTGTTTATATTGGTTTTAAACCTACTGTACTCCAAGTTTTCTATGGTTCATATCCTCCAATATTACTCATAGATGCATCGGAATAAGCAAACAACACACGAAAAACAGAATCTGTCAAAGACAGAACAATCTGTAGTAATCTGCAGGGTTCGCCTACTTATGGAACTCCAAAAAAATTCAAACTAAATTGGTAAATTTGCGCAATTTGTCTACCAATCAGCAGCAAAAGGAATCAACTAAAAAACACGCTCCAGTAAAATCTGAATACTACTTTAGCGAGCGCTAACGATTCTGTTTTTCACAGCAAGATCATATAAACTTCACACAAGTCTTACCAAAGGTTCTACTTGGTATAAACACTAATTAAAACATGAAAACACATCTAATCAGAGGCTAGATGCAATATTTATTCCCTAAAAGCAACAAAAATAAAAAATAAAAAATTGAGTTGCCTCCCAAAAAGCGCTATCGTTTTACGCCCCTAGCTAGGCACGATACAAGATAGATCTAGGTATTGTCATCTTTGGAAGGCAATTCTTTGATTAAGCACTTATGATTTTTGGGCACTTCTTTGTACCTATGAATAATCAAACTCTTGGGCAAGAAATCAAGAAATTCTAAAGTGTCAAAAGGGTCTCTTGCAAAAGTAAGAAAAATAGGGTGAACACTTATGGATGTCGCCTAGAGGGGGTGAATAGGCACTTTAAAATAATTACAGTTTAGGCTTGAACAAATGCGGAATAAACCCAATGGTTAATTTTTCAAGCACAAACCTACAACAACTAGTCTCACCTATGCGCACCAACAACTTATGCTAAGCAAGATAAACTACTAAGTGGTAGCAAGATATATGACAAGAAACAATATGGCTATCACAAAGTAAAGTGCATAAGTAAAGGGCCCGGGTAAGAGATAACCGAGGCACGCGGAGACGAAGATGTATCCTGAAGTTCACACCCTTGCAGATGCTAATCTCCGTTTGGAGCGGTGTCGAGGCACAATACTCCCCAAGAAGCCACAAGGGCCACCGTAATCTCCTCACGCCCTCGCACAATGCAAGATGCCATGATTCCACTGAGGGACCCTTGAGGGCGGTCACCTAACCCGTACAAATGGCAACCCTTGGGGGCGGTCACCGAACTCGTACACTTTGGCAACCCTTGGGGTGGTCACCGGAACCCATCAAATTGCTAGGGGTGATCTCCACAACCTAATTGGAGACCCCGACGCTTGCCCAGAGCTTTACACTACAATGACTGAGCTCCAAACACCACCAAGGTTGGGTCTATCTCCACAACTAAATTGGAGGCTCCCAACGACACCACGAAGCTTCACCACAATGGAATATGGCTCCCAGGTAACCTAAACTATCTAGGGCACCCAAGAGGAACAAGCTCAAGGGTACCAAGCACCCAAGAGTAATAAGCTTCTCAACTTGTAACTTCCATGTATCACCATGGAGAACTCAAACCGATGCACCAAATGCAATGGCAAGGGCACACGAAGTGCCCAAGTCCTTCTCTCCCAAATCCCACCAAAGCAACTAATGCTAGGGAGGAAAATGAGAGTAAGAACGGAGAAGAGAACATGAAGAACTCCAAGATCTAGATCCAAAGGGTTCCCCTCAAGTAGAGGAGAAAGTGATTGGTGGAAACGTAGATCTAGATCTCCTCTCTCTTTTGCCCACAAAACTAGCAAGAATCCATGGAGGGATTGAGAGATAGCAAGCTCGAAGAAGGCCAATGCTACCTCTTGAGCTTGCGTTGTATTCCCTCGAAGAGGAAAGGGAGATGCAGCATAGTAGCGTAAGTATTTCCCTCAGTTTTTGAGAACCAAGGTATCAATCCAGTAGGAGACCACGCGCCAGTACCTCACACCTGCACAAACAAATAAGAACTTCGCAGCCAACGCGATAAGGGGTTGTCAATCCCTTTACGGTCACTTACGAGAGTGAGATCTGATAGAGATGATAATTTATATTTTTGGTATTTTTGATATAGAAAAACAGAAAGTAAACAAAGCAAATAAACAACGGCGACAGAAATTGGCTAGTTGATGGGAAAGTAATATGATAAAGATAGACCCGGGGGCCATAGTTTTCTCTAGTGGCTTCTCTCATGATAGAGATATTCTACGACGGGTAAACAAATTACTGTCGAGCAATTGATAGAAAAGCGAATAATTATGAGACTATCTAGGCATGATCATTGTATATAGGCATCACGTCCGAGACAAGTAGACCGACTCCTTCCTGCATCTACTACATTACTCCACACATCGACCGCTATCCAGCATGCATCTAGTGTATTGAGTTCATACAAACAGAGTAACGCCTTAAGGGCCAGTTCTTTTGCTAGCTTCTAGAATAAGCTGAAATAAGCTACCCCCTGCCCAGATTATTCTAGAAGCCCAAACCAAATTATTTTTTAGAAGCCTAGTACTTAAGACTTCATTAGTAGGCTTCTAAAAGAAAAAAAATTGATTGAGCTTCTAGAATAAGCTGGGTGGGGACAACTTATTCTGGAAGCCAAAAAAAGCTAGCAAAAGAACTAACTATAAGCAAGATGACATGATGTAGAGGGATGAACTCAAGCAATATGATGAAAACTCCATCTTTTTATCCCCGATGGCAACAATACAATACGTGCCTTGCTGCCCCTACTGTCACTGGGAATGGACACCGCAAGATTGAACCCAAAGCCAAGCACTTCTCCCATTACAAGAACTATAGTTCTAGTAGGCCAAACCAAACCAATAATTCGAACAGACTTGCAAGGATATGAAGAGCACACATAAAAAGTTTAGAGAAGAACCAAATATCTTTCATAGATAAACCTTGATCATAAACTCACAATTCATCGGATCTCGACAAACACACCGCAAAAAGAGATTACATCGAATAGATCTCCTCGAAGACCGAGGAGAACTTTGTATTGAGATCCGGAGAGAGAGAAGAAGCCATCTAGATACTAGCTATGGACCCGAAGGTCTGTGGTAAACTACTCACAACTCATGGTGAGGGCGATGATGATGATGATGAAGGCCTCCGTGATGGATCCCCCTCCCGGAACGGGCTCCAAGATGGGATCTCCATGGGAACAGAAGCTACGGCGGTGGAATTAGGGTTTTCTCTCTGTGTATGGAGTTTTTGGGGTACGTAGGTATATATAGGAAGAATGAGGGCACTGGGGGCCGTGTGGGCCAGCCTCGAGGCAGGGGGGCGTGCCCCCCACCCTCGAGGGCTGCCCCTTGCCCCCTGACTTGGTCCTGACGTTTCCCGAGCGTGATTTCCTCCAAAAATATCTCTCGCGAAGGTTTCATTTCGTTTGGACTCCGTTTGATATTCCTTTTCTGCAAAACCCTGAAATAGGCAAAAAAACAGCAATCTGGACTAGGCCTTGGGTTAGTAGGTAAGTCCCAAAAATGATATAAAAGTGAATGATAAAGCCCATTAAACATCCAAGACTTCATAAATAATAGCATGGAACAATCAAAAATTATAGATACGTTGGAGACGTATCAGCAGCCAACGCGATAAGGGGTTGTCAATCCCTTTACGGTCACTTACGAAAGTGAGATCTTATAGATAGGATAGTATAATATTTTTGGTGTTTGGGGGTATAAGTACATAAAGTAAATAAGCAATGGCAGCAGAAATTGAAGGAAAGTAATATAATAAAGATAGACCCGGGGGCCATAGGTTTCACTAGTGGCTTCTCTCATGAAAGCAGAATTCTACGGTGGGTGAACAAATTACTCTCGAGCAATTGATAGAAAAGTGCATAGTTATGAGAATATCTAGGCATGATCATTATATATAGGCATCACGTCCGTGACAAGTAGACTGAAACGATTCTGCATCTACTACTATTACTCCACACATCGACCGCTATCCAGCATGCATCTAGAGTATTAAGTTCATAAGAACAGAGTAATGCTTTAAGCAAGGTGACATGATGTAGAGGGATAAACTCAAGCAATATGATATAAACCCCATCTTTTTATCCTCGATGGCAACAATACAATATGTGCCTTGCTGCCCCTGCTGTCACTTGGAAAGTACACCGCAAGATTGAACACAAAGCCAAGCACTTCTCCCATTGCAAGAACTATAAATCTAGTAGGCCAAACCAAACAAATAATTCGAAGAGACTTGCAAGGATATTATAATCATACATAAAAGATTTCAGAAAAGAATCAAATATTGTTCATAGATAATCTTGATCATAAACCCACAATTCATGGGATCTCGACAAACACACCGCAAAAATATTACATCGAATACATCTCCTCGAAGATCGAGGAGAACTTTGTATTGAGATCCAAAAAGAGAGAAGAAGCCATCTAGCTAATAACTGTGGACCCGAAGGTCTGTGGGAAACTACTCACAACTCATTGGTGAGGCTATGGTGTTGATGTAGAAGCACTCCGTGGTAGACCCCCCCCCCCTCCGACGGAGCTCCGGAACAGGCCCCAAGATGGGATCTCATGTGAACAGAAGGTTGCGGCGGTGGAATTAGGGTTTTCTCTATTGCCTCGATGTTTTCAGGGTACGTGGACATATATAGGAGGAAGAAGTACGTCGGTGGATCAACATGGGGCCCACGAGGGTGGGAGGCACGTCTGTCCCCCCTGGGCGCGCCCTTCCCCTCGTGGGCACCACGTTTCTTCTCTGGCTTGTACTCCAAGTCTCTCGTGAAGATATCGTTCCAAAAATAACTCTCCCGAAGGTTTCATTCCGTTTGGACTCCGTTTGATATCCCTTTTCTGCGAAGCACTGAAATAGGCAAAAAAAACAGCAATTTGCACTGGGCCTTGGGTTACTAGGTTAGTCCCAAAAATAATATAAAAGTGTATAATAAAGCCCATCAAACTTCCAAAACAAAATATATAATAACATGGAACAATCAAAAATTATAGATACGTTGGAGACGTATCAGGCATCCCCAAGTTTAATTCCTGCTCGTCCTCGAGTAGGTAAATGATAAAAACAGAATTTTTGATGTGCAATGCTAACCAACATAATTCTCAATGTAATTTATTTATTGTGGCATGAATGTTCAGATCCGAAAGATTCAAGACAAAAGTCTATATTGACGTAAGAATAATAATACTTCAAGCATACTAACAAAGCAATCATGTCTTCTCAAAATAACATGGCCAAAGAAAGTTATCCCTACAAAATCATATAGTGTGGCTATGCTCCCTCTTCATCACACAAAATATTCATATCATGCACAACCCCGGTTTCAGTCAAACAATTGTTTTCATACTCAAACTTTTTCAAACCTTTCAACTTTCACGCAATACATGAGCGTGAGCCATGGATATAGCACTATAGGTGGAATAAAGTGGTGGTTGTGGAGAAGACAAAAAGGAGGAAGATAGTCTCACATCAACTAGGCGTATCAATGGGCTATGGAGATGCCCATCAATAGATATCAATGTGAGTGAGTAGGGATTGCCATGCAACGGATGCACTAGAGCTATAAGTGTATGAAAGCTCATCAAAAGAAACTAAGTGGGTGTGCATCCAACTTGCTTTCTCATGAAGACCTAGGGCATTTGAGGAAGTCCATCGTTGGAATATACAAGCCAAGTTCTATAATGAAAATTCCCACTAGTATATGAAAGTGACAAAACAAGAGACTCTCTATCGTGAAGATCATGGTGCTACTTTGAAGCAGAAGTGTGGAAAAGGATAGTAACATTGTCCCTTCTCTCTTTTCTCTCATTTTTTTGGAGGGGCTTTCTCTTCTTTTCTTTTATTTAGCCCCTCTCTATTGGGCCATCTCTTTTTTTTGCCTTTCCTCACATGGGACAATGCTCTAATAATGAAGATCATCACACTTTTATTGACTTACAACTCAAAGATTACAACACGAAGCTAGAACAGAATATGACTCTATGTGAATGATGATGAAGCATGTCATATGAATGGAACGGTGGAAAGTTGCATGGCAATATATCTCGGAATGGCTATGGAAATACCATGATAGGTAGGTATGGTGGCTGTTTTGAGGAAGGTATATGGTGGGTGCATGGTACCGGCAAAAGTTGTGCGGTACAAGAGAGGTTAGCAATGGTGGAAGGGTGAGAGTGCGTATAATCCATGGACTCGACATTAGTCATAAAGAACTCATATACTTATTGCAAAAATCTACGAGTCATCAAAACAAAGTATTCAACGCATGCTCCTAGGGGAAGTGTTGGTAGGAGTTAACCATCGCGCGATCCCGACCTCCACACAAAGGATGACACTCAATAAATACCTCATGCTCTAACTTCGTCACATAGCGGTTCACCATACGTGCATGCTACGGGAATCACAAACTTTAACACAAGTATTTCTCAAATTCAAAATTACTCCACTAGCACGACTCTAATATCACCATCCTCGTATCTCAAAACAATCATCAAGTATCAAACTTCTCATAATATTCAATGCACTTTATATGAAAGTTTTTACTATACTCATCTTGGATGCCTATCATATTAGCACTAGTTTTATAACCAAAGCACATTACCATGCTGTTCTAAAAGAGTTTCAAAAGGATATAAGTGAAGCATGATAGATCAACAATTTCTACAAAATAAAATCACCACCGTGCTCTAAAAGATATAAGTGAAGCACTAGAGCAAAACTATCTAGCTCAAAAGATATAAGTGAAGCACATAGAGTATTCTAATAAATTCTAAACCATATTTATCTCAAAAGGTGTGTCCAGCAAGCATGATTGTGGCAAACTAAAAAGCAAAGACTCAAATCATACATGACGCTCCAAGCAAAACACATATCATGTGGTGAATAAAAATATAGTCCCGAGTATAGTTACCGATAGATGAAGACGAAAGAGGGGATGCCTTCCCGGGGCATCCCCAAGCTTAGGCTTTTGGTTTTCCTTGAATTTTACCTTGGGGTGCCTTGTGCATCACCAAGCTTAGGCTCTTGCCACTCTTTGTTCCATAGTCCATCAAAGCCATACTCAAAACTTGAAAACTTCACAACACAAAACTTAGCCAAAAATCTCGTGAGCTCCGTTAGTATAAGAAAACAAACCACCACCCAAAGGTACTGTAATGAACTCATTCTTTGTTTATATTGGTGTTAAATCTACTTTATTCCAACTTCTCCATGATTCATACCCCCCGATACAACTCATAGATTCATCAAAATAAGCAAACAACACACGAAAAACAGAATCTATCAAAAACAGAACAGTCTGTAGTAATTTGTAACTTTCGAATACTTATGTAACTCCAAAAAATTGAAATAAATTGGTAAACGTGAGGAATTTGTCTATTAATCATCTACAAAAAGAATCAACTAAATAGCACTCTCCAGTAAAAAACTACAGCCAACTTCGTGAGCGCTAAAGTTTCTCTTTTTTACAGCATGATCATATAAACTTCACACAAGTCTTCCCAAAGGTTCTACTTGGCACAAACACTAATTAAAACACAAAACCACATCTAAACAGAAGCTAGATGCAATATTTATTCCTAAACAGAAGTAAAAACAAAATAAAATAAAATTGGGTTGCCTCCCAACAAGCGCTATCGTTTAACGCCCCTAGCTAGGCACGATACAAGAATAGATCTAGGTATTGGCATAATGATAAGATAGATCGCGAAAAATCATCTCATATTCCCTAAGTTCAGCAGCAAGTTTTCTTTGTGGCAAGAAAAAGTAATCAAAATGGCTAAATTTAATAGGACAAAAGTCCCCTATATCAAGCTTGGGAGGTATTGGTTCCTCCTATGGCCCTTCATATTGCACAACCAATTCATCATTGTAAGCATTTGTTTGGCAAAAGGTCATGAGCCTTCGCTCAAGAGAAAAACCTAACCCATTATTTTGAATAGAAAAATCATCATTCAATTCAGAAATTCTATCAGCCGAGATATCGGTAGGAACCTTTTTTCTAAGGTTTTCATTAAAAGCAACATGATCTAAAGATTGCAAACGCATTATGACCTCTTGATTGAATAAGATAGCTTCTATGGGAGGACGACCAGCATCCACTCCGTAATGAGTAAAGATTTCTTTGGCCTCTTTCATGATGAATCTGAACTCATGAGCCAAAAAGATAGTAGTTGCGCGCTTAACAGAAGAATGCTTAATATTGGAAAATTCCAGAAAGATTCTTTGAATGCAAGGATGCATATGGATAAATTGCCTTTCAATTTCAATTACAAGCATAGATATGGCATCCGCAAGGCTACTAGTTCTATGAAGAATAGATCCGCTCATAGTGGGTAGAGCATCGGCACAAGTAAAGAAGTATTGAAGAACTCCTTTTCCAATAATATTACCACTACCAACCCGGAACTTCTTAGAATTTAAAGTGGTAGTTTCATCCGGAGGATCAACATAGACGTTGCCCTCAACATTACTGCCCTTTTCGATGATATCTTCCCCCATCTCATACATGAAAGCAAGCGAACGATAAACACACAGAAAAAGAAGGGCGAATAAAACGGTAAGGGTGAAGTGGGGGAGAGGAAAACGAGAGGCAAATAATGTAGTGCGTAGGATAAGGGTTTGTGATATGTACTTGGTATATGAATTTTGCGTAAGTCTCCCCGGCAACGGCGCCATAAATTCTTCTTGCTACTTCTCGAGCTTGCGTTTTATTCCGTCAAAGAGGAAAGGGTGATGCAGCACAGTAGCGTAAGTATTTCCCTGAGTTTTTGAGAACCAAGGTATCAATCCAGTAGGAGACCACGCGCGAGTCCCTCGCACCTGCACAAACAAATAAGAACTTCGCAGCCAACGCGATAAGGGGTTGTCAATCCCTTTACGGTCACTTACGAAAGTGAGATCTGATAGATAGGATAGTATAATATTTTTGGTGTTTTTGGGTATAAGTACAGGAAGTAAATACAGTAAATAAGCAACGGCAGCAGAAATTGAAGGAAAGTAATATAATAAAGATAGACCCGGGGGCCATAGGTTTCACTAGTGGCTTCTCTCATGAAAGCAGAATTCTACGGTGGGTGAAAAAATTACTGTCGAGCAATTGATAGAAAAGCGCATAGTTATGAGAATATCTAGGCATGATAATTATATATATGCATCACGTCCATGACAAGTAGATCGAAATGATTCTACATCTACTACTATTACTCCACACATCAACCGCTATCTAGCATGCATCTTTAGTATTAAGTTCATAAGAACAGAGTAATGCTTTAAGCAAGATGACATGATGTAGAGGGATAAACTCAAGCAATATGATATAAACCCCATCTTTTTATGCTCGATGGCAACAATACAATACATGCCTTGTTGCCCCTGCTGTCACTGGGAAAGGACACCGCAAGATTGAACCCAAAGCCAAGCACTTCTCCCATTGCAAGAACTATAGATCTAGTAGGCCAAACCAGACCAATAATTCGAAGAGACTTGCAAGGATATTATAATCATACATAAAAGGTTTCAAAAAAGAATAGAATATTGTTCATAGATAATCTTGATCATAAACCCACAATTCATAGGATCTCGACTAACACACCGCAAAAAGCTTACATCGAATAGATCTCCTCAAAGATCGAGGAGAACTTTGTATTGAGATCCATAAAGAGAGAAGAAGCCATCTAGCTAATAACTATGGACCCGAAGGTCTGTGGTAAACTACTCACAACTCATTGGTGAGGCTATGGTGTTGATGTAGAAGCACTCCGTGGTAGATCCCCCCTCCGGCGGAGCTCCAGAACAGGCCCCAAGATGGGATCTCACGGGAACAGAAGGTTGCGGTGGTGGAATTAGGGTTTTCTCTGCTGCCTCGATGTTTTCAGGGTACGTGGACATATATAGGAGTAAGAAGTACGTTGGTGGAGCAACATGGGGCCCACGAGGGTGGGGGGGCACGCCTGCCCCCCTAGGCACGCCCTTCCCCCTCGTGGGCACCATGTTTCTTCTCTGGCTTGTATTCCAAGTCTCCCGTGAAGATATCGTTCCAAAAATAACTCTCCCGAAGGTTTCATTCCGTTTGGACTCTGTTTGAAATCCCTTTTCTGCGAAACACTGAAATAGGCAAAAAAAACAGCAATTTGCAATGGGCCTTGGGTTAGTAGGTTAGTCCCAAAAATAATATAACAGTGTATAATAAAGCCCATTAAACATCCAAAACAAAATATATAATAGCATGGAACAATCAAAAGTTATAGATACGTTGGAGACGTATCAGCTGTCAGTATAATTGCCAAGGTGTCTGACCAGAGTGACAGCCAGAACATGTCTCAGGAGCAAGTTCACATGAGTGAGGGCACTAGTCCCTCTAGCAGTTCTGATGAGGGTACTAGGAGCACACCAAGTAACCTGCCTAAGGCTGCTACCAAGACAAAGAAGAAGAAAACTTTTGACACTAAGGATGAGGACTTTGTGGCTGATGAGACCACTTCAAAGAAGAAAGTGCTCAGGAAATAGTATGGCACAGCTGCTGCAACAAAGCCAGGGATGAACAAAAAGGCACCTGCCAAAAGAGCTGCAATGTCTAAGGCCAGAGCCTCTACTCAAGAGATAATGGTTTTCACTCTTGAAAACAGAGATGATGAGCCAGCAGGAGCAAAGAAGAGAGCTAGAAAGACCACAACCAGAGTGATTGGCAAGCTGATGTCTACTACACAACCTTCTTCTTGTAGACGTTGTTGGGCCTCCAAGTGCGAAGGCTTGTAGGACAGTAGCAAATTTTCCTCAAGTGGATGACCTAAGGTTTATCAATCCGTGGGAGGCATAGGATGAAGATGGTCTCTCTCAAACAACCCTGCAACCAAATAACAAAGAGTCTCTTGTGTCCCCAACACATCCAATACAATGGTGAATTGTATAGGTGCACTAGTTCGGCGAAGAGATGGTGATACAAGTACAATATGGATGGTAGATATAGGTTTTTGTAATCTGAAAATATAAAAACAGCAAGGTAACAAGTGGTAAAAGTGAGCATAAACGGTGTTGTAATGATTGGAAACAAGGCGTAGGGTTCATACTTTCACTAGTGCAAGTTCTCTCAACAATAATAACATAGCTGGATCATATAACTATCCCTCAACATGCAACAAAGAGTCACTCCAAAGTAACTAGTAATAGGAGAGAACAAACGAAGAGATTATGGTAGGGTACGAAATCACCTCAAAGTTATTCTTTCTGATCGATCTATTCAAGAGTCCGTAGTCAAATAACACGAAGCTATTCTTTCCGTTCGATCTATCATAGAGTTTGTTCTAGAATAACACCTTAATACACAAATCAACCAAAACCCTAATGTCCCCTAGATACTCCATTGTCACCTCAAGTATCCGTGGGCATGATTATATGATATGCATCACACAATCTCAGATTCATCTATTCAACCAACACAAAGAACTTCAAAGAGTGCCCAAAGTTTCTACCCGAGAGTCAAGACGAAAACGTGTGCCAACCCCTATGCATAGATTCCCAAGGTCACGGAACCCGCAAGTTGATCACCAAAACATACATCAAGTGGATCACGTGATATCCCATTGTCACCACAGATAAGCACATGCAAGACATACATCAAGTGTTCTCAACTCCTTAAAGACTCAATCCGATAAGATAACTTCAAAAGGAAAACTCAATCCATCACAAGAGAGTATAGAAGGAGAAACATCATAAGATCCAACTATAATAGCAAAGATCGCGATACATCAAGATCGTGCCATCTCAAGAACACGAGAGAGAGAGAGAGAGAGAGAGAGAGAGAGAGATCAAACACATAGCTATTGGTACATACCCTCAGCCCCGAGGGTGGACTACTCCCTCCTCATCATGGAGAGCGCCGCGATGATGAAAATAGCCACCGGTGAGGGTTCCCCCCTCCGGCAGGGTGCCGAAATGGGGTCTAGATTAGTTTTTGGTGGCAACACAGGCTTTCGGTGGTGTATCTCCCGATCTAGGTTATTTTCCAGAGGTTTCAATATATATAGAGGATGTTGGAGTCGGGGCCAAGTAAAGGAGGTCTATGGGCTGTCCACGAGGCAGGGGGCGCCCCCTACCCTCGTGGGCAGCCCGTGCATCTCATGGTCCTCCTCCGGTACTCTGTGGGCTTCTTCTGGTCCAAAAATCACCTCCGTTGAATTTTAGGTCAATTGGGCTCCGTTTGATATTCCTTTTTCGCGAAACCCTAAAACAGGAGAAAAACATAAACTAGCACTGGGCTCTGGGTTAATAGGTTAGTCCCAAAAATAATATAAAAGTGTATAACAAAGCCCATTAAACATCCAAAACATCATAAATAATAGCATGGAACAATCAAAAATTATAGATACGTTGGAGACGTATCAAGCATCCCCAAGCTTAATTCCTGCTCGTCCTCGAGTAGGTAAATGATAACAAACAGAATTTTTGATGTGGAATGCTAACTAACATAATTTTCAATGTAGTTGTATTTATTGTGGCATGAATGTTCAGATCTGAAAGATTCAAGACAAAAGTTTATATTGACATAAGAAATAATAATACTTCAAGCATACTAACAAAGTAATCATGTCTTCTCAAAATACTATGGCTAAAGAAAGTTATCCCTACAAAATCATATAGTCTGGCTATGCTCCCTCTTCATCACAAAAAATATTCATATCATGCACAACCCCGGTTTCAGCCAAGCACTTGTTTTCATACTCTATTCTTTCAAACCTTTCAACTTTCACGCAATACATGAGCGTGAGCCATGGATATAGCACTATGTGGAATAGAGTGGTGGTTGTGGAGAAGACAAAAGGAGGGAGATAGTCTCACATCGACTAGGCATATCAACGGGCTATGGAGATGCCCATCAATAGATATCAATGTGAGTGAGTAGGGATTGCCATGCAACGGATGCACTAGAGCTAAAAATGTATGCAAACTCAACAAAAGAAACTAAGTGGGTGTGCATCCAACTTGCTTGCTCATGAAGACCTAGGGCGTTTGAGGAAGCCCATCGTTGGAATATACAAGCCAAGTTCTATAATGAAAATTCCCACTAGTATATGAAATTGACTAAACATGAGACTCTCTATCATGAAGAACATGGTGCTACTTTGAACCACAAGTGTGGAAAAAGGATAGTAGCATTGTCCCTTTTCTTATATGTATATACTTTCTGGAGGGGCCTTCTCTTTTGTTTGGCCTTTCCTCACATGGGACAATGCTCTATAATGATGAACATCACACTTTTATTGATTTACAACTCGATATTACAGCTCGATACTAGAACAAAGTATGACTCTATATGAATGCCTCCGGTGGTGTACCGGGATGTGCAATGAATCAAGAGTGACATGTACGAAAAATTATGCATGGTGGCTTTGCCACAAATACGATGTCAACTACATGATCATACATGGCAATATGACAATATGAAGCGTGTCATATGAACGGAACGGTGGAAAGTTGCATGGCAATATATCTCGGAATGGCTACGGAAATGCCATGATAGGTAGGTATGGTGGCTGTTTTGAGGAAGATATATGGTGGCTGTTTTGAGGAAGGTATATAGTGGGTGTATGGTATCGGCGAAAGTTGCGCGATACAAGAGAGGCTAGCAATGGTGGAAGGGTGAGAGTGCGTATAATCCATGGACTCAACATTAGTCATAAAGAACTCATATACTTATTGCAAAAAAAATCGAGTCACCGAAACAAAGCAATCAACGCATGCTCCAAGGGGGGAGGTTGGTAGGAATTAACCATCGCGCGCCCCCGACCTCCACACAAAGGATGACACTCTACAAATACCGCATGCTCTAACTTCGTCACATAGCGGTTCACCATGCGTGCATGCTACGGGAATCACAAACTTTAACACAAGTATTTCTCAATTTCATAATAACTCCACTAGCATGACTCTAATACCGCTATCCTCATATCTCAAAACAATTATCAAGCATCCAACTTCTCATCATATTCAATGCACTTAGTATGAAAGTTTTTACTACATTCATCTTGGATGCCTATCATGTGAAGGCTAGTTTTATAGCCAAAGCACATTACCATGCTGTTCTAATAGACTCTCAAAAGGATAAAGGTGAAGCATGAGATATCAACAATTTCTTCAAAATAAAATCACCACCGTGCTCTAAAAGATATAAGTGAAGCACTAGAGCAAACTATTTAACTCCAAAGATATAAGTGAAGCACATAGAGTGTTCTAACAATTCCTAGGCCATATTTATCTCTCTCAAAAAGGTGTTTCCAGCAAGGATAATTGTGGCAAACTAATAAGCAAAGACTCAAATCATACATGACGCTCCAAGTAAAACACATATCATGTGGTGAATAAAAATATAGCCTCGAGTATAGTTACCGATAGACGAAGACGAAAGAGGGGATGCCTTCCCGGGGCATCCCCAAGATTAGGCTTTTGGTTGTCCTTGAATATTACCTTGGGGTGCCTTGGGCATCCCCAAGCTTAGGCTCTTGCCACTCCTTATTCCATAGTCCATCGAATCTTTACCCAAAACTTGAAAACTTCACAACACAAAACTTGACAGAAAACTCGTAAGCTCTGTTAGTATAAGAAAATAAAACCACCACTTAGGTATTGTTATGAACTCATTCTAAATTCATATTGGTGTAATATCTACTGTATTCCAACTTATCCATGGTTCATACCCTCCTATACTACTCATAGATTCATCAAAATAAGCAAACAACACATAGAAAACAGAATCTGTCAAAAACAAAACAGTCTGTAGCAATCTGAACTCTCGAATACTTATATAACTCTAAAAATTCTCAAATAAATTGGTAGAACTGAGGAATTTGTCTATTAATCATCTGCAAAAATAATCAACTAAAAAGCACTCTCCGGTAAAAAAAATGGTAGCTAATCTCGTGAGTGCTAAAGTTTCTGTTTTTTACAGCATGATCGCATAAACTTCACACAAGTCTTCCCAAAGGTTCTACTTGGCACAAACACTAATTAAAACACATAACCACATCTAAACAGAAGCTAGAAGCAATATTTATTCCTAAACAGAAGCAAAAACAAAGAATCTAAAGTTGGGTTGCCTCCCAACAAGCGCTATCGTTTAACGCCCCTAGCTAGGCATGATGATTTCGATGCTCACATAAAAGATAAGAATTGAAACATAAAGAGAGCATCATGAAGAGTATGACTAGCACATTTAAGTCTAACCCACTTCCTATGCATAGGGATTTTGTGAGCAAACAACTTATGGGAACAATAATCAACTAGCATAGGAAAGCAAAACAAACATAGCTTCAAAACTTTAAGCACATAGAGAGGAAACTTGATGTTATTGCAATATGTAGAAGCATATGATCCTCTCTCGTGATAATTTTCAGTAGCATCATGAATGAATTCAACAATATAACTATCACATAAAGCATTATTGTCATGATCCCCAAGCATATAAATTTTATTACTCTCCACATAAGCAAAATTCTTCTCATTCGGAATAGTGGGAGTATCATAAGAGACTTGGATACTATAGATTGTTTCCACATTAAAAGAGTAATGTTCAGAAAAGGGGTAATCATAATCATGACAAGTTTGATAAATATAATCCTCACTACTTTTTATAGCATAAGTGTCATCACAATAATCATCATAAATAGGAGGCATGCTTTCATCATAATAGATTGGCATATCAAAACTTGGGGGACTAAAAATATCATATTCATCAAACGTAGCATCCCCAAGTTTGGGATAAACATTAATTGCAGCAAATATATTCTCAAACATCTCATCCTCATCAAACATAGCATCCCCAAGCTTGGGCCTTTTCATATCATAAGCATAATCGCTCTCATCATTAATAGTATGGATAGCACCGATAGTATAGCAATTATCATCATCACAATGAGTAATAGGAGAAAAATCATTTGGGAGGGATACCTTTTTATCTTTGCTTCTCCGTCTTTCCTTTTTCTTCTTCACATTAAGTATGGGTTTAATCTTCTTTTTGGAGCTCCTTATTAATGAGATTGGTTGAATAGAAGGCTCCTCCTCGTTACCCGATTCAGCATAAGAAAGAATAGGAGGATATTGGGAAATCTCTTCCCTTTCATTAGTATTCTCATCATCTTCTATTTGTTTTCTTGTCTTTAGGTAATTGGCAATATAAGGATTTTCAATGCAATTCACCGCACAATACATATAAATTTCCTCTAGATCAAAATCAAGAAGTTTATCAAGGGCAAATCCTGGAAGATGCTTAGTTCTACATTTGATTTCTTCATAACCCAAAAGCAAGCTAAGTTCATTATGATGTGCAAGGGAAATCAAGTCGTCACAATTTTTGGACACGATTCGATCATGAAACAATTTGCATTGGATAATGAAATGACCCCATTCATTGCAAAGTTCACAAGTACTGCTAAGAAATTTTAAATTTTCAGCACAATCATCTAGCCTTTCTAGCAACCATTTAGTTTCTAAATACTTATGCCTCTTGCAAAATCGACCTTCCCTATTTTGTATATACTTGCAAACTCTATGCACTCCACAAAAATCTACATGCTTATATGAGATATTTTCATCATGACTAGTGCAATCATCATTAGTACTATGGATATTCGAAGAATTCACGCTAAAAATATTGTCATCATGCTCATCATTCAAGTTTTTAGTGCCAAGCATTCTATGTAATTCTTCTTCTAGTACTTGAGCACAATTTTCCTTTCCATCATTTTCACGAAACATACTAAAAAGATGAAGCATATGAGGTAACCTTAATTCCATTTTTTGTACTTTTCTTTTATAAGCGAAACTAGTGGTAAAACAAGAAACTAAAGGATTCGATTGCAAGATCTAAAGATATACCTTCAAGCACTCACCTCCCAGGCAACGACGCCAGAAAAGAGCTTGATGTCTACTACACAACCTTCTTCTTGTACACGTTGTTGGGCCTCCAAGTGCAAAGGTTTGTAGGACAGTAGCAAATTTCCCTCAAGTGGATGGCCTAAGGTTTATCAACCCGTGGGAGGCGTAGGATGAAGATGGTCTCTCTCAAACAACCCTGCAACCAAATAACAAAGAGTCTCTTGTGTCCCCAACACACCCAATACAATGGTGAATTGTATAGGTGCACTAGTTCGGCGAAGAGATGGTGATACAAGTGCAATATGGATGGTAGATATAGGTTTTTGTAATCCGAAAATATAAAAATAGCAAGGTAACAAGTGGTAAAAGTGAGCATAAACGGTGTTGCAATGATAGGAAACAAGGCCTAGGGTTCATACTTTCACTAGTGCAAGTTCTCTCGACAATAATAACAGGACTGGATCATATAACTATCCCTCAACATGCAACAAAGAGTCGCTCCAAAGTAACTAATAGCGGAGAACAAACGAAGAGATTATGGTAGGGTATGAAACCACCTCAAAGTTATTCTTTCTGATCGATCTATTCAAGAGTTTGTAGTCAAATAACACGAAGCTATTCTTTCCGTTCGATCTATCATAGAGTCCGTACTAGAATAACACCTTAAGACACAAATCAACCAAAACCCTAATGTCACCTAGATACTCCATTGTCACCTCAAGTATCCATGGGCATGATTATACGATATGCATCACACAATCTCAGATTCATCTATTCAACCAACACAAAGAACTTAAAAGAGTGCCCCAAAGTTTCTACCGGAGAGTCAAGACAAAAATGTGTGCCAACCCCTATGCATAGATTCCCAAGGTCACGGAACCCGCAAGTTGATCACCAAAACATACATCAAGTGGATCACGTGATATCCCAATGTCACCACAAATAAGCACATGCAAGACATACATCAAGTGTTCTCAAATCCTTAAAGACTCAATCCGATAAGATAACTTCAAAGGAAAAACTCAATCCATCACAAGAGAGTAGAGGGGGAGAAACATCATAAGATCCAATTATAATAGCAAAGCTCGCAATACATCAAGATCGTGCCATCTCAAGAACACGAGAGAGAGAGAGAGATCAAACACATAGCTGCTGGTACATACCCTCAGCCCCGAGGGTGGACTACTCCCTCCTCGTCATGGAGAGCGCCGGGATGATGAAGATAGCCACCGGTGAGGGTTTCCCCCTTCGGCAGGGTGCCGGAACAGGGTCTAGATTGGTTTTTGGTGGCAACAGAGGCTTTCGGCGGCGGAACTCCCGGTCTAGGTTATTTTCCGGAGGTTTGAGTATATGTAGAGGATGTTGGAGTCGAGGCCAAGTAAAGGAGGTCTACGGGCTATCCACGAGGCAGGGGCGCGCCCAGTAGGGGGGCGCCCCCCTACCCTCGTGGGCAGCCCATGCATCTCCTGGTCCTCCTCCGGTACTCCGTGGGCTTCTTCTGGTCCAAAAATCACCTTCGTTGAATTTTAGGTCAATTGTGCTCCGTTTGATATTCCTTTTCTGCGAAACCCTAAAATAGGAGAAAAACAGAAACTGGCACTGGGCTCTGGGTTAATAGGTTAGTCCCAAAAATAATATAAAAGTGTATAACAAAGCCCATTAAACATCCAAAACATCATAAATAATAGCATGGAACATTAAAAAATTATAGATACGTTGGAGACGTATCACAAGCCATCCATGAGAGAGGATGATGATGATGAAGCTGAAGAAGAAGAGGAAGAAGATGATGCACCAACACCAAGTCTCAGAAGCTTATGGGAGATGCAATCAAGTCTGGGGCTGATCCTTTAAAGCCCAAGACTGCCCCCAAAGCTGCTGCTCAAGCCACCAAGTTTGCACCCAAGAGAAGCACAAGGAATATTCCAGCTGCAGAAAAGAACATGGCCCTAGTGCCTGAGATTGATGAAGATGTTGAGGTCCAAGTGCTCAGAAAATTGAAGCCCAAGATCCCTGATCATGATAATACTCATATTATTGTTGAGGACATGAAGTTGAGGAAGGATGTAGGTCTCAAAAGATGGAGACAAAGTGACCAATATGCTGTGAGGAGAAGGACTGTTGTTGATTACATGTTCGACACCAAAGAGCAGCAGGACTTCTATGAGACCATCTTGCTTGATAAGAAGCCAATTATCTGTGATATGAGATGGGTTGATTGGGACTACATCAAGGAAAATGAAGATCATTTTCCAAGTGTGCTTGAAAGTTTCAAGGCTTGTGGTGTTGACAAGTTTATGGGCCAGAAGCTGACAAAATGGAATGATGAGCTCATCATGCAATTCTACTCCGCAGCTCACTTTTATCCTAATGGTAGAATTGTGTGGATGTCTGAAGGTAAAAGGTACCAGTCAACTGTTGATGAGTGGGCCAAGCTGATAACCCCTAAAGAGCATGAAGATGACTTGGATGTGTATGCCAAGAAGAAGCAAGACCATAACTCCATGGAAAACATGTACAAAGAGATCCCACACAAAGCATTGGAAACCCATCAGCTTGGATCTGTACATTTCTTGTTGTCTGGTCTAGCTACAATCAACACTATATTGAGGCATACATTGTTGCCCAAATCAGGAGATCATAAGATGATCAGAGGACATTCAATCAACTTGTTGCACATTTTTTATGTCCCACAAAAGTTCAAGGTCATGAGTCTGATTGTTGAAACAATCAAGAGGACTGCTGCAGACGAGAAGAGGTCATGTGGGTATGCTCCACACATTCAGGAGCTCATCAACTCCAATATGGACACATGCATATACTTGTTGGACAAGGAACATCTACCCCTATATCCAGACTTTGATGACAACACAGTTGTCATGGATGAGACTGAACCTTCATCAGTGCAAGCACAAGAGAAGAGAGCCAAAGCTAGAGCTGAGAAAGCTGCAAAGATGCCAAGTGTTGAAGAGGCATCTCAAGTGTCCCTCAAGTCAAAGCAAGATCAAATGGCATATCTGATTCAAGAAACTTTGAGTATTGAGAAGGGCTTGGCCACCCTGACTCAAAATCAGGAGAGCTTGGAGAGGATCATTTAAACAAAGTTCTATGGTCTTGATGTGAAAGCGACTCAGATACAGACTGCAGTTGAGCAGCTCCAGGAGGAAGCAGAGGAGAGGAAAGGGCACGCTACCACATATGCCTTTCAAAGAGTGCCTAGAGGTCAGAGATCTACTGCAGTGCTTGTACCTGATACTAGAGCTATAGCATCAGCACCAGCAGCCACAACTTCAGTGCCACCTCCAGCAACCATTCCACCAGCTCCAACAACATCATCTGAAGACTTCGTCCTTGGAGTTCTCTCTACACCACCTCCCGAAGATCAAGCCTGGAGAGACGCATAGCACTATGCATTTTCAATTTTTTTGTAACTTGTTGCCAAAGGGGGAGAAATATGTATAGATCACATGCTTTGAGAGAGAGTGTTTTTACTTCCTGGTCTCTTGCTTTTGGTTGAACTTTATTGTGTGCTTGGTGTATACTCTATGTCCGTGTGTGAGATACTTGTTTGATCATATGATTGATCATATGCTACTTTAATGCTTGCTTGAATGATAATATCTTTTATATTCCTATATGATCATTCACTTTGCTTGGTGATGAGTGCATGCTTTTAGTTCATATCATTTTGAGCGCTCCACCAAGATGTATGTGACATGGAAGAGTAACCCATGATCCTACTCAATTGTGCATTTGCATTCAAACGCAAATTTTAAATAATGCACAAATTTAGGGGGAGCTCTTGCTTATCACATACTCCCTCCGTCCCAAAATTCTTGTCTTATATTGGCCTAGATACGGATGTATATAATACTAAAATGTGACTTGATACATCCGTATTTAGACAAATCTAAGACAAGAATTTTGGGACGGAGGGAGTACTTCTCAAAGCAACGATGTATTTCAATCTTATTATCATTTGTCGAAGCTTTGATCTATATTTTGTCATCAATTACCAAAAAGTGGGAGATTGAAAGTGCAACTATCCCTAGGTGGTTTTGGTAATTCCTAACAACATATAGCTCATTTAACTAATGTTCTTTCAAGATGATCATTTCAGAAAGTTCAATGATTGGCATGGCATGGACTAGGAATGTGGACCCCTCAAAATTCTACGGACACATATTGGCTCAAGCTCAAGACTCTACATTTTCTATTTTAGTGATCCAAGATCACATTGAGTCCATCGGAAAGCCAATACTATTAAAAGGGGATGAGGTGTTGCCTAATGGGTTTCTTGCTCAAAATGCTTAGTGATATGCTCCAAAACCCTCAACCACTTTCTCACATCCACATATGTCCCAAACCAAAAGTCAAACTCGGCCCCACCGAAACTTTCTATCCGGCACCACCGAGTTCTCTTGACATAGCCACTGCCACAAACCCTAGTCACTTCGGTCTCACCGAAAGGGATCTCCGTCTCACCGAGATGGGATTACAAACTCTCTGTTTCCCTTCGTAACATTTTGGTCTAACCGAGATGAGCGATCGGTCCCACCGAGTTTGCAATGCAAACTCTCTGTTTCCCCTTCGTAACATTTCGGTACAACCGAAATGAGCGAATCGGTCCCACCGAGTTTGCCTGACCAACTCTCTGGTTAGCTTATTACCAAAATCGGTCCCACCGAGTTTGTGTAACCGGTCTCACCGAGATTACGTTATGCCCTAACCCTAATGAAATCGGTCCTACCGAGTTGATCATATCAGTCCCACCAAAATGCATAACGGTCACATTATGAACTAAATCGGTTCGACCGAGTTTTCTAATTCGGTCCCATCGAGTTTAGTAAATTGTGTGTAATGGTTATATTTTGTGTGGAGGCTATATATATATCCCTCCACCCACTCTTCATTCGAGGGGAGAGCCATCAGAACATACCTACACTTCCATTACTCATTGTTCTGAGAGAGAACCACCTACTCATGTGTTGAGACCAAGATATTCCAATCCTATCATATGAATCTTGATCTCTAGCCTTCCCCAAGTTCCTTTCGACTCAAATCATCTTTCCACCAAATCCAATCCTGTGAAAGAGAGTTGAGTGTTGGGGAGACTATCATTTGAAGCACAAGAGCAAGGAGTTCATCATCAACACACCGTCTATTACCTTTTGGAGAGTGTTGTCTCCTAGATTGGTTAGGTGTCACTTGGGAGCCTCTGGCAAGATTGTGGAGTTGAACCAAGGAGTTTGTACGGGCAAGGAGATCGCCTACTTCGTGAAAATCTACCCTAGTGAGGCAAGTCCTTCGTTGGTGATGACCATGATGGGATAGACAAGGTTGCTTCTTTGTGGACCCTTCGTGGGTGGAGCCCTCCGTGGACTCGCGCATCCATTACCAATAATGCCTAGGATGGGACTATATCTTCTACGTGTCGGGGCACGACTTAAAGATATAAGCCCATTCTGGAATGATCGCAAGTTTGGTACCTTTGCACATCTCATGTAAAAATAGGGATGAAAGAGAAAAGATAGTTGGCTTACACTCGCCACGTCACACAAATTCATTACATATCCAATCATCATCCAAATAAACATCACAGCCCATCTAAGGGTAAAGATCCAAATGAAAGATACCAAACATAACTTAGAACCACAGGTCTGAATCGAATCCTAGTAGAAGCTCTACTGATCAACCGGATAGTTCACATAGTAACGGCTACGCTCCTCGTCGTACTCCCAGTCTAGCTCGGTGCCATCGCCTGTGTAGTTCACCATAGTACCTGCATCTGGTGTGGTGAAGTAACCGTGAGCCACAGAGGACTCAGCAATCCCGTTCCCGGGTAACACGACTATCCAAGCCTTGGGTGTGGAACAAGGCTGAAGAAAGAACAAGCGGTTGCAGCAGCACTAGCCTAGCTTACGTAAAAGAGAGCGAGAAGAGAAGTGCCTCGGTCGAGAGATGATCACGAAGTGATCCTAACTAGCAAGTCAAACATAACCCCACCATGTTCACTTCCCGAATCCCTTTCCGAAAATGACCGTCACGATACTCACGCTGGTAGTGTATTCGAGCATGGTGTCAAGTTTTCTACGACCGGATATTAACAAATTCCCATCTGCCACATAACCGCGGGCACGGCTTTCGAAAGTTCATAACCCTGCAGGGGTGTTCCAACTTGGCCCATGACAAGCCCACGATCCGCGGAGTCGCAACTCCAAAGTGGGAAGGCCCGAGTATCCTCGGAATCCCGTGCTCAAGATACTCCGACTAAGGTAAGGCTAATCCAGCAAATCCTCCCGGCGTGCCGACACCCTAACAGTAGCCGCGCATATCTAGTCTCAGGCCACGACCGGATGGGTGATCCTACAGGTAAAACCAATCCTCGAGTTTCCCCGTGGTGGCCCCGCATAACCCCCAGTTTGGACCAACACTCATGAGGAGCACTGGCCCGGGTTGTTGATTAAGAACTCGGGTTTGCAAGACCCTATGCAAGTTTTAGTTATTAGGCAAATAGTACCAATGTTGGGACTTGCTGGAAAAGACTTAGCACTTAGCGGGTTATCGAGGGGGTCCCATAACCCGAACCGTGTGAGGAACGCATAATCAAGGAACATAACACCGGTTTATATGGTTCCTAAGGCGGCATGAGTGGAACAAATCACCAAGCAAAAGGCTTAGCCTTCCACCCATTACCAATATATAGATGATTTCATTTAATAATTAATATAGTGTGATATCCCAACAAGCTTCAACAAGAAGCAAGAATATTCAATCTTCTCCTGCAACTAACAATGCTATAAGAGGGGCTGAGCGAAGCCTACGTATAGCCAATCAATGGTTTACATAGGTAGGGTGGTTAAACAGGTTCATGGTTACAATAGGAGGCTGACAGGAAAAACATGGGCATCGAGGCAAAACTATAGAGCGTTACTTCTAGCAATAGGCAAAGGTAGTAATGATATTCGGGTTCGGTCATCTTGCCTGAAGAGTTGTGGATGGGATCGTAAGAGAGCTCCTCGTTCTCAACCTCGGTAGTAACCTCGTTCTCGTACTCGTACTCAGCTTCCGGCTCTACTCAACACAAACACACAAGGCACGAAAATCAACAAGATGCAATGCACAAAACTACTGGATGCATGGCTGATGCACTATGGAAGCAATGCAGATGCACTTAGGAAGCACAGAAAGTCTACATAGGAAGCACAGTGTTACAACACAAGGAGCATGGCAATATGCAATCAAGCAAAGATACTTCAAAACATGATAACATGAGGATATTATGAATCTACATGCAAAAACACACAAGTTACATATAGAACTTGCTCAAAACGGAGCAACGGGCTAAAAGATACACCTGAAACAATAAACATGCACAAGCTGAAATTAACAGCCACATAGCAACTTCGGAGCAAGAAATAAATAGTCTACAGCACTCAAACATCATGGAAAGGAGCATGGACATAAAGTAGACATATCCTACAGCAAACAAATCCATTGGAGCATCTCCAAAGGAGCCATGGATCAATAGCAACAAGCTATGACATTTTGAACTTGACAACAAAAACCTGACAGCAGTAATTTGTTGCAACTTGGGAGCAAGAGTTAAATATGCTACAGCCACCCAAATAAGTATGTGAGAGCATGAATGGATAGCCAACAATATATACAACAAGGAATCATCAAGAGTCACCCCAAAACTAGCATGGATTTGCCTAGAACAACAAGCAAACATGGCATCTGGAAATTACAGATTCCAGACTTAGTGAAATTTCACTAAGTGTTAAAACAGTAGTAACATCATGGCATCTTTGTGAGCAAGTTTAAGTCACTTCAAAGCATATCATGGCAAGTGGTAAGCACCATAGCAAAGTAAACATGATGGTGAATCCAAAACATCTAAGCATGCATCAAGGGGACAACCACATCAATAGCAACGAGCTCCTCAACTAGGCATCTCGTAACAAGTTTAACAACATAACAGCCACATAGCACTTTTGCAAGGAGATCAACATGGCAAGATGAATTCTATCATGCAAGCTAAAGCAACCAATATGTAGAGCATGCCTTGATGAACACGTGGACATATCATTTGCTTCATTTGGATAAACATGAACCAAGATATCACATTGCAAACATGGCATGAAAACAACTAAAAACAGCAGTTTATAACAAGTAGCACTCTTCCCATGAAGATTAAGACATCTAGATGACCTCAAACATGCATGGCACAATGGAACAAAACGTAGTACAAGTCACCACGATCATTTTGACATATCATTTGCTCAAATCGGACATGCACACAAAAAGTTATCCACAAAACAAAAATGCATCAGAAACTAAAACTGCCAGGGACTTAGTGAAAAAAACGAGACTACCTCCAGATCTGGGTCAATGGGGTCAACGGCGGCGGCGGTCAAACGGGCTCGCGGGGCGGCTGGCGGATCTACCGGGGTCGGGCTAACGGGCTGGGCCCGTTAGGGTTTCGGCCCACCCGGCCGGATCTGGATCGAGGGAGCCGGGGCGGATCGGGGCTCCTCCCGATCGTCCCGAGCGGCGGCGAGGCTGGAGGCCTCGGGCTCGGTGGCGGCGGCGAGGGGGAATGCCGGGGCGGCGGTGCCCGGCCGGCGGCCTGGCCCGGCGGCGGCTGACCGGAGCGGCGCGACGGAGGGGGCCCAGCCGGCGCGGCGGCGAGCCTGGGAGGCCGGGGCGGCGGCCTGGCCGGCGGTGGAGGCGAGGGGATCCGGGCGGCGGTGGGTGGGAGGCCGGGCAGCGCGGCCAGGTGAGTGGAGGCGGCAGCGGAGCTTCGGCCGGCGGCGGGGAAGACGGGCGGCGCGGATCTGAGGTAGGAGACAACCTCGGCCCCGCGGGCCCGTGCGTCGGGTGGAAGCACGGCGAGTGCACTTCGGAAGCACGGACGGAGACTTCGGAAGCACGGCTCGCTGGGACGTCGGAAACACGGCGGCTCAACGGTGGAAGCACCGGGATTCAACGGTGGAAGCACCGGCAGCGAACTGTGGAAGCATTAGGGTTTCTGGACGCAAATTTTGGGGGAGGTGGACGTTTATATAGGAACAAGGAGCTAGGGTTGTCCAAAAGAGGTGAGGTTTTCGGCCACGCGATCTCAATTGGATGGCCTAGATGAAGGGAGGGGTTTGAGTTGGTTTGGTGGGATGTTGGAGGGGTTTCTTGGGCCTCAAAGAGGAGGTACTTTCAACCCACGAGAATAACTGTTGGAGCATCAAACGAACTCCAAACGCGACGAGATTTGACAGGCGGGTTACACACAACAAAACAACATCACACGACAAGTCTCACACCAAACCGGAAACGTTACACGGCCAAACACCAAAGTAGGCCTCGGGGATGCCACGGACACGTGAGAGAGCTCCGGAACTCGAAACGGACAACGGAAAGAAACGAGTGGGACCGGATGCAAACGACAACACAAATGCAATGCAATGCACATGACAACATGCTATGGTTGAATGCACACGCACACGACAAAAAGGACGAAAACCCGAAAGGACGAAGAACCCGGAATGAAATTGATGGAGCCAAATATATATATATATTGCCCAAAAGGGAAAGTATTACATCCGGGGCATTACAAACTCTCCTCTACTACAAAAAGATCTCGTCCTGAGATCTAGGACTGGAAGAAGGAAGGGTACTCGGAACGAAGGTGATCTTCTCGTTCCCACGTAGCTTCTCGGTCGGTATGGTGTGACCACTTGACTTTCAAGAATTTGATGGACTTGTTGCGGGTCTTGCACTCGGTTTCTTCGAGAATAGTAACGGGATGCTCTCGGTAAGACAAGTCTTGTTGAAGATCAATCTCCTCAAATGGAATGGTGCGTTCAGGCGTCTTGAAGCACTTGCGGAGTTGAGACACATGAAACACATCATGAACATTGGCGAAGTTGGAAGGGAGCTCAAGTTGATAGGCTAGATCGCCTATTTTGCCAAGGATCTTGAAAGGCCCGACGTATCTAGGAGCAAGCTTTCCTTTGATACCGAATCTTTGGGTGCCTTTCATAGGAGAAACACGGAGATAGACATGATCCCCAATGTTGAAGGCCAAATCACGATGCTTGCCGTCATAGTAACTCTTCTGACGCGACTGAGCGGCCTTGAGATTCTCACGTATGACTTTGCACATTTCTTCGGCTTCTGAGATCAAGTCATTGCCAAGAAGTTGACGTTCACCTGTCTCGGACCAGTTGAGAGGGGTACGGCACTTTCTGCCATAGAGGATTTTAAACGGAGCTTTGCCGGCACTTGCTTGGAAGCTGTTGTTGTAAGAGAACTCGGCAAATGGAAGGCAATCTTCCCATTTCATGCCAAAAGATATGATACAGGCTCTGAGCATGTCTTCTAGAATCTGATTCACTCTCTCGACTTGACCACTAGTCTGAGGGTGAAATGCAGTGCTGAACCTGATCTTAGTGCCCATGGCAGACTGAAAGGAGTCCCAGAACTTAGAGGTGAACAAACTTCCACGGTCTGAGGAGATAACTTGAGGGATGCCATGTAAGGACACAATTCTGGAAGTGTACAATTCTGCAAGTTGAGCTGCATTGATGGATTCTTTGACTGGAAGGAAGTGAGCGACTTTGGTAAGCTTGTCAATCACCACAAAGATAAAGTCATTCCCTCTCTTGGACTTAGGAAAGCCAGTGACGAAATCCATTTCAATGTGGTCGAATTTCCACTCGGGAATAGGAAGAGGTTGGAGAAGACCGGCTGGACGTTGATGCTCTGCCTTCACTCTTCTGCAGACATCACATTCATTCACGAATTGGGCAATCTCCCTTTTCATGCGAGTCCACCAGTAAGATTGCTTGAGGTCTTGGTACATCTTGGAACTGCCAGGATGAATCGAAAGGAGGGAATCATGTGCTTCGTCCATTATGAGCTTCCTGAGATCACCTTTGGGAACCACAAGTCTGTCCTCAAAGAACAAGGTATCTCTCTCATCAACGCGATAGCACTTGTATTTAGGAGTACCCTTTGCAATACCATGTTTCACTTTCTGCACCATAGCATCACTGAGTTGGGCCTCACGGATCTGATCTTCCAAGGTAGGAGCAACTTGCAGATTTGCAAGAAAGCCCTGCGGAACAACTTGGAGGTTGAGCTTCCTGAATGCTTCAAAAAGCTCAGGCTGGAACGGCTTGATAAGGAGGCTGTTGCAATATGCCTTTCTGCTCAAAGCATCTGCAATCACATTCGCCTTGCCAGGTGTGTATTCAATGCTGGGATCATACTCTTGGATCATTTCGACCCAACGAGTCTGGCGGAGGTTCAGATTCGGCTGTGTGAAGATGTACTTCAAGCTCTTGTGATCGGTGAAGATGTCGACTTTTCTGCCCAACAGAAGGTGTCTCCACGTAATCAAAGCATGTACCACAGCTGCTAGTTCAAGATCATGTGTGGGGTAGTTCTTCTCACTTGGCTTCAGTTGACGAGAAGTGTATGCCACAATTCTCTTGTCCTGCATAAGCACACCACCAAGTCCTTGAAGAGAAGCATCACAGAATACTTCTTAGGGCTTGGACTCATCTGGAGGAGTAAGAACTGGAGCAGAGACGAGCTTTTCTTTGAGAGTTTTGAATGCCACTTCACAATCTGGAGACCAGTAGTACTTGACATTCTTCTGCAGCAAGTTGGAAAGAGGCTTGGCAATCTTGGAGAAGTTCTCAACGAACCTTTTGCAATAGCTGGCAAGACCAAGAAAACTTCGGAGTTGCTTGACGTTCTGAGGAGGTTCCCAGTTGACAATTGCTTCAACTTTCTCGGGGTTTACCGCAATACCGTCAGCGGAGATGATATGGCCAAGATATAAGACCTTATCGAGCCAAAATTCGCACTTGGAGAACTTGGCATAGAACTTATGTTCACGGAGTCTGTCGAGAACCAGACGGAGGTGCTTTTCGTGATCTTCTTCATTCTTGGAAAATACCAAAATGTCATCCAGATACACAAGCACAAACTCGCCGGTGTAGGGGTTGAAAATGTAGTGCATCATTCTCGAGAAGGTAGGTGGAGCATTAGCGAGACCAAAGGACATGACTGTATACTCATAGGAGCCGTAGCTCGTTCTGAAGGCAGTCTTGGGGATATCTTCTTCACGAATGCGAATTTGGTGATAGCCCATTCGGAGATCGAGCTTTGAGAACACTTTAGCTCCTTTGAGCTGCTCGAACAGTTCGTTGATGTTGGGGAGCGGATACTTGTTCTTTATTGTCTTCTTGTTCAATGGCCGGTAATCGACACAAAGGCGCTCCATGCCATCCTTCTTCTTGACAAATAAGACACCACAGCCCCAAGGAGACGTACTAGGCCTGATCAGACCCATACGTTCCTGTTCATCAAGCTGTTTCTTCAACTCCTTCAACTCTTTAGGAGAGAGCTTGTACGAACGCCGGCATGCTGGCTCAGTACCCGGCTCGAGTTCAATGACGAATTCCACTTGACGGTGTGGAGGCATGCCTGGAAGTTCTTCAGGAAAGACGTCTTCGTATTTGTTAACCACCGGAATTTGAGATATGGCATTAATCTTGCCCTTGTCATTGAGAGAGAAAAGCCTGATTGTGTTATCCCGAGAGGCGAAGATAATCACATCTTCATCAGGATGAGTAATCTTGACTCCCTTGTTTGCACAATCAATGTGAGCATCATGCTGAGAAAGCCAGTCCATCCCGAGGATGAGGTCAATGTCGGAGTTGCCGAGAACCACCGGATTAGCCAGAAAGCGATAATCACCCATGCGAATAGATACATCCGGAGCAAATATTTTTGAATGCATTAGTTTACCCGGAGAAACAACTGATAATTTCCTTGGCAAACTTTTGATGTCAACATTATGCTTGGATGTGAATGGTTGAGACATGAAAGAACACGAAGCACCCGAATCAAACAAAACTTTAGCAGGTTTAAGGTTGACTGGAAGATTACCCAATATGACATCAGAAGAATTCTCCGCTTGCGCTGCATTCATCAGATTCACCCTTGCAGACTTTGGATTATGCTTGACAATAGTTGTACTGACAGGTGGAGGAGGCGGAAGGCGCCTTGGGTTGTTGCACTTGTTGGAATAATGACCCTTATGGCCACACTTGTAGAAGTGACCTCAGAAAGCGGACGAGCGGGAGGAACAGTTGACTTGGAAGCTTAGAACTGCGACTTGGACTGATTGCCTTGGTTGTGTGGGTGGGAGAAACCACGGCCACCAGAGTTCTTGTTGTTGTTGTAGGAAGCTCGGATCACAGGAGGAGGTGGAAGCCAAAACTTCTGTTGCTTCGCGACCACTTAAGAAGATGAGGAGGAGTGAACAGCATCTCGGATCCTCTTTTTGGAAGCTTCCATCTTGAGCTGGGTTGCCTCTTGCTTAAGCGCCATGTTATAGAATTTGTCAAACTCATCAGGCTCGAACAAGGTGAGAGCAAGTTGAAGTTCATGCTTCAGACCTCCACGGAACTGATAGATCTTGCTCTTGGCATCTGGGATGTCTTGCTTAGCATAGCGGGCAAGATTCTGGAACTTGACATTATAATGGTAGACAGTCATAGAGCCTTGCTTCAGGTTGCGGAATTGCTCACGCATACCCTCGATGACACTTGTTGGAATGTGGTGAGAGCGAAAGTCCTTGCAGAAGTCATCCCAAGAGATCACACGCCCTTCTCTGGAGTCTTTGTACTGCTGCCACCAGTCAGGTGCTTGGTCCTTGAGTTGGAAGGCTGCAAACTTCACATAGTCCTCAGGCCTTACGTTACTGCACTCAAAATGCTTCTTGATATCAGTAATCCAATCTTCAGCATCGAGAGGGTCGACACAGTAACTGAAAGCCTTTGGTTGATTAGCCAAGAACTGGTTGAGCGTAGCATGGTGCTGTTGGTTGAAGAAATTGCCTTGGTTCCCTGGAGCACCCTGATTTGCTTGATTTGCTTGCATATGCTGCATCATCTGCATAAGCATTTGGGTGTTCTGGTTCGTAGTTTGGATAATCGCTCTCCAGGCCTCAGACGGAGGAGGAGGGGAAGGAGGACGATCTGGAACCTCTTCACCCTCTGGGTTAGCGTTGGGAACCCGTTTAGGAGCCATCCTGAAAGAGATGACCACCAATCAGCATTTGATTGAAAGAAGGTATAAGCTGAAACAACGGATAGAAATGCAACATAGTCTTCACAAGAATCATTCAAACAAGAGGAACGAATGAAATTCTCAGTTAAATGATAACAACAATCTTCACGAGAAGCCACTGGGAGACAAAAGGTAAATAAGAAAACAACAAGGTACAGATAGAACAAACACAAGACAGGAGCTTCGTTCGACATCTTTGTGCTGAAAGCTTATGGAACGTGTTGCGAAAGGGTTTTGCAATCCCCGGATCAGCATAGCCAAGGACCCTTTAAGATGCAACTCCCGATCGGAACATCGGCCATAAAACCCCTTCACTCAATGTAGAACCCCGAACTCCGTAACCTGCATTCGTTGGAAGAATGCCTATGATCTACTAGATGAACCCACCTATTAATTTCCGAAAGTTTCCAGTTATGCAATCAGGTGTTGGGGATATAGGGGAAGCATCGCGCAATCAACTCTAATCCTACATGCAGCTGTATCCATCCTTCAACACATAACCAGTTGTTCTTGGAAACCGTCTACCTCGGACCTTCGAAACGCATCTACTATACAAGCTATGGCAATACTCCCGAACTACCTCCCCAGTACTGGGTGATGTCGGGGTTATCTTGCCACTAACCGCATAGGAGAGTTTTCGATGTCGGCCATCTTAAGTATTCTAGTACTGCCGCGATATGTTTGTGACGACAATACCCCGAAGCTCAACACCCTGGGACACTGCCACAACCCCTAATGTCAGGAGGCATCGAGAACAATATTCTCGTCACAAAGACATCGAAACAATCCAAACAATACTCGCGAGATTCCTATAAAAAATTGGTGCAATTTTTGAAAGTAGAAGAGGCAAGAGTAGTCGTCAGGAGTCCTCACCAGAATGAAAAGAGATGAGGAGCAAAGAAATCCTACTCTCCGATATAAATATTGGACTCAAAACATTTTAAGTGTGTGCCTAGACTCGACCGTCAACGATTCGATCAAACAGTGGGGCTTCTAGGTCGGAGAAGGCTCTGAATACCAACTTGTAATGCCCAGGATGGGACTATATCTCCTACGTGTCGGGGCACGACTTAAAGATATAAGCCCATTCTGGAATGATCGCAAGTTTGCTACCTTTGCACATCTCATGTAAAAATAGGGATGAAAGAGAAAAGATAGTTGGCTTACACTCGCCACGTCACACAAATTCATTACATATCCAATCATCATCCAAATAAACATCACAGCCCATCTAAGGATAAAGATCCAAATGAAAGATACCAAACATAACTTAGAACCACAGGTCTGAATCGAATCCTAGTAGAAGCTCTACTGATCAACCGGATAGTTCACATAGTAACGGCTACGCTCCTCGTCGTACTCCCAGTCTAGCTCGGTGCCATCGCCTGTGTAGTTCACCATAGTACCTGCATCTGGTGTGGTGAAGTAACTGTGAGCCACAGATGACTCAGCAATCCCGTTCCCGGGTAACACGACTATCCAAGCCTTGGGTGTGGAACAAGGCTGAAGAAAGAACAAGAGGTTGCAGCAGCACTAGCCTAGCTTACGTAAAAGAGAGCGAGAAGAGAAGTGCCTCGGTCGAGAGATGATCACGAAGTGATCCTAACTAGCAAATCAAACATAACCCCACCGTGTTCACTTCCCGAATCCCTTTCGGAAAATGACCGTCACGGTACTCACGCTGGTAGTGTATTCGAGCATGGTGTCAAGTTTTCTACAACCGGATATTAACAAATTCCCATCTGCCACATAACCGCGGGCACGGCTTTCGAAAGTTCATAACCCTGCAGGGGTGTTCCAACTTGGCCCATGACAAGCCCACGATCCGCGGAGTCGCAACTCCAAAGTGGGAAGGCCCGAGTATCCTCGAAATCCCGTGCTCAAGATACTCCGACTAAGGTAAGGCTAATCCAGCAAATCCTCCCGGCGTGCCGACACCCTGACAGTAGCCGCGCGTATCTAGTCTCAGGCCACGACCGGATGGGTGATCCTACAGGTAAAACCAATCCTCGAGTTTCCCCGTGGTGGCCCCGCATAACCCCCAGTTTGGACCAACACTCATGAGGAGCACTGGCCCGGGTTGTTGATTAAGAACTCGGGTTTGCAAGACCCTATGCATGTTTTAGTTATTAGGCGAATAGTACCAATGTTGGGACTTGCTGGAAAAGACTTAGCACTTAGCGGGTTATCGAGGGGTCCCATAACCCCAACCGTGTGAGGAACGCATAATCAAGGAACATAACACCGGTTTATACGGTTCCTAAGGCGGCATGAGTGGAACAAATCACCAAGCAAAAGGCTTAGCCTTCCACCCATTACCAATATATAGATGATTTCATTTAATAATTGATATAGTGTGATATCCCAACAAGCTTCAACAAGAAGCAAGAATCTTCAATCTTCTCCTGCAACTAACAATGCTATAAGAGGGGCTGAGCGAAGCCTACGTATAGCCAATCAATGGTTTGCATAGATAGGGTGGTTAAACAGGTTCATGGTTACAATAGGAGGCTGACAGGAAAAACATGGGCATCGAGGCAAAACTATAGAGCGTTACTTCTAGCAATAGGCAAATATAGTAATGATATCCGGGTTCGGTCATCTTGCCTGAAGAGTGGTCGCTGGGATCGTAAGAGAGCTCCTCGTTCTCAACCTCGGTAGTAACCTCGTTCTCGTACTCGTACTCAGCTTCCGGCTCTACTCAACACAAACACACAAGGCACGAAAATCAACAAGATGCAATGCACAAAACTACTGGATGCATGGCTGATGCACTATGGAAGCAATGCAGATGCACTTAGGAAGCACAGAAAGTCTACATAGAAAGCACAGTGTTACAGCACAAGGAACATGGCAATATGCAACCAAGCAAAGATACTTCAAAACATGATAACATGAGGATATTATGAATCTACATGCAAAAACACACAAGTTACATATAGAACTTGCTCAAAACGGAGCAACAACCTAAAAGATACACCCGAAACAATAAACATGCACAAGCTGAAATTAACAGCCACATAGCAACTTCGGAGCAAGAAATAAATAGTCTGCAACACTCAAACATCATGGCAAGGAGCATGGACATAAAGTAGACATATCCTACAGCAAACAAATCCATTGGAGCATCTCCAAAGGAGCCATGGATCAATAGCAACAAGCTATGACATTTTGAACTTGACAACAAAAACCTGACAGCAGTAATTTGTTGCAACTTGGGAGCAAGAGTTAAATATGCTACAGCCACCCAAATAAGTATGTGAGAGCATGAATGGATAGCCAACAATATATACAACAAGGAATCATCAAGAGTCACCCCAAAACTAGCATGGATTTGCCTAGAACAACAAGCAAACATGGCATCCGGAAATTACAGATTCCAGACTTAGTGAAATTTCACTAAGTGTTAAAACAGTAGTAACATCATGGCATCTTTGTGAGCAAGTTTAAGTCACCTCAAAGCATATCATGGCAAGTGGTAAGCACCACAGCAAAGTACACATGATGGTGAATCCAAAACATCTAAGCATGCATCAAGGGGACAACCACATCAATAGCAACGAGCTCCTCAACTAGGCATCTCGTAACAAGTTTAACAACATAACAGCGACATAGCACTTTTGCAAGGAGATAAACATGGCAAGATGAATTCTATCATGCAAGCTAAAGCAACCAACATGTAGAGCATGACTTGATGAACACGTGGACATATCATTTGCTTCATTTGGATAAACATGCACCAAGATATCAAATTGCAAAGATGGCATGAAAACAACTAAAAACAGCAGTTTATAACAAGTAGCACTCTTCCCATGAAGATTAAGACATCTAGATGACCTCAAACATGCATGGCACAATGGAACAAAACGTAGTACAAGTCACCACGATCATTTTGACATATCATTTGCTCAAATCGGACATGCACACAAAAAGTTATCCACAAAACAAAAATGCATCAGAAACTAAAACTGCCAGGGACTTAGTGAAAAAAAACGAGACTACCTCCAGATCTGGGTCAACGGGGTCAACATCGGCGGCGGTCAAACGGGCTCGCGGGGCGGCTGGCGGATCCACCGGGGTCGGGCTAACGGGCTGGGCCCGTTAGGGTTTCGGCCCACCCGGCCGGATCTGGATCGAGGGAGCCGGGGTGGATCGGGGCTCCTCCCGATCGTCCCGAGCGACGGCGAGGCTGGAGGCCTCGGGCCCGGTGGCGGCGGCGAGGGGGAATGCCGGGGCGGCGGCGGTGCCCGGTCGGCGGCCTGGCCCGACGGCGGCTGACTGGAGCGACGCGGTGGAGGGGGCCCGGCCGGCGCGGCGGCGAGCCTGGGAGGCTGGGGCGGCGGCCTGGCCGGCGGTGGAGGCGAGGGGATCCGGGCGACGGTGGATGGGAGGCCGGGCGGCGCGGCCAGGTGAGTGGAGGCGGCGGCGGAGCTTCGGCCGGCGGCGGGGAAGACGGGCGGCGCAGATCTGAGGTAGGAGACGACCTCGGCCCCGCGGGCCTGCGCGTCGGGTGGACGCACGGCGAGTGTACTTCGGAAGCACGGATGGAGACTTCGGAAGCACGGCTCGCTGGGACGTCGGAAACACGGCGGCTCAACGGTGGAAGCACCGGGATTCAACGGTGGAAGCACCGGCGGCGAACTGTGGAAGCATTAGGGTTTCTGTACGCAAATTTTGGGGGAGGTGGACGTTTATATAGGCACAAGGAGCTATGGTTGTCCAAAAGAGGTGAGGTTTTCGGCCACACGATCTCAATTGGATGGCCTAGATGAAGGGAGGGGTTTGAGTTGGTTTGGTGGGCTGTTGGAGGGGTTTCTTGAGCCTCAAAGAGGAGGTACTTTCAGCCCACGAGAATAACTGTTGGAGCTTCAAACGAACTCCAAACGCGACGAGATTTGACAGGCGGGTTACACACAACAAAACAACATCGCACGACAAGTCTCACACCAAACCGGAAACGTTACACGGCCAAACACCAAAGTAGGCCTCGGGGATGCCACTGACACGTGAGAGAGCTCCGGAACTCGAAACGGACAACGGAAAGAAACGAGTGGGACCGGATGCAAATGACAACACAAATGCAATGCAATGCACAAGACAACATGCTATGGATGAATGCACACGCACACGACAAAAAGGACGAAAACCCGAAAGGACGAAGAACCCGGAATGGAATTGATGGAGCCAAAGATATATATATTGCCCAAAAGGGAAAGTATTACATCCGGGGCATTACAAACTCTCCTCTACTACAAAAAGATCTTGTCCCGAGATATAGGACTGGAAGAAGGAAGGGTACTCGGAACGAAGGTGATCTTCTCGTTCCCATGTAGCTTCTCGGTCGGTATGGTGTGACCACTTGACTTTCAAGAATTTGATGGACTTGTTGCGGGTCTTGCGCTCGGTTTCTTCGAGAATAGCAACAGGATGCTCTCGGTAAGACAAGTCTTGTTGAAGATCAATCTCCTCAAACGGAATGGTGCGTTCAGGCGTCTTGAAGCACTTGCGGAGTTGAGACACATGAAACACATCATGAACATTGGCGAAGTTGGAAGGGAGCTCAAGTTGATAGTCTAGATCGCCTCTTTTGCCAAGGATCTTGAAAGGCCCGACGTATCTAGGAGCAAGCTTTCCTTTGATACCGAATCTTTGGGTGCCTTTCATAGGAGAAACACAGAGATAGACATGATCCCCAATGTTGAAGGCCAAATCACGATGCTTGCCGTCATAGTAGCTCTTCTGATGCGACTGAGCGGCCTTGAGATTCTCATGTATGACTTTGCACATTTCTTCGGCTTCTGAGATCAAGTCATTGCCAAGAAGTTGACGTTCACCTGTCTCGGGCCAGTTGAGAGGGGTACGGCACTTTCTGCCATAGAGGATTTCAAACGGAGCTTTGCTAGCACTTGCTTGGAAGCTGTTGTTGTAAGAGAACTCGGCAAATGGAAGGCAATCTTCCCATTTCATGCCAAAAGATATGACACAGGCTCTGAGCATGTCTTCTAGAATCTGATTCACTCTCTCGACTTGACCACTAGTCTGAGGGTGAAATGCAGTGCTGAACCTGATCTTAGTGCCCATGGCAGACTGAAAGGAGTCCCAGAACTTAGAGGTGAACAAACTTCCACGGTCTGAGGAGATAACTTGAGGGATGCCATGTAAGGACACAATTCTGGAAGTGTACAATTCTGCAAGTTGAGCTGCATTGCTGGATTCTTTGACTGGAAGGAAGTGAGCGACTTTGGTAAGCTTGTCAATCACCACAAAGATAGAGTCATTCCCTCTCTTGGACTTAGGAAAGCCAGTGACGAAATCCATTTCAATGTGGTCGAATTTCCACTCGGGAATAGGAAGAGGTTGGAGAAGACCGGCTGGACGTTGATGCTCTGCCTTCACTCTTCTGCAGACATCACATTCATTCACGAATTGGGCAATCTCCCTTTTCATGCGAGTCCACCAGTAAGATTGCTTGAGGTCTTGGTACATCTTGGAACTGCCAGGATGAATCGAAAGGAGGGAATCATGTGCTTCGTCCATTATGAGCTTCCTGAGATCACCTTTGGGAACCACAAGTCTGTCCTCAAAGAACAAGGTATCTCTCTCATCAACGCGATAGCACTTGTATTTAGGAGTACCCTTTGCAATACCATGTTTCACTTTTTGCACCATAGCATCACTGAGTTGGGCCTCACGGATCTGATCTTCCAAGGTAGGAGCAACTTGCAAATTTGCAAGAAAGCCCTGCGGAACAACTTGGAGGTTGATCTTCCTGAATGCTTCAGAAAGCTCAGACTAGAACGGCTTGATAAGGAGGCTGTTGCAATATGCCTTTCTGCTCAAAGCATCTGCAATCACATTCGCCTTGCCAGGTGTGTATTCAATGCTGGGATCATACTCTTGGATCATTTCGACCCAACGAGTCTGGCGGAGGTTCAGATTCGGCTGTGTGAAGATGTACTTCAAGCTCTTGTGATCGGTGAAGATGTCGACTTTTTTGCCCAACAGAAGGTGTCTCCACATAATCAAAGCATGTACCACAGCTGCTAGTTCAAGATCATGTGTGGGGTAGTTCTTCTCACTTGGCTTCAGTTGACGAGAAGTGTATGCCACAATTCTCTTGTCCTGCATAAGCACACCACCAAGTCCTTGAAGAGAAGCATCACAGAGTACTTCGTAGGGCTTGACCTCATCTGGAGGAGTAAAAACTGGAGCAGAGACGAGCTTTTCTTTGAGAGTTTTGAATGCCACTTCACAATCTGGAGACCAGTAGTACTTGACATTCTTCTGCAGCAAGTTGGAAAGAGGCTTGGCAATCTTGGAGAAGTTCTCAACGAACCTTCTGCAATAGCTGGCAAGACCAAGAAAACTTCGGAGTTGCTTGACATTCTGAGGAGGTTCCCAGTTGACAATTGCTTCAACTTTCTCGGGGTTTACCGCAATACCGTCAGCGGAGATGATATGGCCCAGATATAAGACCTTATCGAGCCAAAATTTGCACTTGGAGAACTTGGCATAGAACTTATGTTCACGGAGTCTGTCGAGAACCAGACGGAGGTGCTTTTCGTGATCTTCTTCATTCTTGGAAAATACCAAAATGTCATCCAGATACACAAGCACAAACTCGCCGGTGTAGGGGTTGAAAATGTAGTGCATCATTCTCGAGAAGGTAGGTGGAGCATTAGCGAGACCAAAGGACATGACTATATACTCATATGAGCTGTAGCTCGTTCTGAAGGCAGTCTTGGGGATATCTTCTTCACGAATGCGAATTTGGTGATAGCCCATTCGGAGATCGAGCTTTGAGAACACTTTAGCTCCTTTGAGCTGCTCGAACAGTTCGTTGATGTTGGGGAGCGGATACCTGTTCTTTATTGTCTTCTTGTTCAATAGCCGGTAATCGACGAGAATAATTGTTGGAGCATCAAACGAACTCCAAACGCGACGAGATTTGACAGGCGGGTTACACACAACAAAACAACATCGCACGACAAGTCTCACACCAAACCGGAAACGTTACACGGCCAAACACCAAAGTAGGCCTCGGGGATGCCACGGACACGTGAGAGAGCTCCGGAACTCGAAACAGACAACGGAAAGAAACGAGTGGGACCAGATGCAAAAGACAACACAAATGCAATGCAATGCACATGACAACATGCTATGGATGAATGCACACGCACACGACAAAAAGGACGAAAACCCGAAAGGACGAAGAACCCGGAATGGAATTGATGGAGCCAAAGATATATATATTCCCCAAAAGGGAAAGTATTACATCCGGGGCATTACATTACCCTTCGTGGGTTGAAGTCTCCATCAACGTGGATGTACGATAGCACCACCTACCGGAACCACGCGTTAAAAATCTCCGTGTCTACATTGCGTTTGCTCCCTCAAACTCCTCCCTTTACCTTCATATGCAATTGCTTTACATTCCGCTGTTATACTCTTAGAATTGCATGTGTAGGTTGATTGCTTGACTTGTGCTTAATTGCTAAAATCAGCCAAGACTTAGAATTGGCTAAAGGCTAGGTTTTTATTTGGTCAAGTAGTCTAATCACCCCCCTCTAGACATACTTTCGATCCTACAGCAGGGCAAGGGCGGCTGGTGTGCGCGGCCAGAGGCGGGGCGGCGATGGCGGACCAGCAGGAGGGGGCGAGGCCATCCGCCGGCGTGGCCGGGCGCAGCAGCGAGTGCAGGCGCGTGCGGCAGAAGCAGTAGTATGCGGCAGCGACAGCGGATTAACAGCAACAGTAGGCATGCGGGCAAGCGGGGGAACGGCTTCGCGCGCGTGTGGGAGTGCAGTACACGTAGCCGGGCACGGTCGATGGCTCGTGGACCGGACAGAGGGCATGCCGGCACGGCCACGGCGAGCTTTGGGTGTTCGGCGACAACGGACTACGGCGGTGGCACGAGGGGAAAACGAGGGGGAACGAAGGAGGCTCACCGAGGGAGGGCCGATGGCGAGCTCAGATGTGTCGTGGGTGTGCCGGAGCGTGGATCCGTGGTCGGGCAGTGAGGTGGATGACTGATGTCTACACACGCTTCTACTCTTGTAGACTATGTTGGGCCTCCAAGCGCAGAGGTTTGTAGGACAGCGGCAATTTCCCTTAAGTGGATGACCTAAGGTATATCGAACTCAGGGAAGTAGAGGTTGAAGATGGTCTCTCTCAAGCAACCCTGCAACTAAGATACAAGAAGTCTCTTGTGTCCCCAACACACCTAATACACTTGTCAGATGTATAGGTGCACTAGTTCGGCGAAGAGATGTTAAATGGCAAGTGATATGGATGGCAAAACAAAGTAATATAAATATGTAATAAAAAGTGCAGCAAGCAAACAAGTGGTAAACGTGAGCACAAACGGTATTGCAATGGTGGAAACGAGGCCTAGGGTTCATACTTTCACTAGTGGCAACTCCCAACAACATTAACATAATCGAATCACATGATATTTCCCATAAAACATGCAAAGGGGACACACTCGCAGGTCATTCCTTCGTGGTCAAGAGAGGACGAGAATTATGTAGGGCTACAAAATCACACCTCAAAGTTCATATTTCTCAATCTAAGGATTTCCCAATGTCACCGCGGCCATCCAAAGAGAGTCCCACAATCACCACAACATATCTAAAGGATAGTCAAAGACAAGCACCAAGAGACTCTCAATCTTCAATCAACACACAAGAGAGGAAATCACTCATGAAAATATTGTTCTAATCCATGTCCAATAGACCGCTGTCACCTTGGTCTCGGGGATTATACTAGATAAAGACAAGTGAGTACATCAATCCAATACATAGAGGAAGAGGAAATATCTTAGATTAACATAGCCTATGATCACAACGAAGATCACATCATGGGAGAGAGAATTGACCACATAGCTACTGGTAAGAACCTCAGCCCCGAGGAGGAACTACTCCCGCATCATGGAGGGAGGAAGCAACGTCGATGGAGATGAATCCGGGGGCACTTCCCCGTCCCGGCAGGGTGCCGGCGCAGGAATTCTGGTCCCCCGAAGCTTGATGGAGATGGCGGCGGAGATCGGAATCGCGTCTGGAGAAAAGGGGTCCGGAATCAGGGTTTCCTCGACGGACCTTAAATATATGCCAAAGGGGGTCACCAGAGGGGGTCAGGGGTGCCCAGGCGCCCCCCCGGCGCGGCCCAGGGGGGGGCCGCGCCCACAGGCCGCCTGGAGCCCCTGTGGGTCCCCCCGGCTGTACTTTGGCCGCACGGTAGCTCCTGGAACGCTGATTTTTTATATATTTTTTCTGGATTTTTCCTGGCAGTTCTCGTAATGTGAAATCCTGGAATACAAAAACAGCCGAAAACAGAAACTGGCACCGGGGTGCACTGGATTAGTAGGTTAGTCCAAATATGATCAAAAGTGTATGGAAGTGTATGAATATCATAGCAATATCACCCTAGAGTGGCATGGAGCAAGCAGAAATTATAGATACGTTTTGGACGTATCAATGACGGCGTGGGCGGAGGCGATGGTGATGGCGATGGTGCAACGGCGCCTCCGCTCGAATTGAAGTGGGGAGAGGACGAGTTTGACCACGGTGGTCCTCCTGGTCGGCTCGCTGCAGATCGGGGAAGCCCCGTAGCACGGCAATGACAGATGCGGCGATGGCTCTGTTCGGTGGAGCTCGCGGGAAGAGAATGAGGAGGGGGGAGAGGAAGGAGAGATTAGGGTTTCGCCAGGGGATCAGGGTGTGGCACTTATCCCTGCCCGACGCCCTGTAGCATCTCGGTGGCGCCGATCCAGCCGGTGAGGACGATCTGAACCGTGCGCACGTTGACATGCAAGGAGAGAGGTGGGAGACGACATTGACTCGGGTTGGGCCGCACTGTGGCAGTTTCTGGGCCAAATGCACAGCGTAGTCCTTTAGGCCTTTTCGTTTTTTTTTGTTTTCTAAATTTCTTCTCTGATTTGCATTATAGTTTAGCTAGCAAATGGCTTTTGTTTAATTTGAAACTTGGCACATAAATACTAGTTAATATTCTGGGAGTGCACAAAAGTTTTAGGGCAATAGCAATTATTTAATAATTTTAGAAATTGAATTGGTCAATTAATTTGTTGGTGGTACTGTTTTAATTAGGTTAGGGGGCCTTTTAGTAATTCAATGGTTATTGGTTTTACATGACAATTACTTACTAAATATTTGTAATATTTTGAACATTTTTTATACACCGCTTCATGAAACTATAATTGACTTGTTATTAGAATTTGTATTTGAACTTAGTTTGAAACAAATGAGCTTTTTAGGAAATTTTAATTATGATGACCTGGCATCATAAACAAGGTTTATTGTAGCATGATTATCGGCGTGTTACAGAGGGACTAATGTGTTTGTGAGAATTGCAGGAAAACACATGTATTTGTCCCTCACTAATTCGGTTTACCTACCAGAGATGACCCCTAAAAATGTGTGAAGACATTGAAGACAATGGTGGTTCATGAAGACACTCACTTGAAGATAATGACCCGTGAAGACATTCACTTGAAGACTATGGAGTGCAAAGACATAGTTTATTTCATAGTTCCTTTCTTCTTTCTTGAGTCATAGGAAACACCGTACTGTTAAGTGGGGTCTAAGTTAACATAGTCAGATGACTGATGTGATGCTCAACCAAAATCCTATGTCTTCGAGCAAAGATAATGAGAGCAAATCTTATCCAGAGTTGGATAAGTCAGCTTTGCTTGGAGCCCAACCAAAATTACCGCGTGTGTTTTAAATTTCGACCGTTGGACACATGTCAGTTCCTTAGTGACCAAGGGTCATTTCGGACATATCATGTCGGGTTGCCTCCTGGCTATAAATAGCCCACCCCCTACAACATAAATTAGTGGCTGGTCAGAGTTAGTGCACAACTTTTGTCATCTGAGAGCAACCCACCTCCGAAGCCTTTGACAGAAAGATCCTTGCGATGACAAAGCCCAAACACCCAGAGCCAAAGAGTGTTAGGCATCACTGAAGTCTTTATGTCTGTGTGATCTGAAGACTTGTTACACTTGAGAACTGTGCATCCTCCAGCCGGTTAGGCGTCGCGTTCTGAGCATCCAAGTGTGATTATGGATTGCGAGTGAACGAAGTCTGTGAGGCTTGGAAGTCTACCTTGAAGGCTTACCAGAGTGATTGGGCGAGGACTGGGTGTCCTTAGCTCAAGGGGAATAAGGTGAAGACACGGTCTTCTGAGTTTAATCTCAACCTCCCTAACCAGACGTACAGTTGTCACGGCAACTGTAACTGGTTTACCAAATTCCCGTTGTCTCCAAGCTACTGGTTCTATCTTTCAACTCATTTACATTTTAGCTTGTCTTCGTCAAGTCATTGCTTGCTTACCTGATCTGATTGACTTCACTGTGTGAAGACCGTTACTTGTTTGGCTTCATTCTGTCTTTCATTCTGATCCATACTACCTAGCTGTTAATAGTCTCCGTACCTTCACTATACTGCTTACTTGACTATGGCTTGTCTAGTGTAGTTTATCTTCCTCTGCATATCTATAGGTTCATTCCATCTGTTTGTCTTCAAAGATCTCGTGTTTTGAAGACTTTCATAAAAATCGCCTATTCACCCCCCTCTAGTCGATAACTAGCACTTTCAATATAACTATATACATTTGATCTAGTACTATATGGAATGTCGAACTATGTGCTCTGTGCACTTTTGTTTTACATATGGAAATGTTGAACTATGATGTGTATTGAAGTTACATTTAGCTTGTACTACTTTTGAGTTTGTTTGGGTATGATGCTCAAGTTTCTATTTTTTTCCCTTATAATTACTATTGTACATATCATATTTGATTGTCTCGTATATTGAAAAATGGGCTCACCATACCCACCAACTAAACAGAAAAATGGCTATCCACAACCATGATTCATCCTTCTAACCAAACAAAACATGGGCTAACCTTACCCACACAACCAAACAGAAAAATGGCTAGGGATGCCGGTATCCACCCAAACATGTCCCTCTAACCAAACGCATCCTAAAACAGGTTGGGGAGGGCCAAAGTGTTAAAAATTTGTTATTTAACAGCAAATTAGTACTAATTTTGTCACTGTTCATAGGAAATAGCCTGTAAAATCCTGGTCTTAGGGGGGGCAGGGTCCCTGCTGGTCCCCTGCCTCCGCCACTGTCCACGAGCCCTCATACCCTCCTACATTTGAGATGGATATGAAGGTTCGCGGACAGCCCTGACATATAGGGATGATATGAGGGGTCTGGTTGGATCACTTTTTTCTTTCTCTCTTCTGTCCGGTCACTGACCGGGCGCGTTCGCTAGCGTATGAGAGGGTGTTTGAGGTGTTCGGCTGTAGATGCTCTTAGTACTCCTTTCGATCCTCTACTAAATCAGCAACAATTAATATGGATAAAAGGGGGGAGTTTTTTGCAGGTCGATCCTCTTTGCTGTTGTGTGGTTGTTTGGGTACGCACGGTTCATGTACTGGTTGGTTGTTCGCCTGCGCCGGGCCCCCATGTGCCCGGTCACCATTTGACAATTGTTGGTGTGTTTGTGAGTGGACTGTTTGGAGCCGGATGCTCCAGGCTCGCCTTGTAGACGAGTGCCTTCTCCCGGTTTGTACCGGGTTGGTACGCACTCGCAGGTGCGCTGAGTCGGTTTATGTGGGCCTTGTCGGTTTTTTCTTTGATCCCCCTTTAGTGCATTCTGACTCAAGAAAGGAATATTAGTCTAGCCAAAATAAGTAGACACGCGAATATGGCAAGTCACACTCTTACTTGTATGAGTCGTTCGCAATAGCGCACGACATGCTTACTTCGGAACTCTTCTATGGAGGTAACTAGCATTGTCGACTCTAAATGTAATAATGGTGGTTGATTAATGAAAGTTATTTTCTCGCAAAAAGGAGCATATACTCTCTACAAATAAGTACATTTTTTTTAAAGAAAAGTTGGTTTACTTCTTTAAACATATCCCTACTCATTATTACTTTTTGAGGAAAGGCCTCCATGGCCTAACATGAAACTGTTATTTTTATTACTCCCTCCATTTGATTTTATAAGACGTTTCAGACAACTTGTTTTGTTTGTTTTGTACAGTGTCTGAATGTCTAAAACGTTTTATAAAAGTGAATAGAGATGGTATTATTTTGCGAGAGAACGTCAACTGTTATTGTATTACTATTTATTAAAGGAAAAACTAATGTGGCAAACCCCAAAGGCGCAACTTTGTCCGTTCAATTTGTTCTCCTGTACGGGAAATACTGAAATCTTGACGAACGATGACGAGATAAACTTCGGGACGAAGACAAATTGATGGGTCCCTTTCATGCTCCACGTCATAGAGTAGGTTTGGGTCCCATGGCCTGAGAGCCCCGCAAAATATCTGTTTGTCAATGGATTCGCCTTTTGAGTTGGAATTGCTAGCAGAACCCCACACACCAAGCTTGCATCTAATCTGACAAATCACTACAGAGTATGAGCCACAACAGAGTACAAGTGAAATTCTCGGTAACAAGAGATCTTTTCACTAAAGCATTTATGTGATTAAATGGCAAACAAACATTTACACATAGTACAAAAAATGATCGGAGACCTCATGCTACACACCACAAATATAATTAGTTATACTAGCAGAAGAGCCCGTGCATTGCAACGGAAGAGAAAATGACACACGCTCTTAACCAGTAACCATGACTCAAGACCCTAATGTGTTCACATCCTTTATTTTCACACGACATCACATTTGTGTCGTGGATGGTTGTCTCAGCGCTCACACAACGAAAGCGCGTTTGAATATGATCAGTTCTAAGGCGTCTCTCTCGCGCACACTCGTTCGATATAAAATGAGAAATATGTTGTTTTTCCCCGGAAGGTTTTACGCAGGTGTGCATGCATGGTTATCGATGTTTTTCCCCTCTTCACCGGTAAGAAAGAAAAACAGACGTACATTATAGATTAAGTTTACACTAAATTAATATTTTAGAAATATTTAACAGCTAAAGTTAGCATCATATTTAGATTCTACACATTTTTTCTAATCAAGTTTCATATATAGCATGTTAAAATCGGAGTTACAATTTAAAATATATTGATAATTTTGTTTTAGATAAACTGCGGGTTGATTAACCGAAAAGTCAGGGTGTTTTCTATTAAAACGAAAAAACTATTCGGTTGACTTAAATATGAACGGCGGGTTGATTACGTGAAACGTCATTTTTTCTTGATTTTTTTTCTTTTTGCAAAAAACAGGGTTCATGAGTGACTTAAACGTGTACCACGGATTTATTTACAGAAAACATAGGTTTTCTTTTTTGCAAAATGTCCAACGGACGACAAGAAGCACTCCGTACTTTATTAGTAGGTAAAGATACCGACCTTGAGTTGAGTAGTAAATACAACGAGATCGAGTGCCATCAGCGTAGAGGCCATGATCTTTTGTATTTGCAATCATAGAGCGCGAAGTATGTAAAGGCTTATTTTGTTAATTTTGGTAAATGATGACCATTTTGCATATAATATCTGGTCATCCAAATTGTGTGATTCTTTAGAAATTATTGGAGGATAAAAATACATATTTGATTTAGATTATGCTCTAGGTTCAACCCTGCCTATTGCAGATTATTTTGTTAATTTTGGTAAAGGATGACCATTTTGCATATAATATCTGGTCATCCAAATTGTGTGATTCTTTAGAAATTATTGGAGGATAAAAATACATATTTGATTTAGATTATGCTCTAGGTTCAACCCTGCCTATTGCAGATTAATGTTTTGGTGGAGACGACACTCATGTTGATAGCGATGTACCTGCGATGAATTCAACAATCTTGAGTCTCATGTTCACGTAGTGAGAGTGGGTGCGTGTGTGTTGTGTTTAAGTTGTACTCCCTCCCTCAGTTCCATATTAGCCGACGCTTAGGATGCAGGCGGGGCGGGATGCGACTGCCCGCCAAACAACGAAACCGGAGGCTGCGTTTTCCATGTGCCTTGTGTTTAAGTTGTACTCCTTCCGTTTCATTGAGACGCTCAAACAAATGCATTTAGAGGTACGGAGGTAGGAGCAATACTTTTTTTGAACAAATTATAAACCTTAATCATTTGATATAACAATTACATCGCTTATGATGATCGGTACAATTTTATTTAAAGGCTCCTCGAACCAAACATAAATCGAAGGAATTTAGCCAATCTAGCAAGTTCGTGAGCAACTTTATTTGCTTCTCTATCAGTACAATGCTCCAATCTAGAACTAGTAAAATCACAGGCAAAACAAAAACAATCGTTAAAAACCGCCGTCGTCGTCCCTGCTGACCTTCCGTGTTCCTTTATGATACCAATCACATCCATGTTATCAGAATTAATGACTAGCCAATTGCATCCCGTCCTTTGCGCCAATGATAGGCCACATTTTAGGGCCAAAACTTCCTGCGTCAATACATCCGCACACCAATCTATTTTTCCGTTTCCTCCAACAATGAATCTTCCTTTATAATCCCTTAGGACCGTCCCAATTATACCCCTAAGCAGGTCACGGCAAAAAGAAGTGTCAACGTTAAGTTTAATAAAATCCACCGGAGGACATGACCAACCTCTTTTTTCATGGAAACCTAAGGGGAGGATGCGGTAACAAAGTTCATCGTAAGAGAGCCATAAAGATCTGTTGCGCATTCTGAGTTGTCTTGCTGTGAACCAATTTATTTGATGCTTGTTAATCAAAACAGAAAAAATCCTGCTGATTCCTTGACTCGGGTGCACCTAACAGTTTGCCTCGTTTAAAGACGGCAACTAGCCTCGTTGCGCAAATCCCAGCATCATCCACCGTTTCACCGCCAGCACCCCCGAAGTTCCCAGAAATTACGTCTCCAAAAGTATCGAAACCAAAACAGTCCGGCGTCCGCACGAGCAGGGGCTCCACGCTCAATTCCTCAACAACTGACATCCGTATCTGCAAAAGAAACCTATAAATTTATCGTAAAACCACACCCCCCCGCTTAAATCCCCGGAGAATCAATCACACAGAGCTCCTCCAAAAAGAACTCTTGTTCCCATCGCATCTCGGCGGCTCCTCCCCCCTCCTCGCCCCGATCTAACTCGCCGGCGGCCATGTCGCAGCCGGCTGCCGCCGCCGTCGCGGCGCAGCCGCAGGGGCAGGCCCCGGCTGGGCGGCAGGGAGGCGGCCTCGGCCAGAGCCTCGCCGGCATCGTGCGGATGGCGGTGTTCTGGTACTTCGCGTCCAAGTTCTTCGGCCCCAAGCGCGCCCCCACGGAGCCGGGCTTGCTCATGTCCAACCTCTTTCAGAAGGGAGAGCCAATGGTGAGAACGCCCCCC
>LR738710.1:601027141-601041439 GCA_902687465.1 Secale cereale | reverse complement strand
CAGACACTTCGATTTTGGGTAGAGGAGGCGTGCTGTTAGGTTTCTATGGCGGTTTTAGAGCGGTTTATTCTTGGGGTCAGTAAAGGCGGGGGGCTCCGCGCTCATGCAGTGCTGTTGGGTTCTGCTTGCTCCGGGGTGAAAATTGTGCAGCGATCTCATCAGTTTTTTTTTTTACTGTGATCTCGAACTTTTCTTTTTCTTAATATTTATATAACAGAGGGTGTATTTGTGCTGATTATAATAATTGGGGGAGCTGATTTAGTTGGTTTCAGGCGAAGACACTGTTGTTTGTGTGCCTGTTGGAGGCTGTGGAACAAGTAGGCACGTTTGTTTTAAAACAAGTAGATCACGGAGGGAGTGGCGCTCCACAGCATTGCGATTTGATGTACCGTGAAAAGAAAGGCACGCATGTTAGTTGGAAGTTCTAAGATCTCCTCTCAGGAGGCCAAGGGCGTTCATAGTTTTCAGAATTAGTAGAGTATGCAAGGAAAAAGAAAAGATATACCAAGGATCTTGATAATTATGGCTTACATGGTGTAGCTGGTTCACAATTGAGTGAGTTGTGACTTGTGAAGATGATTGATGTTTAAATACTTTTGCTGCCTAAGGTGGATTGGTCTGTGTAGTATTTGTCCACGATGAAGCTTAGGACTTCACAGTATGCAATGTGCTGTATGTCCGTTATGAAGCTGCAAACATCACACCATACATGGATAATGTCTCTTCATGGGTTTGTTACATAGTTTGGTGAGGTGAAGGTTGTCTGGACTAGGATTCCTCCAGCTAAAGCCAACTGTACAATTTATTTGCTACATTGTCACTTTATTTATTTTGGCAGGCAAGTGATTTCTGGTGTTTATGTGGTTTACACGGAACTTATAACTTGGTGTATCATATTGCTGAAAATATTTGGTTGCGGAGATGTAAAATCAGTTTTTGTTAAATTGATGATTCAGTGGCATGTGGTAATGGCTTATACAGGTTTACGTACTAGGATAATTAAATACTAAAAATGTTGCCATGCAGTGCCTGTTTTCAGTAAATTATAAGTTGAAGTCAACCTCCCTTTGATTTGGCCCAATTTGTTATCTTGCCAAATTTATGTATTTGGTATTTTTTTAAGGAAATTTATGTTACCAATCAAGCAGAAGGACGTTACTTGATTTAGTAAATTCCTCAGTAGTGCCACTCAAATTTTATGAAAGTTTGGAGGTGGCACGTTGCATGCATGAAGCACTAGTTTCGAAGTCTTTCCCATTTGCATTTTCCTGAAACACAAAATGAATGATGGTTATGTTGCTGCAGGATATGTGGATGTATTTATCGGAGAATGATAAATTTAGCGACTTTGGTAATGAGGATGCACTCATCTGGCATGAAACAAACATACCATACGCAGTCTGGGCGCCTACCAGTACCAGAACACACACACTGACATACTATCCAACGGAGGTAGAGTACTATTTGCTGCAATGTGCAAATTATGTTATGGTTATATTTCGTTGGATTTCCTAATTTTGTTTGGATGCATCTTGCCATAGGCTCTCAAGCACAATGGCTCTTTGTATGCTCATGTTTATTTTTCCCGTTCGGGTTACCCTGTGGACCCTACTGATCCTGAATATGAGGAAAAATCTGCATTTGGAAGGACACATCGTAAGTTTGCTTTTTATTTCAACCTTCCTTTTTAGTGATTTCATGTTTGTATGAGATGCTCACTGCATTATACCTATTTAGCTATTGTGGCATACTTGCGGAAATCAAAAGCTGGCCATAAGAAGAGTTTGCTTGGAGATTCGGATGAGTCTGAGGAAAAGCTACCGCCTAAGGTCCTTAAGTTGATTCTTTATTGTTGAGACATTAGGGACTAGAATTTTCTAGTATAGATTATCTCCAGTAAACACAGAAGACCTACCGTGAAAAAGCACTTAACAGAAGACCACATTTGATTTCTGCAGGAGAACAAAGAGTCCGAAGACAAAGAGGAGGGCCCAGTTGAATATATTTCTTATTGGAAACCAAATGTGACAATAAATCTTGTTGATGACTTCACACGGTATGCACAAGATCAAACTATATTTCACATTTCCACTTGTATATGCCTGGAACTATTATTTGTTCACTTTGAATTGTAATCGTATTGGCGTGATTAGTACCTTTTACTTTCGTTTCTAAATATCATGAAGTACTCCCTCCGTTTCAAATTATTTGAAGTTCTAGCTTTGTCCAAAGTCAAATTCTTTAGGTTTGACCAAGTCTATCTATAGGAAAAATATATCAACATCGACAACATAAAGTTAGTTTAATTAGATTCACCATAAAACATATTTTCATACCATATATATTTGATGTCATGGTTGTGCATATTAACACAATTTTCTATAGACTTGGTCAATTATAAAGAAGTTTGACTTAGGAGACTTTCTTTAACCATAAGGGCAGACACTCTTCCGTACTTACCAAACTGCAATCTGCATGCTGAAAACTATTTTCCACTGGATGCTAATTACAAACCGGCACTGCTATACCATGCGATCGTTTGTGTTTAAGACTTCTGAAACTGCCGCTAGATAATTATGTGTTGGCTATGATTTCAGATCCCTTTTGTTAATTTTGATATATGTGGATTCTCATCTCAGCTTCATATTAACCATGTAACAACTGCGCAATTGTTTCTTTCTAGTCGTTTGTGTTTAAGACTCTTCTGGAACTGCCGCTAGATAATTATGTGTTGGCTATGATTTTAGATCCCTTTTGTTAGTTTTGATATATGTGGATTCTCATCTCAGCTTCATATTAACCATGTAACAACTGCGCAATTGTTTCTTTCTAGTTTCACGGCTTTTAGTTCTTCGTTGCTGTTCATCTGTCCTACAAACTTTTCAATTGATATTTGACCATTTATATTCACAGGTATCCCCAAAACAACATTCCTCCAAATGTTGCTCCTTGTATCCTTCAACTGTAACAATTATAGTGCGATATTATTATCTTTTTATCTTCTTTTTCCTATGAATTTTCTACCAACACACACATGTTGCATACTACTCCCTCCGTCCCAAAATACTTGTCATCAAAATGAACAAAAAGGGATGTATCTAGAATTAAAATACATCTAGATACATCCCCTTTTATTCATTTTGATGACAAGTATTTTGGGACGGAGGGAGTACTATGTTATTCTTATACTTGAATCAATTTTTTAGACTTGAAGATGACGTTGCATGTAGCTAACTTCTGATGAACCTTATTTATTGTTTAAAATATATCTTGTTAAGATTAGCGTTTTCTCACAGTGAGGGAGGGATTGGTGTTTCCTTGACCATATGTATACAGATTTGAATGTGGATCCAACTACAAACAGCTACTATCCAACTGTATTCTTCAATGAATTTTGGCTGTTGAGGGACAAATTGACAGCACTCAACGAGACTGTGAAGGAACTGACCTTGAACCTTGAAGTTAGTCCTATCAGCATGACCAAGTGGCAATTGTTTCTACAGATTGAGCAGTCTTTCCAAGTTCATCGTAGTTACGGAAGTATGCTTGAAGGCGAGGCTGATGAGCTCAAGGTATATGGAAGTTTTCAACTGTGCCCATTCAGACTCTGCCTTTTTTTTTGAGATATGACGTGCTCTATTTTGTTCTGTGTGGTAGTGATGTCCCTTACACCCTTTCTTTTGTGAGATTCCAAGTATATGCACTTTTAATTCAAGTTCCTTGGAAATGTCTGCTTCTGTTATATGCCCGCTGTGTTAGTCAGATTTGCTTGTTACGGGTTTTCACTGACCTTGGACTGCTTTTGCAGAGGGTTTTCCTTGAAGGAAATCCATATCTACTGGGATTGACCATGATTGTATCTCTATTCCACTCTCTGTTCGATTTCCTGGCTTTCAAGAATGGTACGTGCACAGCATGGTTTATTTAATACCATAAAAATGAGTATAATCCAACAATAACTCCATATATGTTTATTATGTTTCACATTGATCAGATATCCAGTTCTGGAATAAAAACAAGTCCATGGAAGGTCTTTCAGCGAAATCTGTTGTTCTGAACTTCATTTGCCAGCTGATTATATTTCTGTACCTGCTTGACAATGATACATCATGGATGATTCTTGCTAGCTCTGGAGTTGGTGTGTGCATTGAATTTTGGAAGATAGGAAAAGCAATGCATGTTGAGGTAAGCCTATTATGACGATTGTATTCTTTGGTTCTGTTAGTATCTTATACACAAGCATACAAGGATGGCAATGGGTTGGGTTTGGATCGGGTTGAACAATATCATATCCATATCCATGAAGACAGTCTCTGCCCGCCCATGAAAAAACCCATGGGCAAAAAATTGTGTCCATGTCCAAATCCGATGGATATCCATACCGGCTGGATATCCATCGGGTCCTCTCAAAACATATACAAAAGACATAACACAATGTGGACATAAGCTATTGCACCCATGCATCAATGCGTGTGTGAAAAAGCAGAAACAGGGGTCGAGGGGATACCGAGTTGCGTTGTCGTAGGCCAGTGGTGCTAGCTGTTGCAGTGCTCCACCATACATGGAGGTAGCGGCTGACAGCGCCGACCATCTCACGGGATGCAGGAGGAGTAAGAGGAGACATGGCTGATACTTAATGATGAGTCATTTGACGACTAGATAAAAGGATGAGAAGGGGGCTGAAGTAATATTATGGTGGGGATTGAATGCCAACTAATAAAAGTTACGGTGTGGATTGTGCAATTTGTTTTTCATGTTTTAGATAATAATGGGTAAAATTACAGTGGGACATGTGACTCTGGGGTAGGGATAGCAGAATATTGCCCATTAAGTCGGACTATCGGGTCGGGTTTGGGTATATCCATGGGTACAAGATTATGTCCATGTCAACCCATGAGTAACCGGGTCGGGTTTTGGCGCTGCCCATGGGCGCAAAAGCATATCCAAACCCTGTCCATACGGGTCGGATATCCATGGGTATCCATGTCCATGGGTAAATTTGCCATCCTTAAGCATACAAACAGAGCCGGTCTGCTTGACATGCAATATGCACTAAATGGAACTACTTGATCCTACTCCCTCCGTTCGGAATTACTTGTCTCGGAAATGGATGTATCTAGAACTAAAATACGTCTAGATACATTCATTTCTGCGACAAGTAATTCCGAACGGAGGGAGTAGTTGTCTTCACCTGAAAAGTAAGTTCTGTAAACACTGGATAACGCTAGACACAGGATTGAAATAATCAAGCTCGGGTCAATGTATGAAGAAACCAATTATGCACCCCCCCTGTCTCAAAATACAAGACGTTTTTTGATATTTTGAGAGAGGGAGTACGACCTTTTCACTTGGATTTTCTTTCTCATCATTCAGTGGCAAATTTGCTTAGTTGCATTTATTAAAACCCATGTGTTGGTGATCACAGAATCATGACCTTGTGTCAGCTAAGTCAGGACTAAGCCATCACTGTTCCTTGACTTTGATGGTATACAGATATTACCAAAGCAGTGTATTCTCTACTGTGAGATCTAATTTATGAGTTATTCTTTCCTCATAAAGTTTGATGATGTACAAATCTGTTGCATTTTCTCACTAGTTTTTCTCTCGGAACAATTTCTCTTCACTTGAGTCCAGATTGACAGAAGTGGAAAGATTCCCATGTTGAGATTCCGGGATCGTGAGTCATACGCACAGAATAAGACCAAGGAGTACGATGCGCTTGCAATGAAGTATCTTACGTATGTCCTTCTAGTCCTTATGGCTGGTTTTGCTATGTATTCACTCAAGTATGATAAACACAAGAGCTGGTACTCGTGGATACTCTCTTCCCTCACAAGTTGTGTTTACATGTTTGGTAAGTAATTCCTTCAACGCCGTTTCACGTATTTTGCGGGATTCACTAGGCAAACTAGCAATGGAACTTATGTGTATGGCCTTTACATTTTTCAGGTTTTATTATGATGTGCCCACAATTATTTATCAACTACAAGCTGAAGTCCGTTGCTCATATGCCATGGAGACAAATGACCTACAAGTTCCTCAACACTATAATTGATGATCTGTTTGCATTTGTGATTAAGATGCCATGGTTGCATCGTCTCTCAGTTTTCAGAGATGGTAAGATGAACTATCATGGCTGATGCCAGTGGACATAGCATTCATGTGCTCGTGACCATAGGCTGTTAACTGACCATTTCCTGTTGCTCCGCAGATGTTATCTTCTTGATATACCTCTACCAGAGGTGGGTATACCCAGTTGACAAGAAGCGTGTCAACGAGTTTGGCTTCGGAGGGGAAGACGAACCAGCAGCGCCCCAAACTTTGGAAGGAGCAACGGCTGCCCAACAGATTGAGGCGGAGGCTGAGACGAGCACGGAGGACAAGAAGACAAAGTGAGCCTCCTTAAGCTTCAACCAACGCAGACACATGTCGGCAGCACTGGCCGTTTTGGCCACCGGGCACAAATTTTCTGTGTGCCAAATTCGACGCTGAACTCAGCTTCACGCGTTGCTGACCATTAAAAGAAGGATGTAACAGGTTCAGATTGGGCGCGTGGACACAATACACATAGTCTTGTTGCCATTACCGTTTATTTTATTTTGGTTTGTTTTTTTAATGCTTAGCAACAGCATTTTCTAGATGGATCTTCAGGATGCTTGTTCCTACATGTTGATGTATAAGTTTTGCCTGCTGGAAAAAAATCATTCACGCCAGTGACATGCTTTTTGGCCGTAATGCGGCCGGCATTATTCAGATTTGGTGTCTTGTACAGGGCACAAGGGGGCCGAGGGAATGTCCCTGGACCTGCAAGTGGTGAGTGCGAGTGACAAGTGACACGGCGTGTAGTCTGAGGACAAGACGTATCGTTGATGGTGGTGGATTGATGAGAAGAGGGGGGCACTGGCACTCCTGAGCAGGGCGAGCTGATAGATCCGAGTGGATCAGGTACTATGATGGGTGTAGAGTGGAAACGGATTGCGTGGCGGAATTCGCCTCGTGTAGCAAGGGGTGGCCGACCTCGGCCTCCTATGTATCTCCAGTCGTTCGGCCCCAGGGCGCCTAAAAAGAGCGACCTGGAGGTGAACCGGCGCTAGCTCGGCCCTTGGGGGCGATCTAGCTCCCAGTCACGTCCCCATGCGTCGGTCCCAGGAGGCAGGAAATTCGAACTTGGTCGTTTCCGCTCATCACAAAAAAAGCCACAAATCCAACGATCACAAGTCACAGTTCGGTGATTGGATGTAGTCTGGCGTACAAAAACAGAGCGCCGCAAGTTCGCGTGCGCAACGAATCACTCAGCGGGGTCGGCTCCAGGCGTCGGCGGAGTCGGCGTGTGCGGGCTCGGCGGTGTCGGAGCTGCTTCGGTGCTTGGCGGTGTCGGCGCGGCTTTGGTGCTGCTCGGTGGCGACGTGGAGGCGTCATCATTCGGGCTTGGCGTCGGCGTGGCCGTGGGCGCGGGAGTTGGCGTCGTCGGCAGCTGGTTCAGGATGAGGCCGCGCTCCATCATGTATCACGCCTTGAGCTGCTCGTCGTTGCTCTGGAGCATGTCCGCCCCGCCCATCAGAAAAGCCATGTCGGTGTTCCTCTTCTTCGCGGCGACGTTGGTCCGGAGCAGGTCGAGCTTGATGGCGCTGTTCGTCATCAACGACGACCACTGCGCCGCGGTTTTCTCTTCACGCAGGACGGCCCGGGCCTGTGCGTCGGCGAGGCAATGCTCGATGGACTCCTGCACTCGCGCGGTAGCCGTGTCGGCTTGTTTCCCCTTCTTGCCCCCTTTGTGGCCGTCCGGCCGAGTCGGCGCGTCCGGCTTGTATGTCTCCTTGGCCTTGTCGAGGGTACGCCGGACTTCCGCCCATTTCTCGCACTTATCAATGCGCTTGTAAACGGGAGGTACTTGAAGTCGGCGTCGAGGTTGTCACGCCGATACACGACGAACATACGCAGCAACTGCGCGGAGGAACAAACAGTTGGCGGGCGTAGACGACGAAGAGAGGCGGGCGAACGGTGTGGCATACCTGATCCTCAACGCTGGCACCGCTCTCCGGGCGAGCCGCGACCTCCTCGACGATACCATGCCATTTGTTGCACGCCCCCTGGATACGCCCCCAATGGTTCGCCACCGCCTTGGAGCCGCGCTGCATGTACACGCCTTTGAAGTAGGGGTCGACGAGCTTCCGCTCGTCGAACTCGGCCTTGATGCGGTCCCAGTACGTCTCGAAGCTCTGGTTCGTGCCGGTGGTCGGGTCGAGGCAGACGACTTTCCATGCTTCGGCGAGACATTCCTCCTCCTTGGACGTCCACTTGACGCGCGGCTCGCCTGGCCTGGCCGCCTGCTTCTTCTTCTTGCGCCCCTTCGTCGGATCAGGCGCCGGCTCCTCCTCCTCCTCCTCAGGCTCCTGCGCCTCCTGCATGTCCTCGCCGTAGACGTAGCCGAGCTCGTCGTCCATGCCGCCGCTAAGATCCACCGTCTCATCCTGGGTGACGAACACGGGAGACGCGGCGGCCGCGGTCGAACCTGTCGCGATGATGTCGTCCATGTCGGCTCCTGTCTCGTCGGTGTCGCCGAGGTGCGAGAAGGGCAGCGGGCCACGGCGGAAAGGGGGCGTCGGTGTGGACGCGTAGGCGGGCGACGAGTAGTTGTATGAAGGGTACTGCACGCCGGCGAAGACGGGCGAGGGTGTGCGCGTCGCTGGGTGGCCATGGGGGAAGGTCACGTTTGGGTTGAACCCACCGTGCGCGTCGCCGTCGGCGTAGCCGGGCGAGGGCGATCTCCATGGCTGCGGAGAACCGACACCTGCTGTCCCCAGGGCGCGTACTGGGCGTGGCTGCCGGGTGAATTCATCATCCCCGCGTGGTCCGCCAATGAGGAGGCAGCCGCAGCCTCGCGCGCCGCGTTGTCGCGGGCCTTCTTGGCGATGGCCCTGTTCCGCCGGTCGGCGGTGACTGCATCGCGTCGCTGAACTTCCATCCTCCACTCGACGTTTGACATACCCGGTGGCTTGGACGGCGGCGCCCTCGGCTTCCTCTGTTTCGGCTGGGCCACGGTGCCGGTCACGGTTGCCGCCACGTGTGGCATGGCGTACTTCCTCAGTGGCATGGCGGCCGACTGGAAGGCGAGCGGGAGAGAGTTTGGCGGAAGGAATGAAGGGAATGGCGGGAGGAAGGCGAGCGAGCGGGAGGGAAGCGGGGGAAAAGCGGCAAGAAACGGCGGGAAGAGACCCTCGAGTTGCCGACAGGGCGGACCCACGCGCCCTTTTCGCTTGTGAAGGCTCCCTAGACGCCCCCAGAACGCCGGGTTCGGCCTGGGTTTGCCGGCACCAGTTTTGGCCCGAGCCGGCGAAAAACGGGATTCTAGGGACGCGACTGGGTCATCTTTTCGGCACCGGCGCGGCAAAAACGTCTGGGGAGCGTCCGTCGGGGGCGCGGCTGGAGATGCTCTTAGCATAGTTGGTTCGACGGCATCGTTTTGACTACCCATGGCATGCATAGTTGGTTCGACGGCCGACGGACTCGGCCCATAGTGCTTCCATTTTATCTGGATTGTTAGCGGGTGTGCCACCAACCACTAAGGTAACTTCAAAGTGAAACAGAAGAAGACATGTTCCTCCCACGTACAAAGAACACCAATAGTAAGAAATAACCAAAACTACATCTAGGTCTGAATACCACCTAGCAAAGACTATACCGTAGCGAGTCGAAGGTGCGATGTTATCATCACCTCTCTCCCACAGGATACTGGAACAACAACCGTAGTTGGTGAAGAGAAGCGTAGATCAAGAAGGATCCAACATACCACTTCGAATCATGTGGTTTGCTACTCCATGGGATTCAAATGGTCATGCCACATCGATCCTGTATTTTTCTTGTTACCGCATTTTGAAATTTCTTCGAATCAAAGAAGCCCTAATAATGCAAGTTCGTATTTTCAAAAATAAAATAAAATAATGCAAGTTCGACAATAGTACAAGACACGATCAACTCTTCTAGTACTTGGATGACTCATCTCTGCTGGCCGCATGTTTCAAAACTCTCATGATTGTCTTCCCCACAAGGAAAACAAGATGTTTTTGGCCACAAGATTCATGCGCGGTGACCTTCCTGTCGATCGATGGACGGATGTTAGCGCCCATGCCGCGTTGCTGCACCGTTCCTGGACATACCCATCGGTGCCGACGATGCGACGCGACGCAAGGCCGGCTGGTTTCACTTAAGCAAGTTGCCTCTGTCGTCGTCTCGTCTGCAAATTTAACCGGCCATGTGCATTGTAACATGCGTGATGCTCCGAGGTTTTTGTCATTAGCAAGATCTCCAAGTTATTATCATGCATGCATCGTGAGAGATGATTATGGTGTCCCCTCCGCCTCCGGTGCAAGGCTATAAATGGGAGAGCTGTTGCATGTCAACCTAAACGGAAAGCTAACGCATGCTGTCACCACACAATGCAGAATCACTTTGCCTGGCCGGTTTCGTACGAAGCGACAGATTGACGGACGAGCTCGACGTTTCTGGGCTAGCAAATATATATACCATTCTCTTGTCTCTCTCTCGCCAAATCCACACGGAAAATGGTCTAGTGGTTTAGTTATGCGAGGGGATAGATCAAGTGGGGCTAGGACTGCTGGTGGTGCAGCTGGTTAATTTGCATATGGTGGTTGCACATGCATGTAATGGATGGCAAATGAGGTTAATCTGCCGCGTTTCAGAGGTCGCTCTCCCCGATCTGTTTCATGCGATTTCTGTAGATGCTTGGTCGGCACCTTAGTTCGTGAACGGGAGGCTGTCCACATGCGAGGAGCTAAATCGTCGTCGTATTTCGTTTCTGGCCATGCAAATGCAATGTTGGCTTTGCGCCCACTTGCCGAGGAATGTCAAGACGCCGCCGCCATAAGGACACCCATATAGATATATACGTATATTCTGTAGCATGGCACGGGAGGTGGTGGATAAAATCAGCAGAATTTTGCGGCTAAAAAGGCCTGGATCTGTTCCGCCCGCGGGAGGTGCAGATCAAGCCAGGAAGCAAATGGTGTGACACAAGATGCCGGTTTTTTTTTTTTTTTTTTGAAACGGAGGCAAAAGCTTTGCCTCATCTCATTAATAAAGAAGAGGGATAAAAGGATCTCAAGAGGGTCATTACTCCTCCACAAATGAGAAACAAAAGCCTACTCTCGCGGCATCAAATATCCCAAGTATGTTGCCCCAGCCAGAACCCAATTCCTAGACTCCGCCTTGATACGATCGACCACAACGGTCGGCATCGTGGCTTTCTTTTGGAACACCCTCGCATTTCTCTCATTCCATAGCTCCCATGATACAAGCATTAGAAGAGAGGACACGGCCTTCCTCCTGTGACCTCGTCCAAGGACGGTCTTCTCCCACCATTGCTTGACCGTGTGGATCCCAGCCCAGGCGGCGACATCCAACTCCGGAACGTCGAGCCAACACTTAACCGCATTCCAAATGCGTGTGGAGAACCTGCAATGCAAGAGAAAGTGTGCCGCCGTCTCAGGCTCCCTCTTACAGAGTTGACATAAGTTACAGTTTGACCATCCTCTCCTCTGAAGCCGATCCGCCGTCCAAACCCGATTCATGATGACAAGCCATGCAAAGAATTTGCACTTGGGAGGCCCCCAATTACTCCAAACGACCTGTGTCATGTTGGAGGCTACAGTCCCCTCGAATTGCGCCTTGTAGGCCGATGACGAAGTGTAAACTTCATTTGTCGTGAGGTTCCAAACTATGTCATCAGCCATGTCATCATGCAGCTGTATGTGTCGAGTCATCTCCCAAAGTGCGCAAAATTGCTCAATATGCCGCACCTCCAGTCCGTCAGTCATATTGATCCATTGGATCCATTTACGGTCCTGAAGAGCATCCCTAACGGACTTGTTCTTGTTTGCAGAGATCGCAAAAATGGATGGAGCTATATCTTTGGGCTTCTTCCTTCCCTCCAGCCAGGGGGAGTGCCAAAACTTCGCCTTCCGGCCATCCCCCACGGTGATAGTTGATGCAGCATAAAAAAGCTCTTTGTCCATCGAGTCGCATGGGTTTCCCATGCCCACCCAGGCTCTTTCCACTAGTACCAGATCCAAGATGCCGGTTTTCATTACCGATGAATAATGAGCATCATATTACTATCGATCGTGAACAAAACAGGGCGTGGCCTCAATCATTTGCATCAGTTGGAGTAGTAAGAGTTAGCCTTCAATGAATGTATATATAGTATAACCCGCTGGAGGGGACTGAAACAACTGCAAATGCAATTTCAGCTGACCACTCGCCCCTGCTTTCTCTGCAGCTAGCTAGCTTGAGATGAAGACGTCTTTCTCAGATTCCAAACAGCCAAAGGAGGCTTGAGGCGTGAGTGGGCTCACCAATGCCTGCATCCCACCGGGCAGGCATCAAATCAATCTCGAGTCACCTCGCTGTTCACTTGTCAAACGTTCGGATTCCCTCGCCACGACCAGCATGGCAACATTTCACCTCACCTGCTGGTTTTTCCGTTGCTCGCAAGAAAAGATGGTGGGAGGGGAGAAGAAGCAGATTGATGCAACACCGGGTTGGGTGGGTTCCCAAGTCTCTCAACAGTGTCTCTCAAAAAAAAAAAAAGTCTCTCAACAGTGAGCCCACCGGTTGTGGGAGTCCAAATTGTCATGCCGAGGTACGAGAGTTTCCTGCGTCTCAGGACAGAAAGGGTGGGAGTGCTTTGTCCTCGACCCCTTTGCGTCCATGTAGCTCTCCTACCTTTTTTTCCTTGCTTCTGTTTTGTCAATACATGCAAGTGACCAAGTGCGTACGTGCGTCTGTGCATTGTCACACGGGAGATAAGGCCAACTTCAATGCAACGCACGACCCTAAACGGACGTCCGTTACATTCGGGTTTCGTTAATTTAGGATGATAATGAGGCCGTGTCCGTCTGGATATCTGGATGCGCCGGCTAGGCGTCCAACGCACGACCCCATCTCGTCCGCGTACACTTTTTCACCGTATTTCTTATTATTTTCATCAGCGTTTTTTTGATACATTGGAGTAGTTTTACCAAATCTTGACTAGAATAGCAAGATCAAAGAAATAAGAACTACAAGAAGACATTTTAATAGATATCCAACTTTCATAACTGCCCCCGCAAGCTGGATTAGTATCTTCTCGATGCTTTCATTGTTTGATCCGCGGATTCTCGATCTTGCATACTTCTTTTTTCTTCGAGTCTAAAGAAATAGATGTTGCTTCTTCGCATCTAGTCTAATTTTTAGCCCCTATTCTGGTAACAAGTGCGCATACATCTATCAAATTTCGTTATATCATAGATCGATGCACTTTTCTTCCCAATACCAAAAGTTGCATCCTTCCTACACAATAAAAAATTGAGTATAAGGAAAATGCGCCGAATCCGGGAGCACAACCGAAGCTAAACTAGCACACACACCATCGTTTTTGCACCTGACGAACACTCATCCGGGATGTTCAGGCTTGTAGACACGTAGTGCACGACCTTCCGCGGACAGTCGTCACACTTTATGAGTCGCAACGGTGCGCCGACAAGTCTTTGAGCTAGCGCCGAGCCCGGACGACGTCCGTTAGTGTATTTGCCAGCGAACCGGCGGCGGGGTAGATCCGAGTGGGTAGAAGCGGAGTTAATACCTGCATGTGGCCTGGGTGTGTTGTCGGGGCTGTGCGGTCCGGTACCAGGCCAGTCCATGGCACGCCGCGGCCTCCGGAGTCCGGAGCTCAAATCCGTCCGGATCTGCTCCAAATCCGGCTACCCGATGCGCTGAAATCAGCCGAGCGGGGTTGGATAACTCGGGGTGTCGAGAAACGGAAACTGCGACAAGGGTAGGTGTTGGGAACGTAGCATGTAATTTTAAAATTTTCCTACGCTCACGCAAGATCTATCTAGGAGATGCATAGCAACGTGATGGGGAGAGTGTGTCCACGTACCCTCGTAGACCGTAAGCGGAAGCGTAATGTTAACGCGGTTGATGTAGTCGAACGTCTTCACGATCCAACCGATCCAAGTACTAAACGTACGGCACCTCCGTGTTCAACACACGTTCAGCTCGATGACATCCCTCGAGCTCTTGATCCAATAGAGGGTCGAGGGAGAGTTCCGTCAGCACGACGGCGTGGCGACGGTGTTGGTGATGTGATATGCGCAGGGCTTCGCCTAAGCACTACGACGCTATGAGCCGAGAAGCAAACTGTGGAGGGGGACACCGCACACGGCTAAGAAAAATCTTGGTGTATCTTTGGGGTGCCCCCTGCCCACGTATATAAAGGAGGGGGGAGGAGGAGGCCGGCCT
>LR738710.1:600990430-601027078 GCA_902687465.1 Secale cereale | reverse complement strand
GGGTGATGCGGAGCATCCCAAGGTCATCCCCATGGACCTACCATCGACTCACCAAGTGCCCAAAGGACCTATGACACGAGCACGTGCAAGAGCTCTCGAAGCCGAGGTGAACTCGGTCCTTTATCAATTCCCTCTCAAGTCGCATGGGACATGGCTTCTACCCTCATCAGGAACTCTATGCATATTTAGGTACTTGGATGAAGGCCACGGGACAACTCTGCCCAGTGGACAAGGCGGTAGGATCGACAAGTGCTTGGAACAAGAAGAAGTGCGGCTGAAGACGCTACAGGCACCGGACGTCCGGCCCCTACCGGACGACCGGTCACCTCCAGGCACCGGACGTCCGACGATCACCGGACGACCGGCGAATCCCAGAAGACCGGACGACCGGAAGCCACCGGACGTCCGTGACATCAACCACAGAACGTAAATAGCGGAAATCCGAGGATTACCGGACGTCCGGTCCCTCCCGAGCCACCGGACGTCTGGTGACCCAGCGGACGTCCGACCCGACGACGTCATCCCATGTAATATATACTCGTCGACTTCCTTCCTGCTAGGTAGCTTTGTGATAGCTCATTTTAGACCTGAGCTATCCTCTCCTACGAGACCGCGGCCTCTTCGGAGAAGATCCACCGGATTCAAGACCTCCTTCACGGAGAAGAACATCAAGACCTCCTCACGGAGATGACTACAACTACTTGTATCGTCCTTAGTTGATCGTGTATCGTGTATCGCACTTTGTGTACCCGAATCTAGCATTTGTGTGACCTAAACGTGTTGATTTGAGTGTTTTCTTCTTGTCCCTCTTGTGTTTTCCCTCGTGCCTCACGTGTTCATCCTTGGGATCCCTCCTTTTCGTGAAAGATCGGCCACTTAGGGTTCCACCCTACATCATTATGGTATCAAGAGCCACGGTTTCTCATGAAATTGGAGCCCCTACCCGTGTTTTCTAGCTTGTTTTTGTTGTGTTCTTCCCAATTTCGAAAATTCCCCACCAAAAATAGCCCCAATTTTTTTTTTGTGATCTGTTGATTTGGCGAGATTTTGTTGAATTTGTTCCATGGATTTGCTGTGCCACGAGTGGATCTAGCTTTTCCCCACCTTTCCCCAATTTTCTTCCGCAAATTCGGCCAAGTTTGACCAATTTGTCCACGATTACCTCAAAACCTAGCCCAGACTCACCGGACGTCCGTTAACCACCGGACGACCGGCACTCTCTATACAGAAACTATTACCGGATTTCCGAGACTTACCGAACGTCCGGCGAGCAGACGACCGGCGATCTACCGAACGTCCGACGAACCCTGACGAAGCTGAATTTATTCAGTTTTCTTCCACCTTCCGCATCCACTTACCTTTCCACCACCACCATTGCCTAACCAAATCACTACGGTATTACCTCTTTGTGTCTTGGATCATTTGAGTTGTGGTTTTCCCGTTTCCTTGTGTGTTTCGGCTATCTCAGAACGGAGCGGCATCGACGAGACCACCTCTCAACCTCGACAAGGACGGTAACATCGACGACGCTTTGTCATTCTACCTTGCAATTGCATTGTCAACCCTATAGACCATTTTTGCGTAGCTTTCCCATTGAGACTAGCCATTTGAGTATTGCCGGGCCACGACACTTGTGCACATTAGTGGTAGTCATAGATATTGCATACTACATCATCATATCTCCGTGTGACACAAGAGTATCCCGCATACACAATAGCTACCTTGATCCGAGAAGCATGCATAAGTACCAAAAGAAAGAGCTCACAAGCTTTTAAGCAAAAGAGACAACCAAAGCTTATAAGCAAAATGAAAATAGCATCACACGCCTTGCATCAAAAGAGATCATATGAGATAGCAATACATCATCTCGTGCTCAAGCATCGGCATATCATACACTCATAGCATACTTGTGATAGGAAGTCGTTACATTTTGCTTCTTATAGGTCGTGCACAAGTGCGTATCCGCCTATTAAGCAATCGGTTAGCGTCTCTCTAGTGTTGTGCAACAAGAGAATTTTCTGTGGATTCCACATTTTCGCTCCTCCTTGGTTGCACAACCACATTTATCTATACGTGCATGTGTCTCGTGTGCTACCAATTGCTTGTGATCTACTTGTTGCATGAGCAAATTGTGAATCATTTTCAACATCATTGAGTCACTTTGACAATTACATTGGATTTGTGCCACCATCCTAACCAAGCTCCTCTCAAAGCTTTACTTGTGTAGGTGTGAGAATCGTCACGAAGTGGTACCAATAGTGCTATTTCCGGGTTACATTATTGAGTGATCATTGATCCATTTTCAACTTCGGTCAAGGTACAATTGGTATTGTCTTCTCCTTCTCCAACTCACACTATTGCTTGAAATGATGGATAGGCCAAGTACATCTTCGAACCCGCTCTTCGATGATCCTCAAGAATCGAACAACTACGTCAGCAAACTACATCTCTTCGGTGTCCAACGAGCTCTACATCAAGAGAGCGAAGCTATGCGAGAGCACATTGAGCAAGTCGCCGCCGACGCGCGCCAATTTGAAGCAAGGACAAGAGAGCAATTCGACATCATCAACACCAACATGTCTACTCAATTCGATGAGCTCCGGACTTTGATAGTCAACCAACGCTCCTCATCCACATCTTCTCAAAGACGAAGCCGCTCAAGTCGCCATACCGAATCCACGGAAGGCTCAAGTACCCCTATATCAAACACTCTTCGTCAAGCCACACGTCAAGCTCGACATGACAACCGGAATCCACTTCATGACAAGAGTTCACAAGAGCTATTTGAAGAGCAAGAAAGTCGACATCGTCAAAACCAAGATACACTTGAGCAAGAGCAAGAACGACAACGACTACGCCAACAACAACAAGAGCGAGCACGTCAATACCAAGAAGAACAAGATGCCGAGGCTAATCGTCAAGCACAACAACGCCGAGAAGCTCAAGATCTTGAGGCGCAACGAGCATTACGTGATTCACATCGCAATGTGGCAACTCGCAACCGACATACTCGTCAAGAAGAGGATTTCCTTCGCGATGAGATACAAGAGAGGCGCCATCAAGCACGCATGCAAGAAGAAGTTCCTCCTCAAGCGCGACAAGAGCAACAACCTCAACAAGAACCACAAGCTCGGCCAGTACACAATGACAATGGACATCTACTCCGACAAGAGCAACATGTGATTGATAATCGTCCAAATCAAGAACGCCCTCCCAATAGGCAAGCAAACAATGAAGAGCATCGCTATGGCAAGCTTAAGTTCACCAAGCCAAAGTTTTCCGGAAGCATTGATCCCAAAGTCTACCTCTCATGGGCATTGAAAGTTGATAAGATCTTCCGCTTACACAACTTCGATGAAGAGAAGAAAATTGCTATGGCCTCCCTTGAGTTCCAAGATTATGTTCTCATTTGGTGGGAGCAAATCATTGAGAGAAGAGAAGCAAAAGGCGAACCTCCTATCACCACTTGGGCTCAAATGAAGGAAGTCATGAGAGCACGTTTCGTGCCAACACACTACAACCGTGACTTGTTCAAAAAGCTACAACTCCTCAAGCAAGGTACCAAGTCCGTTGAAGAGTACTACAAGGAGATGGAGATTGCCATGATAAGAGCAAACATCACGGAAGATGAAGAACAAACGACGGCGAGATTCTTGAATGGACTCAACTATCCTATCAAGAAGATTGCAGAGATTCAACCATACACCAATCTCCTCGAGCTAGTACACCAAGCAACCAAAGCGGAGCGACAAGTTCAAGAGGACTAAAAGTACTCCAAGTTCACCTCCAAGAACTTCGGCTCCTACAACCAAGCTTCAACGACTTCGGCTCCTCCTACTTCTACCAAGCCATCTAAAAACTTCGGTGACAAGTCAAGCTACAAGAATATGACTACATCAAGTCGTCCACCCTCGACGAACAACTTCAAGCCAAGAGCTTCATCATCTACAACTCCACCCGAGGACAACTCCAAGACGAGTTCCATCAAATGTTTCAAGTGCCAAGGGCGAGGCCACAAGTCATTTGAGTGCAAGACCACCCGTACAATGATTATCAATGATGACGGATCCTATGACTCAATGAGCGACGATGAAATGGAAGCCCTTGAACATGTAGCTATGCATCACCAAGTGAATGAAGAAGAAGACCATCAAGTGTTTTGCGACAATGACTCGAGTCCCAATCTCGTTGTCTCCAAGGTCTTGACACTCCAACATTAACAAGATGACAACCAACGATGTCACATTTTCCATACCAAGGCCATCATCAATGGACACTCCGTCAAGGTTATCATCGATGGAGGAAGTTGTCATAACTTGGCAAGCGAAGAGCTATGCAATAAGATACAATTGATCAAGACGAAGCACCCTCATCCCTACAAGGTCCAATGGCTTAATGACGCCGAAATTCTTCGAGTCGAGCATACCGTGCAAGTCTCCTTCAAGATAGGCGCCTACGAGGACACACTTGAGTGTGATGTGGTCCCTATGTCCGTGTGCCACCTTCTACTTGGACGACCATGGCAATACGATTGTGGAGTCACACACAATGGACGGACCAACCACTATAGCTTCAAGATGAAGGGCAAGGAATTCGTGCTACGTCCCATGTCACCAAGTCAAGTAGCTGCCGACAAACACTTACCTACCAACCATCGTGGAGAGAATGGTGAGAGAGTGAGCCACCAAAAGGAGAGTGAGAGCCACAAGCCAAATATGAGCGACTCCACGATGAGCGACAAGAAGCAACTAGTGCTATTTGCCACCAAAAGTGAGATGAGAGAAGTGTGTGAGAACCCATCGAGTGTCTTTCACCTTGTGCTTTTATGCAAAGGGGAAGCCAAACCTACTAACACTTCACCACCTCTACCTTTAGTGTTGTCTAAATTGTTGCAAGAATTCTCGGACGTCTTTCCCGATGAGCTACCTCCGGGTCTACCTCCACTTCGTGGCATCGAACACCGCATCAACCTCATACCCGGCGCACCACTTCCAAACAAGGATCCTTACCGCGTCAACCCCGAGGAAACCAAGGAGATACAACGGCAAGTGCAACAACTCATCGACAAAGGTCATGTACGTGAAAGCTTAAGCCCTTGTGCCGTTCCGGTTATTCTCGTGCCTAAGAAAGATGGAAGTTTTCGCATGTGCTCCGATTGTCGCCCGATAAATGCTGTTGCCGTTAGATACCGTTATCCTATCCCACGCTTAGACGACATGCTTGATGAATTGTGTAGTGCCACCATCTTTTCCAAAATTGATCTTAAAAGTGGTTACTATCAAATCCGCATCCAAGAGGGTGATGAGTGGAAAACGGCTTTCAAAACCAAGTTTGGGTTGTATGAGTGGCTTGTCATGCCAATGGGTTTATCGGAAGCACCCGGTTCATTTATGCGCCTCATGCATTTCGTTCTCAGACCCTACATAGGCGTCTTTGTAGTGGTTTATTTCGACGACATCCTCGTTTTTAGCAAGTCGCTTGAGGACCATGTGACACACATCCGTATGGTTTTACAAACCCTTCGGAAAGAGCGCTTATATGCTAACATGGAAAAATGCACTTTTGGAGTTGACAAGGTCGTCTTCCTAGGATTTGTCGTTTATTCACAAGGTTTTCACGTTGATGAAACTAAAATTGAAGCAATTAAAACTTGTCCACAACCAACCAATCTCCAACAAGTGCGTAGCTTCCTTGGTTTAGCTGGTTTCTATCGACGTTTTGTGAAGGACTTTAGCACCATTGCTATGCCTCTACACGCCTTGAGCAAGAAGAACGCACCCTTTGTTTGGGTTCCTTCGCAAGACAACACGTTCAACGAGCTAAAAAGCTTGCTTACCCACGCACCACTTCTTGCCCTACCGAACTTTGTCAAACCGTTTGAGATCCATTGTGACGCTAGCGGTACCGACATAGGTGGCGTGCTAATGCAAGAAAAGCGCCCAATTGCGTACTTTAGTGAGAAGCTATCCGGAGCGCAACTTAACTACCCCATCTATGATAAAGAGCTATATGCCTTGGTGAGAGTTTTACGTGTTTGGGAACATTACCTTAGACCTCATGAATTTATTCTTCATACGAACCATGAGACTCTCAAGTATCTCAAGGGTCAAACTAAGTTAAACAAGCGTCATGCTAAGTGGAGTGAGTTCATTGAGTCTTTTCCCTATATCATCAAGTACATCAAAGGCAAAGAAAATGTTGTGGCGGATGCGCTTTCCCGCAAATGCATGCTTGTTACACAACTTGAGTTGAATGTTATTGGTTTTGAGCACATCAATAATTTATATGAGCATGATCCTTTCTTTGCAAATCCTTATGCTAAGTGTTTGACTCACACTTCTTGGAAACATTACTACATCAAGGATGGATATCTTATGAGAGCTAACAAACTTTGCATTCCCGAGTCTTCGCTTTGTTTGCTCCTTTTGCAGGAATCTCATGGAGGAGGACTCATGGGACACTTTGGACGCGACAAGGCATTTGCTACGCTCTCAAAGAACTACTTTTGGCCCAAGATGCTCCGTGACGTCTCACGCCTCACCAACCGATGTTCTACATGTCGCAAAGCTAAGTCAAAAGCTCAATCTCATGGTCTTTACATGCCACTTCCTATTCCATACCATCCATGGGAAGACATAAGCATGGACTTTGTACTTGGATTGCCTAGGACTCAAAATGGCAAAGATTCTGTGTTTGTTGTCGTGGATAGATTCTCTAAAATGGCTCATTTCATTCCTTGTAACAAGATAGACGATGCTTCACATGTTGCAAATCTCTTTTGTAGGGAAATCATTCGTCTACATGGAGTACCATAGACGATCGTGTCGGACCAGGACATCAAGTTCTTGAGCTACTTTTGGAAGACTCTATGCGCCAAACTCGGAATCAAGCTCCTCTTCTCTTCGGCATATCATCCACAAACCGACGGCCAAACGAAGGTGACGAACCGCACGCTTTCGACGCTTCTTCGCATGTTGAATGCTTGCCCATTGCCGAGTATGCCTACAACCGTGCAAGACATTCGACTACCGACAAGTCCCCTTTCGAGGTCGTCTACGGCTTCAACCCGTTGTCCCCATTGGACATCCTACCTCTACCTCTACAAGAACGCATCAACATGGACGCAAGTGCACGAGCAAGCTATCTCAAGAAGGTGCATGAAGATACAAGGGCAACGATCGAGCGACAAGTCCATCGCCTCACCACCAAGCTCACCGTCAACAAGACACCAATGGTGTTCCAACCGAAAGATCTCGTATGGCTTCATCTTCGAAAGGACCGCTTCCCCAACGAACGCAAGTCCAAACTACTACCTCGAGCCGACGGACCTTTCAAGGTGCTAGCACGTTACAACAACAATTCATACAAGATCGACATTCCGCGAGAGAAGTACAACGTGAGCAATACCGTCAACATCAAGGACCTATCTCCTTTCCATGGTGATGAAGATTTCGATCCGAGGTCGGATCTTTCCCAAGGGATGGGAGATGATGCGGAGCATCCCAAGGTCATCCCCATGGACCTACCATCGACTCACCAAGTGCCCAAAGGAACTATGACACGAGCACGTGCAAGAGCTCTCGAAGCCGATGTGAACTTGCTCCTTTATCAATTCCCTCTCAAGTCGCATGGGACATGGCTTCTACCCTCATCAGGAACTCTATGCATACTCAGGTACTTGGATGAAGGCCACGGGACAGCTCTGCCCAGTGGACAAGGCAGCGGGATCGACAAGTGCTTGGAACAAGAAGAAGTGCGGCTGAAGACGCTACAGGCACCGGACGTCCGGCCCCTACCGGACGACCGGTCACCTCCAGGCACCGGACGTCCGACGATCACCGGACGACCGGCGACTCCCAGAAGACCGGACGACCGGAAGGTGACATCGACCACAGAACGTAAATAGCGGAAATCCGAGGATTACCGGATGTCCGGTCCCTCTCGAGCCACCGGACGTCCGGTGGCCCAGCGAATGTCCGACCCGACGGTGTCATCCCATGTAATATATACTCGTTGACTTCCTTCCTGCTAGGTAGCTTTGTGCTAGCTCATTTTAGACTTGAGTGGTTCCTCTCCTACGAGACCGCGGCCTCTTCGGAGAAGATCCACCGGATTCAAGACCTCCTTCACGGAGAAGAACATCAAGACCTCCTCATGGAGATGACTACCGCTACTTGTATCGTCCTTAGTTGACCGTGTATCGTCTATCGCACTTTGTGTACCCGGATCTAGCATTTGTGTGACCTAAACGTGTTGATTTGAGTGATTTCTTCTTGTCCCTCTTGTGTTTTCGCTCGTGCCTCACGTGTTCATCCTTGGGATCCCTCCTTTTCGTGAAAGATCGGCCACTTAGGGTTCCACCCTACATCAGGGGGAGTCCTACTAGGACTCCAAACCTAATAGGATTCGCCCCGTTCCTTCCAATGTAGAGGGAAAAGAGGAAAGGGAGGGAGAGGAGAAGGAAAGGGGGCCGCCCCCAACCCCTAGTCCAATTCGGTTTGGGCTTGGGGGGGGGGGGGGTGCGCTCCACCTCTTGTGGCAGCCTCCCTCTCTCCACTATGGCCCAATAGGCCCATTAACTTTCCCGGGGGTTCCGATAGTCTCCCGGTACTCCGATAAACCCCCGAACCTCTCCGGAACCATTCTGGTGTCTGTATACAACCTTCCAATATATGAATCTTTACCTATCGACCATTGAGACTCCTCGTCTTGTTCGTGATCTCATTCAGGACTCCGAACAAACTTCGGTCACCAAAACACATAACTCATAATACAAATTGTCATCGAACGTTAAGCGTGCGGACCCTACGAGTTCGAGAATTATGTAGACATGACCAAGACATATATCTGGTCAATAACCAATAGAGGAACCTAGATGCTCATATTGTCTCCTACATATTCTACGAAGATCTTTATCGGTCAAACCGCATAACAACATACGTTGTTCCCTTTATCAACGGTATGTTACTTGCCCAAGATTCGATCATCGGTATCATCATACCTAGTTCAATCTCGTTATTGGCAAGTCTCTTTACTCGTTCCGTAATGCATCATTCCGTAACTAACTCATTAGTCACATTGCTTGCAAGGCTTATAGTGATGTGCATTACCGAGAGGGCCCAGAGATACCTCTTCGACACTCGGAGTGACAAATCCTATTCTCGATCTATGCCAACTCAACAAACACCTTCGGAGACACCTATAGAGCATCTTTATAATCATCCAGTTACGTTGTGACATTTGATAGCACACAAGGTGTTTCTCCGGTATTTGGGAGTTGCATAGTCTCATAATCAGAGGAACATGTATAAGTCATGAAGAAGGCACTAGCAATAAAACTAAACGATCAATATGCTAACGGATGGGTCATGTCCATCACAACAATCTCCTAATTATGTGATCCCGTTCATCAAATGACAACACATGTCTATGGTTAGGAAACTCAACCATCTTTGATTAACGAGCTAGTCTAGTAGAGGCATACTAGGGACACTCTGTTTTGTCTATGTATTCACACATGTATCAAGTTTCGGGTTAATAAAATTCTAGCATGAATAAAAGACATGTGATGGGCCTCTAACCCCTCGTTGGTTACCCCAAGTGGAAGGTGTGAGATGCAGTGTTGTGGAAGTTTTTCCCTTAGCAAAGATGCCAAGGATCGAATCCCCAGAGACTCCTAGGTTCAACAAGTAGGTGTCAACTGCTAACGGCGCCAGATATTAGCAATCAACGTGGACCTGCACACAGATACAAATAACTTTGCTCCCAACGAGTACAGAGAGGTTGTCAATCCCTCCGGTCTTGTAGTTCACAAAGGATTAAACGCAAATGATAGTAGTGATAGATAATGTTTGCAATAGTAAATAATAGCGAAAAGTAAATAGCGGATGTGATCAATGATGGTAATATGGACTGGAGTCTCATGATGTTCACTAGTGATGTCTCTCTCCCAAAAGACGATAAAACAACTATGTGAGGTAAAAGAATTACAGCTGGGCAATTGACAGGACCACGAACGCAAACCAATGCTGACTACATTGCAAGAAAGGTTGAGGTTCAAAGCATGAGCGGTACGCCAAAGTAAGTAGACCGAAATCCATCAATATCTACTACTAATCATCCACCTTGAGATATCTATCCAGAACATCTCGCTGGTATTAAGTTGCGAGCCCCACCCATAGTGTAAACTCAAAGCAACAGACAACTGCATTAAAAGAACTTTGCGTAAAGTAAACAATCCTTGCACCCGCGGGCACAAGCACCGTTGTTTTCCCCCTTGTGGCAACAACACATCCCCTAGACTCATGTTTCTGTCACTCAAGCTAGTCATCGAGGGGCATGAACCCACAATCAAGCATAACGTTCCCTCTTAGAGTCACTACGTATTACTTGGCCAAAGCAATAAATAACAACGGAGAACATGCAAGAATTACTTATGAACATAAATATAAAAGAGGTAGATCAAATATATTACTCAATCCATCGGATCCCAGCAAACTCATCATAGCAACAACATAAGGATTACATATGTGCCTCGATCATGTAGGGCAGCTCACGAGGACTAATTAGTGAAGCACAAGAACGGGAGGAGAACATCACATAGCTACTGGTCATGGACTCATGGTCCAAGGGAGACTACTCACAACTCATCCGGGAGGCGTCCATGGTGGTGGAGAGGCTCCCGATGGTGATCCTCCCCTCCGGCAGGGTGCTGGGAAGAGTTCTCCTGGTGCTCCCGATCTTGGAAGCGGCGGCGGCGGCGGAACAGAGATGAGATCGTGAAAAAGAGTTCCCGTCCCGAGGGTTTCGAAGGACGCTCTAAATATATGCCAAAGGGGGGCACCAGACGGGGCTCGGGGGGCCCAGGCGCCCCCCCGGCGCGGCCCAGGGGGGGGGGGGGCGTGCCGCCAGGGCGCCTGGGGCCCTGGTGGCCCCCCCGGCTGTACTTCGGGCGCAAGGTAGGTTCTGGAACGCTGATTTTTAATATAATTTTTCTGGATTTTTCCTGTCAGTTCTCGTAATGTGTAAACCTGAAATACAAAAACAACCGAAAACAGAAACTGGCACTGGGGTGCACTGGATTAGTAGGTTAGTCCAAATATGATCAAAAGTGTATGGAAGTGTATGAATATCATAGCAATATCACCCAAAAGTGGCATGGAGCAAGCAGAAATTATAGATACGTTTTGGACGTATCAACATCCCCAAGCTTAATTCCTGCTCGTCCTCAAGTAGGTAAATGATAACAAGAATAATTTCTGTGGTGACATGCTATTAACCATATAGGACTTTTTATAGTCATATGACAAAAGCTTACTGAGACAATGATTCTATAGTAATTAAGTTGCCTCATGAGAAAATCACAAATGACTGAAAGTTTTACAATATGAAACTGAAACATCAAAAAGATTTGCAATGAACATGATGTGCAAATATGATAAAGTGATATCTAGCTTGCCCCCTTTAGTGAAGCAAAACATAAATGCAGGGGCACCTTCAAGGTTTAAGTGATGACTAGATACAATGATTTCAGAATAAACGATATCACAATCATGCAAAAGACAATGCTACTTTGGGACAATGCACATTACACTCAGAATGACAACCATGCTCTCAGTAGTTGGTGCATTTAAAAGAAGGTGGAGAATCAACATAAAAGTAAAAGAATGGTTATGTGCTAGAGCTTTTTATTTTGAAAACATAGAAGCAATTTTGTCAATGGTAGTAGTACTTCATATGTGTCATGCATAAGACATCCTATAAGTTGCAAGCCTCATGCATCGAATACCAATAGTGCTCGCACCTTGTCCTAATTAGCTCGGATTTCCATGGGTTATCATTGCATTACATATGTTTCAACCAAGTGTCACAAAGGGGTACCTCTATGCCACCTGTACAAAGGTCCAAGGAGATAAATCGCATTTGATTTCTCGTTTTTGATAGATCTCAACTTGAGGACATCCATATCGGGACAACATAGAAAATAGATGATGGACTCCTCTTTAATGCATAAGCATATTCTCATAAGAGATTGAGGATTAATGTCCAAGCTAAAACTTCCACCATGATACATGGCTTTGGTTGGCGGCCCAATATTCTTCTCTAACAATATGCATACTCATTCAACCCATGGCAAATCACCCTTACTTTAGACAAGACGAACATGCATAGCAACTCACATGATATTCAACAAAAGTGTAACAGTTGATGGCGTCCCCAGAAACATGGTTACCGCTCAGCAAGCAACTTATAAGAAATAAGATACATAAGCAACATATTCTTTACCACAATAGTTTTTAAGCTACTTTCCCATGAGCTATGTATTGCAAAAATTGAAGGTTTTAAAGGTAGCACATGTAAATTACTTGGAGTGGCGGTGAAATACCACATATAGGTAGATATGGTGGACTCATATGGCATAACTGGTTTAAAAGGATGTGGATGCACAAGCAGTCAGTCCGCTTAGTACAGGTGGAGGTTAGCAAAAGACTGGGAGCGACCAACTAAGAGAGCAATGACTGTCATAATCATGGAGAGCGACAAAGCAATATTGAATCAGGCATGGAAGTTATATCGCTACTCAGAAATAAAAGATCATCAAGGCTTGACAGACTTTCTTTACAGTCTTAAATATGCGTGAGCATACGCCAAGTCAATCAAAATAAATTCTCGAAGGAAGATATTACTAAACCATACCACATCATAGGCAAACAAATCAAGTTGGTACTCCAATAACACATTGGGAATCCCCCAGCTATTTGAGACTAACCATAAGAAAACCTGAACTACTAAGCGCCATTATGCACGTAGCATCCTTACAAAAGACATATCAACCAATGCAACGGAAGCAAACTCTCTTAATAAGATAAGCATGATAATTAAAGAGAGTTCAAGCAACCAACTAAACAAAAGCTCTTTGAAAAGATAAGCATGAATACTAAGAGCTGAACATGATAGTAGCTATTAAAAGACAAAGAACACACACAACAAAGATAGACATGAAAATTCTATGTTATGTTCTATGTAGAAGTGGAGCGTGTTTCTCTCCCACATAAAGAAAGCTGAGTTCCAACTCGTTATGAAAAACTAAAAAGAAAACTAAAAGCAAGACGCTCCAAGCATAGCACTTAACACATGAAGTGATAAAAATATAGCGAAATGAAAGACGAACTGATAATGTTGATGGAGAAGGGGATGCACGGGGGCATCCCCAAGCTTAGACGCTTGAGTCTCCTTGAATATTTCTTGGGGGTGCACGGGGGCATCCCCAAGCTTGAGCGCTTGACACTCCTGAATCTTTTTATCATCTTCCTTCGCACACTTGAAAACTCCCTTCATACATAACTCATCATAATCTGATTAGCGAGGTTAATACCCTTAATAAAATAATTGTTCCTTGCTGGAAATAAAGATATTCTTGAAGTTATACTGTTTCTCAAGATTGCCAAAAGGTTTTTGCAAAGAAAAAGCAAGCTCTTGATTTGCAAAATGAAAGAAAGGCAAAACAGGACAGAATCTGTGAAAAACAGAACAGCAGGTAGTAAATGATTTGTTCGGGGTACTTCTGCAACTCAAATCAAAAAACTCAGAACAGAAGCACGAAAGACAATTATATAGAGAACGCTGTCGAAAAAATTCAGACCAAAAAGATGATCTGGTGATTTTATACGAAATTTTCTATCCAAGGACAGAATCTGTTTCCTGGACAGCACCTCACAACTTTTGAACTTTCTAGCAATCAGAGGCTATACTTAGCACAAATATGAAAAGCAAAGATACAATGATGATGCTACTGTAGTAAAAAACATCAAGACACAATAAAAGCAAAAAAATTATTCATGTGGGCTGCCTCCCAAAAGCGCTTTCATTTATGCCTTTAAGCTAGGCATAATGCATAGAGATCAAGTTTTATCAAGAGTAAAAGAATAGCTAGCCCGTACAACGGACTCAAAAGGTAACTTGATCTTCTTTCGAGGGAAGTGTTCCATCCCTTTCTTGAGAGGAAACTGAAATTTTATATTACCCTCTTTCATGTCAATGATAGCACCAACGGTGCGCAAAAAGGGACGTCCCAAAATAATTGGACATGAAGGATCACATTCAATATCCATAATAGTGAAATCAACGGGAACATAATTATCATTAACAACGATAAAAACATCGTCGATCCTCCCTAAAGGTTTCTTTATGGAAGAATCAATGAGACGAACACCAAAAGAACAAGAATCAAAAGGTTTCAATTTCAGCATATCATATATTCTTTTGGGCATAACAGAGGTACTAGCTCCAACATCACATAATGCATAGCAAGAGAAGTCATTCAACTTAATTTTTATCATAGGATCCCAACCATCTTCTAGATTTCTAGGTATGGAGTCTTCTACTCTAAGTTTCTCCTCCCTAGCTTTGATGAGAGCATTAGTGATATGCTCTATGAAGGCAAGGTTAAGCGTGCTAGTGCGGGGGTCTCTAGACATCTTGTGAAGGAAATCAATAACTTCGGTAAGAGTGCAATTATCAAAATCAAGGTCATGAGCATCAAGTAAAGTGGTAGTAGTGTCCTTTAGGTTCACTTGTTTGGTAGTTTCTATAGTCATAGCATCACCATTAATAGGTCCATCGGGACCAGGAGTACATTGGGTGCTAAGAGTTTGGATATCCTCAACAACTTGGATAGTAGCAACAGTGTGGTGGGTAGGAAGGCTCTTAATTCTATATTCTTCCTCCCTTTATCTAGCCCATCTCTCTTTAAGTTTAGCCATCATCCTAATGTTTTCATTAATTTGCACTTGAATAGCATTTATAGGAGTGACTTCCCTCTCCTCAAGAGGAGAAGTTTTAATATTTAGCAATTTTACCTCATTGGCTAAATGGTCTACCTTAAAAGAAAGATCATCTAGTTTATGTAGTTTTTCTTCTACACTCTTATTAAAGGCTTTTTGGGTAGTGATGAAATCTTTAAGCATAATCTCTAGTTCAGTAGCGGAGTTCTTGGTACTAGGATAAGCATTGTTGTTCCCATAAGAATTAGAGGGGAACGGTCTAGGATTGCTACCAAAGTTACTCCTATAAGCATTGTTGTTAAAATTGTTTCTAGAGATAAAGTTCACATCTACTTGTTCTTGAGCAATAAAAGAATTTAAAGGAACATCGCGAGGATCAATAGAAGATTGCTTCGAAAGTAGAGACATGATCAAGTCAACTTTTTCATTTAAGGAGGAAATCTCCTCGACAGAGTTTACCTTCCTACCTGTTGGAGCGCGTTCGGTGTGCCATTGGGAATAGTTGGTCATCATCTCATCGAGAAGCTTTGTGGCAGCACCAAGTGTAGTTGACATAAAAGTTCCTCCCGCGGCCGAATCTAACAAGTTCCGCGAGGTAAAGTTCAAGCCTGCATAAAAAGTTTGGATAACCATCCAAGTAGTCAAACCATGAGTAGGGCAGTTCTTGATAAGAGATTTCATACGTTCCCAAGCTTGGGCAATGTGTTCATTATCCAATTGTTTAAAATTCATTATGTTACTTCTAAGTTGGATAATTTTAGCAGGTGGATAGTATTTTCCGATAAAAGCATCTTTGCACTTGTCCCATGAATCTATGCTATTTCTAGGCAAAGACTGAAACCATATTTTAGCTCCTCCTCTCAAGGAGAAAGGAAAAAGCTTAAGCTTAACAATATTACCATCTATTTCTTGGTACTTTTGCATATCACAAAGTTCAACAAAGTTGTTTAAGTGTAAAGAAGCATCATCTCCAGCACCGGAGAATTGATCTTTCATGACTAAGTTCAGTAAAGCAGGTTTAATTTCATATGAAGGTGCTGAAGTGGCAGGTGTAGTGATAGGTGTGCTGATAAAGTCATCGTTGTTGTGACTAGTGAAGTCACACAACTTGGTGTTCTCGGTGGAACCCATAGTAGCAAGCAAACAATATAACTATTTTTGTGATTTTCGATAAAAGGTACTAAAGCAAAAACTGAAAGGTAAACTAACAAGACTAAAAAGCAAAGGTAAAAGATAGCATGCAACTCCCCTATCCTGAAGAGAGGAGTCCCCGGCAACGGCGCCAGAAAAACTCCTTGATGGGCCTCTAACCCCTCGTTGGTTACCCCAAGTGGAAGGTGTGAGATGTAGTGTTGTGGAAGTTTTTCCCTTAGCAAAGATGCCAAGGATCGAATCCCCAGAGACTCCTAGGTTCAACAAGTAGGTGTCAACTGCTAACAGCGCCAGATATTAGCAATCAACGTGGACCTGCACACAGATACAAATAACTTTGCTCCCAACGAGTACAGAGAGGTTGTCAATCCCTCCGGCCTTGTAGTTCACAAAGGATTAAACGCAAATGATAGTAGTGATAGATAATGTTTGCAATAGTAAATAATAGCGAAAAGTAAATAGCAGATGTGATCAATGATGGTAATATGGACCGGAGTCTCATGATGTTCACTAGTGATGTCTCTCTCCCAAAAGACGATAAAACAGCTATGTGAGGTAAACGAATTACAGCTGGGCAATTGACAGGACCACGAACGCAAACCAATGCTGACTACATTGCAAGAAAGGTTGAGGTTCAAAGCATGGGCGGTACGCCAAAGTAAGTAGACCGAAATCCATCAATATCTATTACTAATCATCCACCTTGAGATATCTATCCAGAACATCTCGCTGGTAATAAGTTGCGAGCCCCACCCATAGTGTAAACTCAAAGCAACAGACAACTGCATTAAAAGAACTTTGCGTAAAGTAAACAATCCTTGCACCCGCGGGCACAAGCACCGTTGTTTTTCCCCCTTGTGGCAACAACACATCCCCTAGACTCATGTTTCTGTCACTCAAGCTAGTCATCGAGGGGCATGAACCCACAATCAAGCATAACGTTCCCTCTTGGAGTCACTACGTATTACTTGGCCAAAGCAATAAATAACAACGGAGAACATGCAAGAATTACTTATGAACATAAATATAAAAGAGGTAGATCAAATATATTACTCAATCACAATCTGAACATAATCTCATAATCCATCGGATCCCAGCAAACTCATCATAGCAACAGCATAAGGATTACATATGTGCCTCGATCATGTAGGGCAGCTCACGAGGACTAATTAGTGAAACACAAGAACGGGAGAAGAACATCACATAGCTACTGGTCATGGACTCATGGTCGAAGGGAGACTACTCACAACTCATCCGGGAGGCGTCCATGGTGGTGGAGAGGCTCCCGATGGTGATCCTCCCCTCCGGCAGGGTGCCGGGAAGAGTTCTCCTGGTGATCCCGATCTTGGAAGCGGCGGCGGCGGCGGAACAGAGATGAGATCGCGAAAAAGAGTTCCCGTCCCGAGGGTTTCGAAGGACGCTCTAAATATATGCCAAAGGGGGGCACCAGACGGGGCTCGGGGGGCCCAGGCGCCCCCCCGGCGCGGGCCAGGGAGGGGGGGGCGCCGCCAGGGCGCCTGGGGCCCTGGTGGCCCCCCCGGCTGTACTTCGGGCGCAAGGTAGGTTCTGGAACGCTGATTTTTTATATAATTTTTCTGGATTTTTCCTGACAGTTCTCGTAATGTGAAAACCTGAAATACAAAAACAGCCGAAAACAGAAACTGACACTGGGGGTGCACTGGATTAGTAGGTTAGTCCAAATATGATCAAAAGTGTATGGAAGTGTATGAATATCATAGCAATATCACCCAAAAGTGGCATGTAGCAAGCAGAAATTATAGATACGTTTTGGACGTATCAACATGTATCATGATATATAAGGAAATATAAATAACATCTTTATTATTGCCTCTAGGGCATATTTCCTTCAGTCTCCCACTTGCACTAGAGTCAATAATCTAGATTACATAGTAATGATTCAGATCCGTATGTATTTTGCAAATCGCTATGTCTCCCTGCTTGACTTGATCGCAGATAGAGTTGAGGCGTCTCTTGATGTTCTTGGTTCTCTTGTGAAACCTGGATTCCTTCGCCAATGCTATTGATCCAGTGTTGTCACAAAAGATTTTTGTTGGACCCGATGCACTAGGTATTACACCTAGACCGGATATGAACTCCTTCATTTGCTGCTTCTGAAGCAGCTATGTACTCCGCTTCACACGTAGATCCCTTCACGACACTCTGCTTGGAACTGCACCAACTGACAACTCCACCGTTCAACAAAAATACGTATCCGGTTTGTGACTTAGAGTCATCCAGATCAGTGTCAAAGCTTGCATCGACGTAATTATTTACTACGAGCTATTTGTCACCTCCATAAACGAGAAACATATCCTTCCTCCGTTTTAGATACTTCAGGACGTTCTTGACCGCTGTCGAGTGATCCACTCCTGGATTACTTTGGTACCTCCCTGCTAGACTTATAGCAAGGCACACATCAGGTCTGGTACACAACATTGCATAGATGATAGAACCTATGGCTGAAGCATAGAGAATGACTTTCATTTTCTATTTATCTTCTGAAGTGGTCATGCATTGAGTCTGACTCAACTTCATACCTTGTAACACAGGCAAGAACCCTTTCTGTGACTGATCCATTTTGAACTTTTTAAAAACTTTGTCAAGGTATGTGCTTTGTGAAAGTCTAATTAAGCGTCTTGATCTATCTCTATAGATCTTGATGCCCAATATGTAAGCAGCTTCACCGAGGTCTTTCATTGAAAAATTCTTATTCAAGTATCCTTTTATGCTATCCAGAAATTCTACATCATTTCCATTCAACAATATGTCATCCACATATAATATCAGAAATGCTACAGAGCTCCCACTCACTTTCTTGTAAATACAGAATTCTCCAAAAGTCTGTATAAAACCATATGCTTTGATCACCTCATCAAAGCGTACATTCTAACTCCGAGATGCTTGCACCAGTCCATAGATGGATCGCTGGAGCTTGCATACTTTGTTAGCATCTTTATGATCGACAAAACCTTCTGGTTGCATCATATACAACTCTTCTTTGAGAAATCCATTAAGGAATGCAGTTTTGACATCCATTTGCCAGATTTCATAATCATAAAATGCGGCAATTGCTAACATGATTCGGACAGACTTAAGCATCGCTACGGGTGAGAAATTCTCATCGTAGTCAACTCCTTAAACTTGTCGAAAACCTTTCGCCACAAGTCGAGCTTTGTAGACAGTAACATTACCATCGGCGTCAGTCTTCTTCTTAAAAATCCATTTATTTTCAATGGCTTGCCGATCATCGGGCAAGTCAACCAAAGTGCACACTTTGTTCTTGAAGGAAATATGCCCTAGAGGCAATAATAAAGTTGTTATTTGTATTTCCTTATATCATGATAAATGTTTATTATTCATGCTAGAATTGTATTAACCGGAAACTAAGTTGTAACATCCCAAATTTTTAATTTGGAATGTTATACATAGGTTATCATATGCATATCATATTTTATTTGCATTTCGCTTTGCGATCCTTGAAATTCTAAGCAACTCAAGGACCCAGAGAGAGAGTTGGGGATTTCACCGTTTTCAGATTTGAATTTTCTCAAATATTGGAATAAGGATAATTTTGGTTTAATTATTTTTCTCTCCAAAAATATTTCGTATTAAAATATATGAGAGGGGATAATATGACTTCTCCAAACTGAATGGAATATTGGAAGAAAAATATCAAAATCAAATAAATAGTTTTATTTGGTTTTTTGCAATTTTATTTGAATTAGAAAAATGTGCATATTTTAAAATTGCATTTTAGGGCCAAGAAAATGTTCATCATGTTCTAAATATTTTATTTAGACGGTGAAAATTTGTTTTGGTATATTTAGATTTTTATTTATTTTTCTAAGATTTTTCCGGCGAAATCAGTTTAAAAAACAAAAATCTTCCGCCGGGCCAAACTGAGCCGAGGCCCAACTGGCCCAGCTGCCTCCCGGGAGCCCGACATCGCCGCGCCGTCGCCTGCCCCGCCGCCAAGCCGCACCGTCGCGCTGCGCCGCCGCCTGCCTCGCCGCCCCGCTTCGCTGCCGTGGCGCCGCCATTCCACCACGCCGCGCCAGCCCTGCCGGAGTCGAGCCGCTGTCCGCCGGATCCGAGCCGCCGTTCTTTTCGGTTTTAGGTAAAAACCCCAATTTTCTAAAAAAAACCTGGTTCGTTTTTTTAAGTTAGATCGGTTCGGTTTTTCTCGGTTTAGTTATTTAGCGGACGTTCGTCCGTTCGTTCGTCCGTTCGTTCATTTTAACGAACGCTTTTCGTCAGTTAGTCACAGCCAGCGAATGTTCATTCTTAGCCTGTTCGTCTCGTTTTCTTTTTCTGGGGTTTTCCTCGATTATTTTCGATCGCGATTTCTGCCCTGATCTTTGTTTTAGTTTATATTTTCGCTCATTTATCTGAATCAGGTGAAACAAGCGCCTAGATCTTTGTCTCGAAGCCCTCTTTCTGTTTAACCAACTTGAACAAGATTTTGGTACTTTAAAATTTTGACTTTAGTTCAGTTTAGTAAACGGATCTCGTTTCTTTCGTGGTTTGAGTTTTGTTGCTCCATTTGATCTGATTCTTTTTGCAAACCGGAGTTCTTCAGTTGAACTTTCGGGTTAGATCTTCTTATTTGAGATTTACCCATGCATCTTTGCTTGATTACTTATGTATGCTATTGTTTGTTTGCGATAGAATTCCCGGAGTGCGAAGTGTGCTACTACGTGTCACTAGGTTTTGCGAATCGTCAGCAAGGCAAGTAACACATTGATCATACCCTTTATTACCCAGTTTTTATGCATTAGTTTCAACCCTGACACAGTGCACGAGTAGGATCTCTTAACATGTGGGTCTGGGAAGTAGATGATGAGGTAGAACCTATTACCTGTTTTATTACCGAACCCTTGGGAGTTACTTCTACGCTATGCTCGTAGACGTGGATTGGGTTTGAGAGTATCCATGACAGATGTGAGATTGCTAATTAATGGTACAACTTAAGGTGGCAACTTTAATACACATCTGGGTGGATTGGTTGCAGGGCACCTGGAGAATCCAGTGTTGTCCTAGGAAATCCCGAAGGAACCATGCGATTATCCTATGGAATGTCACGCAGGCTCAAAGGGATCATAAGATTATTCATGCTGGAAACTTCCGTGTGCAGCCACAAGCTATTATGGGCTCTAGCATAGTTGAGTATGTTGCATGACCTCTTTCAGTGGTAGACTAGCAGATGTAGGGGAAAGTAGGTGTAACGGTCTACCCAGAGTAAAGGGTTAATGTTTCTGAAAGACTGTGTCTTGGTCATCCATTTCTCAAACACCATGAAGTGAGAGAAATCCAACGGAGGAGATTGAGTCTTCTGGGGAAAAGTGCGCAAACCTCTGCAGAGTGTACAAACTAATCATGATTAGCCGTGTCCCCGGTTATGGACATCTTGAGTATCTGGTACTTGAATTATTGATTTGATCTCATCACTCTAAATTAATTTGATGGGTTGGTAATGATTACTTTAATTGGGATTGAGTTGGAGGAACCTTCTCAATGATGTTTCAACTACCATGATAGTTAAAATGAAATTTATTCCTCTGTTGTAGGAAAAAATTGGCATTATGCAAAACATTATAACCTTAGAGCCTCCACCAGCCATATATGCATGTAGTGATAGCATTTGTCTATTCTTTGCTCTACTGTGTTATCTTGCCAGCATATTCCATGTGCTGACCCATTTCGGGCTGCAACATATCATGTTGCAGACTTTTCAAAAGAAGAGTAAGGTGCGCTAGGTCATTTGTCATGCACTCAACTATGTCATTGGAGTTGATGGACTCACTTTATCTTCCAAGCCTTCTAATGTTATCGTAGTTAGATGGCCTTATGCCATATCTTTTGTAATAAGTTATCTTTTGAGACATTCGATGTAATAAGTGTGTGATTGCCACTCTGTTATAAATCCTTCGAGTACTGTGTGTGTCAGCATTACCGATCCAGGGATGACACTGAAGCACAGAGACTTGATCCATTCGGGTCGGGTCGCTACATTAGTACATGTGTGAATACATAGCCAAAACAAAGTGTCCCTAGTATGCCTCTACTAGACTAGCTCATTGATCAAAGATGGTTATGTTTCCTAGCCATAGACATGAGTTGTCATTTGATCAACGGGATCACATCATTAGGAGAATGATGTGATGGACAAGAACCATTTGTTAGCTTAACAACTTGATCGTTTAGTTTTACTACTATTGCTTTCTTCATGACTTATACATGTTCCTATGACTATGAGATTATGCAACTCCCGAATACCGGAGGAACACCTTGTGTGCTATCAAATGTCACAACGTAACTGGGTGACTATAAAGATGCTCTATAGGTGTCTCCGAAGGTGTTTGTGGTGTTGGCATAGATCAAGAATAGGATTTTTCACCACGAGTGTCGGAGAGGTATCTCTGGGCCCTCTAAGTAATACACATCATAATAAGACTTGCAAGCAAATGAATAATGAGTTAGTCACGATATGATGCATTACGGAACGAGTAAAGAGACTTGCCGGTAACAAGATTAACTAGGTATGGCGATACTGACGATCGAATCTCAGGCAAGTAACATACTGATGACAAAGGGAACAACGTATGTTGTTATGCGGTTTGACCGATATAGATCTTCATAGAATATGTAGGAACCAATATGAGCATCCAGGTTCCTCTATTGGTTATTGACTAGAGATGAGTCTCAGTCATGTCTACAAAGTTCTTGAACCCATAGGGTCCGCACGCTTAACGATCGATATTACGAGTTTATGAGTTTTGATGTACTGAAGGTAGTTCGGAGTCCCGGATGTGATCACGGACATGACGAGGAGTCTCAGAATGTCCGAGACATAAATATTAATATATTGGACGGCTATATTCGGACACAGGAAGTGCTCCAAGTGATTTCAGAGAAAACCGCAGTGCCGGAGGGGTTACCGGAACCCCTCAGGGGAGTATTGGGCCATAGTGGGCCATGAGGGAAAGAGAGAGGCAGCCCACTAGGGCTGGATGGCCCCAACGGAATCCTAGTTGGACTAGGAGTGGGGGGAGGCGCCCCTCTCCTTCCTTTTCCCCTTCTTCTTCCTTTCCTACTCCTAGTAGGAATAGGAAAGGGGATTCCTATTCCTACTAGGAGCAGGAATCCTACTCCTGGCGCGCCTTAGAAGGCCATCCGTACCTCCTTCTTGCTCCTTTATATACAGGGGCAGGGGGCACCCAAAGACACACAAGCAACATTGTTTTAGCCGTGTGCGGTGCCCCCCTCCACAGAAACACACCTTGGTCATATCGTTGCAGTGCTTAGGCGAAGCCCCGCATCGGTAACTTCATCATCTCCGTCACCACGCCGTCGTGTTGATGAAACTCTCCCATGAAGCTCAACTGGATCAAGAGCTCGTGGGACATCATCGAGCTGAACGTGTGCTGAACGCGAAGGTGCTGTACATTCGGTGCTTGGATCGGTTGGATCGCGAAGACGTTCAACTACATCAACCGCGTCACTAGACGCTTCCGCTTTTGGTCTATGAGGGTATGTAGACACACTCTCCCCTCTTGTTGCAATGCATCTAGTAGATAGATCTTGCGTGATCGTAGGAATTTTTTAGAAATACTGCGTTCCCGAACAGTGGCATCATGAGCCAGGTCTATGCGTAGATTATATACACGAGTTGAACACAATGAGTTGTGGGCGATAATAGTCATACTGCTTACCAGCATGCCATACTTTGATTCGGCGATATTGTGAGATGAAGCGGCCCGGAGCGACATTATGTGTACGCTTACGCGAGACTAGTTTCACAGTTACGAGCACTCGTTGCTTAAAGGTGACTGGCGGGTGTCTGTCTCTCTCACTTTAGTTGAATCAAGTGTGGCTACGCCCGGTCCTTGTGAAGGTTAAAACATCACATACTTGACAAAAAATCGCTGTGGTTTTTGTATGCGTAGGTAAGAACGGTTCTTGCTAAGCCCATAACAGCCACGTAAAACTTGCAACAACAAAGTAGAGGACGTCTAACTTGTTTTTGCAGGGCATGTTGTGATGTGATATGGTCAAGACATGATGAGTTATACATTGTTGTATGAGATGATCATGTTTTGTAAAGTTATCGGCAACCGACAGGAGCCTTATGGTTGTCTCTTTATTGTATGAATTGCGAGGACCATGTAATTGCTTTGCTTTATCACTATGAGTTAGCGATAGTAGTAGTAGCAATAGTTGGCGAGACGACCACGACGCTACGATGAATCATGGTGTCAAGCCGGCGACGATGGAGATCACGACGATGCTTTGGAGATGGAGATCAAAAGGACAAGATGACGATGGCCATATCATGTCACATATTTTGATTGCATGTGATATTTATCTTATTATGCTTCTTATTTTGCTTAGAACGACGGTAGCATTATAAGATGATCCCTTACAAAATTTCAAGGTACAAGTGTTCTCCCTGAGTATGCACCGTTGCGAAAGTTCATCATGCCGAGACACCACGTGATCATTGGGTGTGATAAGCTCTACGTTCAAATACAACGGGTGTAAGACAATTTTGCACATGCAGAATACTCGGGTTAAACTTGACGACCCTAACATGTACATACATGGCCTCGGAACACTGGAGACCGAAAGGTCGAGCGTGAATCATATAGTAGATATGATCAACATAAGATGTTCACCATTGAAAACTACTCCATGTCACGTGATGATCGGACATGGTTTAGTTGATTTGGATCACGTGATCATTTGGATGACTAGAGGGATGTCTATCTAAGTGAGAGTTCTTTAGTAATATGATTAATTGAACTTTAATTTATCATGAACTTAGTCCTGATAGTTTTTGCATATCTATGTTGTTGTAGATCAATCGCCCGTGCTACCATTCCCTTGAATTTTAATGCGTTCCTAGAGAAAGCTAAGTTGAAAGATGATGGTAGCAACTACACGGATTGGGTCCGTAACTTGAGGATTATCCTCATTGCTGCACAGAATAATTATGTCCTTGAAGCACCTCCGGGTGACAAGCCCCCTGCCGCTAATGTAGACGCTTTGAACGTCTAGCAGACACGGTTTGATGACTACTCGATAGTTCAGTGTGCCATGCTTTACGGCTTAGAACCGGGACTTCGACGATGTTTTGAACGTCATGGAGCATATGAGATGTTCCAGGAGTTGAAGTTAATATTTCAAGCAAATGCCCGGATTGAGAGATATGAAGTCTCCAATAAGTTCTACAGCTGCAAGATGGGGGAGAACAGTTTTATCAGTGAACACTTGCTCAGAATGTCCGGGTACTACAATCATATGAATCAACTTGGTTGCAAAGTTGACGAAGATAGTGTTATCGATAGAGTTCTTCAATCACTGCCACCAAGCTATAAAGGCTTCGTGATGAACTATAACATTGAAGGGATGTAGAAGACAATTCCCGCGCTCTTTGCTGTGCTCAAAGCTGCGGAGGTAGAAATAAAAAAGGAGCATCAAGTGTTGATGGTTAACAAGACCACTAGTTTCAAGAAAAAGGGCAAGGGAAAGAAAGGTAACTTCAAGAAGAATAGCAAGACAGTTGCTACTCCCGTGAAGAAACCCAAGTTTGGATCAAACCTGAAACTGAGTGCTTCTACATCAAAGGGACTGGTCACTGGAAGTGGAACTGCCCAAGTATTTGGCGGATAAGAAGGATGGCAAAGTGAACAAAGGTATATTTGATATACATGTTATTGATGTGTACCTTACTAATGCTCATAGTAGCACCTGGGTACTTAATACTGGTTCAGTTGCAAATATTTGTAACTCGAATCAGGGGCTACAGATTAAACGAAGATTAGCTAAGGACGAGGTGACAATGTGCGTGGGAAATGGTTCCAAAGTCGATGTGATCGCCGTCGGCACGCTACCTCTCCATCTACCATCGGGATTAGTATTAGACCTAAATAATTGTTATTTGGTGCCAGCGTTGAGCATGAACATTAAATCTGGATCTTGTTTGTTGCGAGACGGTTATTCATTTAAATCAAAGAATAGTGGTTGTTCTATTTATATGAGTAATATCTTTTATGGTCAAGCACCCTTGAAGAGTGGTCTATTCTTGTTAGATCTCGTTCGTAGTGATACACATATTCATAATATTGAAGCCAAAAGATGCAATGTTGATAATGATAGTGCAACTTATTCGTGGCACTGCCGTTTAGGTCATATTGGTGTAAAGCGCATGAAGAAACTCCATACTGATGGACTTTTGGAATCACTTGATTATGAATCACTTGGTGCTTGCGAACCATGCCTCATGGGCAAGATGACTAAGACTCCGTTCTCCGGAACAATGGAGCGAGCAACAGATTTGTTGCAAATCATACATACTGATGTATGTGGACCGATGAGTGTTGATGCTCACGGCGGGTATCGTTATTTTTTGACCTTCACTGATGATTTGAGTAGATATGGGTATATCTACTTGATGAAACACAAGTCTGAAACATTTGAAAAGTTAAAAGAATTTCAGAGTGAAGTAGAGAGTCATCGTAACAAGAAAATAAAGTTTCTATGATCCGATGGTGGAGGCGAATATTTGAGTTACGAGTTTGGTCTTCATTTAAAACAATGTGGAATAGTTTCACAGCTCACGCCACCCGGGACACCACAGCGTAATGGTGTGTCCGAATGTCGTAACCGTACTTTATTAGATATGGGGCGATCTATGATGTCTCTGACCAATTTACCACTATCATTTTGGGGTTATGCTTTAGAGACAACTGCATTCACGTTAAATAGGGCACCATCTAAATCCATTGAGACGCCGCCTTATGAACTGTGGTTTGGCAAGAAACCAAAGTTGTCGTTTCTTAAAGTTTGGGGCTGCGATGCTTATGTGAAAAAGCTTCAACCTAATAAGCTCGAAGCCAAGTCGGAGAAATGTGTCTTCATAGGATACCCAAAGGAGACTGTTGGGTACACCTTCTATCACAGATCCGAAGGCAAGAGATTCGCTGCTAAGAATGGATCCTTTCTAGAGAAGGAGTTTCTCTCGAAAGAAGTGAGTGGGAGGAAAGTAGAACTTGATGAGGTAATTGTACCATCTCCCAAATTGGAAAGTAGTACATCACAAAAACTAGTTCCAGTGATTCCTACACCAATTAATGAGGAGGCTAATGATGATGATCATGAAACTTCGGGTCAAGTTACCACTTAACCTCATAGGTCAACCAGAGTACGTTCCGCACCAGAGTGGTACGACAACCTAGTTCTGGAAGTCATGTTACTAGACCATGATGAACCTACGAACTATGAGGAAGCGATGATGAGCCTAGATTCCGCAAAATGGCTTGAGGCCATGAAATCTGAGATGGGATCCATGTATGAGAACAAAATATGGACTTTGGTTGACTTGCCCGATGATCGGCAAGCCATCGAAAATAAATGGATCTTCAAGAGGAAGACCGACGCCGACGGTAATGTTACTGTCTACAAAGCTCGACTTGTTGCGAAAGGTTTTCGACAAGTTCAAGAAGTGACTATGATGAGGCTTTCTCACCCATAGTGATGCTTAAGTCTGTCCGAATCATGTTAGCAATTGCCGCATTTTTATGATTACGAAATATGGCAAATGGAAGTCAAAACTGCATTCCTAAATGGATACCTCAAAGAGGAGTTGTATATGATGCACCCATTAGGTTTTGTCGATCCTAAAGGTGCTAACAAAGTGTGCAAGCTCCAGCGATCCATCTATGGACTGGTGCAAGCATCTCGGAGTTGGAATATACACTTTGATGAGGTGATCAAAGCATATGGTTTTATACAGACTTTTGGAGAAGCCTGTATTTACAAGAAAGTGAGTGGGAGATTTGTAGCATTTCTGATATTATATGTAGATGACATATTGTTGATTGGAAATGATATATAATTTCTGGATGGCATAAAAGGATACTTGAATAATAATTTTTCAATGAAAGACCTCGTTGAAGCTGCTTATATATTAGGCACCAAGATCTATAAAGATAGATCAAGACACTTAATTGGACTTTCAGAAAGCACATACCTTGATAAAGTTTTGAAGAAGTTCAAAATGGATCAGTCGAAGAAAGGGTTCTTGCCTGTGTTACAAGGTGTGAAGTTGAGTAAGACTCAATGCCCGACCACTGCAGAAGATAGAGAGAAAATGAAAGTCATTCCCTATGCCTCAGCCATAGGATCTATCATGTATGCAATGCTGTGTACCAGACCTGATGTGTGCCTTGCTATAAGTTTAGCAGAGAGGTACCAAAGTAATCCAGGAGTGGATCACTAGACAGCGGTCAAGAACATCTTGAAGTACCTGAAAAGGACAAAGGATATGTTTCTCGTTTATGGAGGTGACAAAGAGCTCGTCGTAAACGGTTACGTTGATTCAAGCTTTGAAACTGATCAGGATGACTCTAAGTCACAAACCGGATATGTATTTTTATTGAACTATGGAGCTGTCAGTTGGTGCAGTTCCAAGCAGAGTGTCGTGGCGGGATCTACGTGTGAAGCGAAGTACATAGCTGCTTCGGAAGCTGCAAATGAAGGAGTCTCGATGAAGGAGTTCATATCCGATCTAGTTGTTATACCTAGTGCACCGGGTCCAATGAAAATCTTTTGTGACAACACTGGAGCAATAGCCTTGGCGAAGGAATCCAGGTTTGACAAGAGAACAAAGCACATCAATAGACGCTTCCATTCCATCCGCGATCAAGTCAAGGAGGGAGACATAGAAATTTTCAAGATACATACGATCTGAATGTCGTAGACCCGTTGACTAAGCCTCTTCCACGAGCAAAGCATGATCAGCACCAAGACTCCATGGGTGTTAGAATCATTACTATGTAATCTAGATTATTGACTCTAGTTCAAGTGGGAGACTGAAGGAAATATGCCCCAGAGGCAATAATAAAGTTGTTATTTGTATTTCCTTATATCATCACAAATGTTTATTATTCATACTAGAATTGTATTAACCGGAAACTTAGTACATGTGTGAATACATAGACAAAACAAAGTGTCCCTAGTATGCCTCTACTAGACTAGCTCATTGATCAAAGATGGTTATGTTTCCTAGCCATAGACATGAGTTGTCATTTGATCAACGGGATCACATCATTAGGAGAATGATGTGATGGACAAGACCCATCCGTTAGCTTAGCAACTTGATCGTTTAGTTTTACTGCTATTGCTTCCTTCATGACTTATACATATTCCTATGACTATGAGATTATGCAACTCCCGAATACTGGAGGAACACCTTGCATGATATCAAACATCAGAATGTAAATGGGTGATTATAAAGATGCTCTACAGGTGTCTCCGAAGGTGTTTGTGGTGTTGGCATAGATCAAGAATAGGATTTGTCACTCTGAGTGTTGGAGAGGTATCTCTGCACCCTCTCGGTAACAAACATCATAATAAGCCTTGCAAGAAAATGACTAATGAGTTAGTCACGAGATGATGTATTACGTAACGAGTAAAGAGACTTGCCGGTAACGAGATTAACTAGGTATGGTGATACCAACAATCAAATCTCGGGCAAGTAACATACCGATGACAAAGGGAACAACGTATGTTGTTATGCGGTTTGACCGATAAAGATCTTTGTAGAATATGTAGGAACCAATATGAGCATCCAGGTTCCGCTATTGGTTATTGACCAGAGATGAGTCTCGGTCATGTTTACATAGTTCTCGAACCCGTAGGGTCCGCACGCTTAACGTTCGATGACGATCAATATTATGAGTTTATGAGTTTTGATGTACTGAAGGTAGTTCGGAGTCCCGGATGTGATCACGGACATGATGAGGAGTCTCGGAATGTCCAAGACATAAAGATTAATATATTAAACGACTATATTCGGACACCGGAAGTGTTCCAGGTGATTGGAGAAAACCGGATTGCCGGAGGGGTTATCGGAACCCCCCGGAGGAGTATTGGGCCATGAGGGAAAGAGAGAGGCAGCCCACTAGGGCTGGCCACGCCCCCCTCAAGGGAATCCTAGTTGGACTAGGAGTGGGGTGGGGGGAGGCGCCCCTCTCCTTCCTTCTCCCCTTCTTCTTTCTTTCCTACTCCTAGTAGGAATAGGAAAGGGGATTCCTACTCCTACTAGGAGTAGGAAAACTCCTTGTATGGCGCACCCCTAGGGCCGGCCGGCCTCCCCCCTTGCTCCTTTATATACAGGGCAGGGGGCACCCTAGAACACACAAGCAACATTGTTTTAGCCATGTGCGGTGCCCCCCTCCACATAAACACACCTCGGTCATATCGTTGCAGTGTTTAGGCGAAGCCCTGCATCGGTAACTTCATCATCTTCATCGCCACGCCGTCGTGTTGATGAAACTCTCCCGTGAAGCTCAACTGGATCAAGAGCTCGTGGGATGTCATCGAGCTGAACATGTGCTGAACGCGGAGGTGCCGTACGTTCGATGCTTAGATCGGTTGGATTGCGAAGACGTTCGACTACATCAACCGCGTCACTAGACGCTTCCTCTTTCGGTCTACGAGGGTACGTAGACACACTCTCCCCTCTCGTTGCTATGCATCTAGTAGATAGATCTTCCGTGATCGTAGGATTTTTTTTAGAAATACTACGTTCCCCAACAGTTCTCATACATGGATCCCATCTCAGATTTCATGGCCACAAGCCATTTTGCGGAATCTAGGCTCATCATCGCTTCCTCATAGTTCGTAGGTTCGTCATGGTCTAGTAACATGATTTCCAGAACAGGGTTGCCGTACCACTCTGGCGTGGAACGCACTCTGGTTGACCTACGAGGTTCGGTAGTAACTTGATATGAAGTTTCATGATCATCATCATTAGCTTCCTCACTAATTGGTGTAGGAATCACATGAACTGATTTCTGTGATGAACTACTTTCCAATTTGGGTGAAGGTACAATTACCTCATCAAGTTCTACTTTCCTCCCACTCACTTCTTTCAAGAGAAAATCCTTCTCTAGAAAGGATACTTTCTTAGCAAAAAATATCTTGCCTTCGAATCTGTGATAGAAGGTGTACCCAACAGTATCCTTTGGGTATCCTATGAAGACAGATTTCTCCGATTTGGATTCGAGCTTATCAGGTTGAAGCTTTTTCACATAAGCATCGCAGCCCCAAACTTTAAGAAACGACAACTTGGGTTTCTTGCCAAACCACAATTCATAAGGTGTCGTCTCAACAGATTTAGATGGTGCCCTATTTAACGTGAATGCAGATGTCTCTAAAGCATAACCCCAAAACGATAGTGGTAAATCGGTAAGAGACATCATAGATGGCATCATATCTAATAAAGTACGGTTATGATGTTCAGACACACCATTACGTTGTGGTGTTCCAGGTGGCGTGAGCTATGAAACTATTCCACATTGTTTCAAATGAAGACCAAACTCGTAACTCAAATATTCGCCTCTGCGATCAGATCGTAGAAATTTTATTTTCTTGTTACGATGATTCTCTACTTCATTCTAGAATTCTTTAAACTTTTCAAATGTTTGAGACTTATGTTTTATTAAGTAGATGTACCCATATCTACTCAAATCATTTGTGAAGGTCAAAATATAACGATAACCGACGCGAGGCTCAACACTCATCGGACCGCATACATCAGTATGTATTATTTCCAATAAGTCAGTTGCTCGCTCCATTGTTCCAGAGAACAAAGTCTTAGTCATCTTGCCCATGAGGCATGGTTCGCAAGCACCAAGTGGTTCATAATCAAGTGATTCCAAAAGCCTATCAGCATGGAGTTTCTTCATGCGCTTTACACCAATATGACCTAAACGGTAGTGCCACAAATGAGTTGCACTATCATTATCAACTTTGCATATTTTGACTTCAATATTATGAATATGTGTATCACTATGATCGAGATACAACAAAATAGACCACTCATGAAGGGTGCATGGCCATAAAAGATATTACTCATATAAATAGAACAACCATTTTTCTCTGATTTAAATGAATAACCGTCTCGCAACGAATAAGATCCAGATATAATGTTCATGCTCAACCTGGCACCAAATAACAATTATTTAGGTCTAAAACTAACCCCGAAGGTAGATGTAGAGGTAGCGTGCCGACGACGATCACATCGACTTTGGAACCACTTCCCACGCGCATCGTCACCTCATCCTGAGCCAATCTTTGTTTAATCCATAGCCCCTGTTTTGAGTTACAAATATGAGCAACCGAACCGGTATCAAATACCCAAGCGCTACTACAAGCATTAGTAAGGTACACATCAGTAACATGTATATCAAATATACCTTTGTTCACTTTGCCATCCTTCTTATCTGCCAAATACTTGGGGCAGTTCCGCTTCCAGTGACCAGTCCCTTTGGAGTAGAAGCATCAAGTTTCAGGCTTGGCTCCAGACTTGGGTTTCTTCCCAGGAGTAGCAACTGGCTTGCTATTCTTATTGAAGTTCCCCTTCTTTCCCTTGCCCTTTTTCTTGAAACTAGTGGTCCTATTAACCATCAACACTTGATGCTCCTCCTTGATTTCTACCTCCGCAGCTTTGAGCATAGCGAAGAGCTCGAGAATTATCTTCTGCATCCCTTGCATATTATAGTTCATCACGAAGACTTTATAGCTTGGTGGCAGTGATTGAAGAACTCTATCAATAACACTATCATCATCAACTTTAACTCCAAGCTGAGTCATGTGGTTATGGTACCCAGACATTCTAAGTAACTGTTCACTGACAGAACTGTTCTCCTCCATCTTGTAGGTGTAGAACTTGTTGGAGACTTCATATCTCTCAACTCGGGCATTTGCTTGAAATATTAACTTCAACTCTTGGAACATCTCATATGCTCCATGACATTCAAGGCGTCTTCGAAGTCCCGATTCTAAGCCGTAAAGTATGGCACACTGAACTATCGAGTAGTCATCAGATCGAGTTTGCCAGACGTTCATAACATCAGGAGTTGATCCTGCAGCAGGCCTTTCACCTAGCGGTGCTTTAAGGACATAATTCTTTTGTGCAGCAATGAGGATAATCCTCAAGTTACGGACCCAGTCCATGTAGTTTCTACCATCATCTTTCAACTTAGCTTTCTCTAGGAACATATTAAAATTCAAGGGAACGATAGCACGGGCCATTGATCTACAACAACATAGATACGTAAAAAACTATCAGGACTATGTTAATGATAAACTAAGTGAATTAATCATATTAAAAAAGACCCCCCACTTAGATAGACATTCCTCAAGTCATCAAAATGATCACGTGATCCAAATCAACTAAACCATGTCCAATCGTCACGTGATATGGAGTAGTTTTCAATGATGAACATCTTATGTTGATCATATCTACTATATGATTCACGCTTGACCTTTCGGTCTCCAGTGTTCTGAGGCCATGTCTATACCTGCCAGGCTTGTCAAGTTTAACCCGAGTATTCTGCACGTGCAAAACTGTCTTACACTCGTTGTATGTGAACGTAGAGCTTATCACACCCGATCATCATGTGGTGTCTCGGCACGACGAACTGTCGCAACGGTGCATACTCAGGGAGAACACTTGTACCTTGAAATTTTGTAAGGGATCATCTTATAATGCTACCGTCGTATCTAAGCAAAATAAGATGCATAAAAAGATAAACATCACATGCAATCAAAATATGTGACATGATATGGCCATCATCATCTTGTGCTTTTGATCTCCATCTCCAAAGCATTGTCATGATCTCCATGAAGGAAATATGCCCTAGAGGCAATAATAAAGTTATTATTTTATATTTCCTTATATCATGATAAATGTTTACTGTTCATGCTAGAATTGTATTATTCGGAAACTTGATACATGTGTGAATACATAGACAAAACAGAGTGTCCCTAGTATGCGTCTACTAGACTAGCTCGTTAATCAAAGATGGTTAAGTTTCCTAACCATAGACATGTGTTGTCATTTGATGAACGGGATCACATCATTAGGAGAATGTTGTGATGGACAAGACCCATCCGTTAGCTTAGCATAATGATTGTTTAGTTTTATTCCTCTTGCTTTCTTCATGACTTATACATATTCCTCTGACTATGAGATTATGCAACTCTCGAATGCCGGAGGAACACCTAGTGTGCTATCAAATGTCATAACGTAACTGTGTGATTATAAAGATGCTCTACGGGTGTCTCCGAAGGTGTTTGTGGTGTTGGCATAGATCGAGAATAGGATTTGTCACTCCGAGTGTCGGAGAGGTATCTCTGAGCCCTCTCGGTAATACTCACATAATAAGCCTTGCAAGAAAAAGACAAATGAGTTAGTCACGAGATGATGTATTACGAAACGAGTAAAGAGACTTGTCGGTAACGAGATTGAACTAGGTATGATGATACCGACGATCGAATTCCGGGCAAGTAACAGACCGATGACAAAGGGAACAACATATGTTGTTTTGCGGTTTGACCGATAAAGATCTTCGTAGATTATGTAGGAGCCAATATGAGCATCTAGGTTCCGCTATTTTTTATTGATCGGAGATGTGTCTCGGTCATGTCTACATAGTTCTCGAACACGTAGGGTCTGCACGCTTAACGTTCGATGATGATTTGTATTATGAGTTATGTGATTTGATGACCGAAGTTTGTTCGGTGTCGCGGATGAGATCACAGACATGGCGAGGAGTCTCGAAATGGTCGAGAGGTAAAGATTCATATATTGGAAGGCTATATTCGGACATCAGAAAGGTTCCGAGTGATTCGGGTATTTTTCGGAGTACCGGGGAGTTACGAGAATTCACGAGGAGAATTAATGGGCCTTATTGGGCCATACGGGAAGTGGAGGAGGCATGCCAAGGGGAGGTGGCGCGCCCCCCCCATGGGTCCGAATTGGACTAGGGGAAGGGGGCGGCGCCCCCTTCGCCCTTTCATACTCCCTCTCTCTTTCCCTCTTTCATTCTCTCTTACTCCGAATAGGAAAGGGTTTCGTACTAGGTCTTGGAAGTCCTAGTAGGACTCCCTACACTTGGCAAGCCCTAGGGGGCCGGCCTCTCTCCCTCCCTCCTTTATATACATGGGCAAGGGGCACCCCAAAGGCACAACAGACAATCTCTTAGCCGTGTGCGGTGCCCCCCTCCATAGTTACACACCTCGGTCATATCGTCGTAGTGCTTAGGAGAAGCCCTGCGCCGGTAACATCATCACCGTTGCCACGCCATCATGCTGACGGAACTCTCCCTCGTCCTCAACTACATCAAGAGCTCGAGGGACGTCATCGTGCTGAACGTGTGCTGAACACGGAGGTACCGTACGTTCGGTACTTGGATCGGTTGGATCGTGAAGATGTTCGACTTCATCAACCGCGTTACTAGATGCTTCCGCTTTTGGTCTACGAGGGTACGTAGACACGCTCTCCCCGCTCGTTTCTATACTTCTCCTAGATAGATCTTGCATGATCGTAGGATTTTTTTGGAAATACTACGTTCCCCAACACTCCATCGTCACTGACTTGACACCATGATCTTCATCGTGGCGTCGTGGTCGTCTCGCCAACTATTGCTTCTACTACTATCGCTAACTCATAGTGATAAAGTAAAGCAATTATACGGCATTCGCAATTCATACAATAAAGAGACAACCATAAGGCTCCTGCCATTTGCCGATAATTTACAAAACATGATCATCTCATACAATAACGTATAAGTCATCACGTCTTGACCATATCACATCTCAACATGCCTTGCAAAAACAAGTTAGACGTCCTCTACTTTGTTGTTGCAATTTTACGTGGCTGCTATGGGCTTCTAGCAAGAACCGTTATTACCTACGAATCAAAACCACAACGATTTTTTGTCAAGTGTGTTGTTTTAACCTTCAAAAAGGACCGGCCGCAGTCAAACTCGATTCAACTAAAGTAAGAGAAACAGACACCCGCCATCCACCTGTGTGCAAAGCACGTCGGTAGAACCAGTCTCATGAAAGCGGTCATGTAATGTTGGTCCGGGCCGCTTCATCCAACAATTTCACCGAATCAAAGTAAGACGTTGGTGGTAAGCAGTATGACTATTATCGCCCACAACTCTTTGTGTTCTACTCGTGCATATCATCTACGCATAGACCTGGCTCATGATGCCACTGTTGGGAACGTAGCATGTAATTTCAAAATTTTCCTACAATCATGCAAGATATATCTAGGAGATGCATAGCAACGAGACGGGGAGAGTGTGTCCACGTACCCTCATACACCGTAAGAGGAAGCGTTATGTTAGTGCAGTTGATGTAGTCGAACGTCTTCACGATCCAACCGATCCAAGTACCGAAAGTACAACACCTCCGTATTCAGCACACGTTCAGCTCGACGACGTCCCTCGAGCTCTTGATCTAGTAGAGGGTCGAGGGAGAGTTCCGTCAACACGATGGCATGGCGACAGTGTTGGTGATGTGATCCGCGCAGGGCTTCGCCTAAGCACTACGACTCTATGACCCGAGGAGCAAAATGTGGAGGAGGGCACCGCACACGGCTAAGACAAATCTTGGTGTATCTTTGGGGTGCCCCCTGCCCACATATATAAAGGAGGGGGGAGGAGGAGGCCGGCCTAGGGAGGAGGCGCGCCAAGGGGGGGGGGTCCTACTAGGACTCCAAACCTAGTAGGATTCGCCCCCTTCCTTCCAATGTAGAGGGAAAAGAGGAAAGGGAGAGGAGAAGGAAAGGGGGCCGTGCCCCCCAACCCCTATTCCAATTCGGTTTGGGCTT
>LR738710.1:600764099-600990289 GCA_902687465.1 Secale cereale | reverse complement strand
GGGGGGGGTGCGCCCCACGTCTTGTGGCAGCCTCCCTCTCTCCACTATGGCCCAATAGGCTCATTAACTTTCCCGGGGGGTTCTGATAGTCTCCCGGTACTCCGATAAATCCCCGAACCTCGCTAGAACCATTCCGGTGTCCATATACAACCTTCCAATATATGAATCTTTACCTCTCGACCATTTCGAAACTCCTCATCTTGTTCGTGATCTCATCCGGGACTCCGAACAAACTTCGGTCACCAAAACACATAACTCATAATACAAATCATCATCCAACGTTAAGCTTGCGGACCCTACGGGTTCGAGAACTATGTAGACATGACCAAGACATATCTTCAGTCAATAAACAACAACGGAACCTGGATGCTCATATTGGCTCCTACATATTCTACGGAGATCTTTATCGGTCAAACTGCATAACAACATACATTGTTCACTTTGTCATCGGTATGTTACTTGCCCGAGATTCGATCTTCGGTATCATCATACCTAGTTCAATCTCATTACCGGCAAGTCTCTTTACTCGTTCCTTAATGCATCATTCTGTAACTAACTCATTAGTCACATTGCTTGCAAGGCTTATAGTGATGTGCATTATCGAGAGGGCCCAGAGATACCTCTCCGACACTCGGAGTGACAAATCCTATTCTCGATCTATGCCAACTCAACAAACACCTTCGGAGACACCTGTAGAGCATCTTTATAATCATCTAGTTACGTTGTGACGTTTGATAGCACACAAGGTGTTCCTCCGATATCTGGGAGTTGCACAATCTCATAGTCAGAGGAACATGTATAAGTCATGAAGAAAGCACTAGCAATAAAACTAAACGATCAATATGCTAAGCTAACAGATGGGTCATGTCCATCACATAATTCTCCTAATGATGTGAACCCGTTCATCAAATGACAACACATGTCTATGGTTAGGAAACTCAACCATCTTTGATTAACTAGCTAGTCAAGTAGAGGCATACTAGGGACACTCTGTTTTTTCTATGTATTCACACATGCATCAAGTTTCCGGTTAATACAATTCTAGCATGAATAAAACACATTTATCATGATATATTAGGAAATATAAATAACAACTTTATTATTGCCTCTAGGGCATATTTCCTTCAGTAGGGGGCGAGCATGCGACCGTGCTGGACAGTGACACGGTCGAGAAAAATGTCGGCGGTGGCGGCTAGGGACGAGAGCGGAGTGGGCCGGGGTGCGTCTGGAGTGGGGGGATAGAAAAAGGGGCGCATGTGTCCCGGATGGGCGGGCTAGGAGAGGACAAGGGCACGCACTGCGCCCATCCACGCGCGTCCGTTTGGCCACAAATGCGGCCCAAAGTTGAGCCGGGAATGGGTCAAAAGCTGGCGAAAAATGGACATTGGTCAGTTTGCTCCCGCGCGCTGGGCCATCTATTCTGTCCGTTTACCCCCAAGCGGAAGCGGCCGAACCATTTGGGGTTATGTGTTGGAGTTGCCCTAAGGCCAACTCCAACCGTCAACCCAAACAAACGTCCTTTTTGTGTGAATTTTGTCCGTTTGGGTCGGCAAAATGGACGCCCATGTCCGTCCGACTATCGGTGGCCCCAACGCGCGGCCGCATCGCAACTTTTCCGCACGGCAAACGAACATTAGAAAAACATGACCACACATTTTGGAGCACACACATATAACATAATCAAACATTAAAATAAATTTAAAACTTTTCAAACTAGTCCCGGGCGCACATTCAAACATATCTTAACTGAAAACACTTAAAAAATAAGAAAAATTTGACGCTGCTGCCGTTGTCGTCTTGGATGGCGCCGTCATCCTCACATGCCGCTATCCTCATCGTCGTCCATGGTGAGGTCGACGTACGGTGGAGGATGCGAGAGTTGGGCCGATGGCCCATGCGGTGGTTGCTTGATAGGAGGAGCCTTCACCACCTCCTCCCATGGCGACGAATCCTGCTCTGGTGACCGAGATGACATAGGTGACCAGGTCCACATCGGCCATCCCAGCGCCGTGGACGACCAGCTCCACCTTTGGCCAACCAAGCACGGGTTCCACCCGGCGGCGGGCGGCTCCTCCACCACCTTCTTGTGCACCTCCTCCTTGATGGCTCATACGTCCATTTTGCATCATGCTTTTATGTTGATATTTATTGCATTATGGTTTGTTATTTCACATTATATTACAATACTTCTGCATTTTCTCTCTTATTTTGCAAGATTTACATGAAGAGGGAGAATGCCGGTAAATGGAATTCTGGACCGGAAAGGAGCAAATCTGAGTGGCCTATTCTGCACAACTCTGAAAGTCCTGAAAATCAACGGAGAATTATTTTCGAATAAAAAAAAATTGGGCGAAGAAAATCTAGAGGGGACCCACCAGGTGGCCACAAGCATGGGGGGCGCACCCCTAGGGCTTGTGGGCCCCATGGCAGGCCTTCGGTGCCCCCTTCTGCTATATGATGTCTTTTGACCTGGAAACAAAAAATCAAGAGAGAACTTTCGGGACGAAGCGCCGCCGTCTCGAGGCGGAATTTGAGCAGAGCCAATCCAAGGCTCCGGCGGAGCTGTTCTGCCGGGGAAACTTCCCTCCGGGAGGGGGAAATCGAAGCCATCGTCATCACCAACGATCCTCTCATTGAGGGAGGGTCAATCTTGATCAATATTTTCACCAGCACCATCTCCTCTCAAACCCTAGTTCATCTCTTGTATTCAATCTTTGCCTCAAAACCTCAGATTGGTACCTGTGGGTTGCTAGTAGTGTTAATTACTCCTTGTAGTTGATGCTAGTTGTTTTTTTGGGTGGAGGATTATATGTTCAGATCCTTGATGATATTAAATACTCCCCTGATTATGAACATGAATATACTTTGTGAGTAGTTACGTTCATTCCCGAGGGCATGGGAGAAGTCTTGCTATAAGTAATCATGTGAATTTGGTATTCGTTCGATATTTTGATTAGATGTATGTTGTCCTTCCTCTAGTGGTGTTATGTGAACGTCGACTACATGATACTTCACCATTATTTGGGCCTAGGTTAAGGCATTGGGAAGTAACAAGTAGATGATGGGTTGCGAGAGTGACAAAAGCTTAAACCCTAGTTTATACATTGCTTTGTAAGGGACTGTTTTGGATCCATATGTTTCATGCTATGGTTAGATTTATCTTAATTCTTATTTCATAGTTGCGGATGCTTGCGAGAGGGGTTAATCATAAGTGGGAGGCTTGTCCGAGTAAGGACAACACCCAAGCACCGATCCACCCACATATCAAATTATCAAAGTTGCGAACGCGAATCATATGAGCATGATGACAACTAACTTAACAATAATTCCCATGTGTCCTCGGGAGCGCTTTGATTTATATAAGAGTTCGTCCAGGCTTGTCCTTTCCTATAAAAAGTATTGGGACACCTTTCAGCACCTTAGTTACACTTGTTACTTGTTACCCTTACAAATTATCTTATCACAAAACTATCTGTTACCGATAATTTCAGTGCTTGCACACACCATTTGCTGAAAACTGCTTATCATTTCCTTTTGCTCCTTGTTGGGTTCGGCACTCTTACTTATCAAAAGGACTATGATAGAGCTCCTATACTTGTGGGTCATCAAGAATATTTTCTGGCGCCGTTTCCGGGGAGTGAAGCGCCTTTGGTGAGTGGAATTTGGTTAGGAAAAATTTATATTACGTGCTGAAATTTGCTGTCACTTGTCATAATGGAAAATAATCCTTTGAGGGGTTTGTTCGGGGTATATTCACCTCGACCGGAAGAATGAAGAGTTGCCCCTCAACCTACTGAACCTACTAAAAATATTTATTACGAAATTTCTTCGGGTATGTTAGAGAAACTGCTAGCTAATCCTTATGCAGGAGACGAAACACTACATCCTGATATGCATCTAATCTATGTGGATAAAGTTTGTGGATTATGTAAGCTTGCAGGTTTGCCCGAGGATGTGGTCAAGAAGAAAGTCTTCCCTTTATCTTTGAACGGAAAGGCATTTACATGGTATAGGCTATGTGATGATATTGGAGCTTGGAATTACAACCGACTGAAATTGGAATTTCATCAAAAGTTTTATCCTATGCATCTAGTTCATCGCGATCAGAATTATACTTATAATTTTTGGCCTCGTGAAGGAGAAAGTATCGCTCAAGCTTGGGGGAGGCTTAAGTCAATGTTATATTAATGCCCCAATCACAAGCTCCCAAGAGAAATTATTATTCAGAATTTTTATGCTCGACTTTCTCATAATGACCAATCCATGCTCGATACTTCTTGTACCGGTTATTTTATGAAAAAGACTATTGAATTTCGATGGGAACTTTTGGAAAGAATTAAAAGCAACTATGAAGATTGGGAACTTGACGAAGGTATGGAGTCAGGTATGAACCTTGAGTTTGATTGTGATAAATCTTTTGCGAATACCGATGCTTTTCATGAATTTAGCACTAAGTATGGACTTGACTCTGATATAGTCGCTTCTTTCTGCGAATCATTTGCTACTCAAGTTGATCTACCTAGGGAGAAGTGGTTTAAATATCATCCTCTCATTGAAGTGACAATAGTAGAACCCACTAAGGTTGAAGAAGAAACTGTTACTTATAATGACAATCCAGTTTTTCCCACTCCTTATATTGAAAACCACCTTTCCCTGTTAGGTTAAGGGAACCTGCTAAAGCTTCAACCATAGTTCAAAAGAGTCATGTTAGGAAACCTACACCCCCTGAACAAATCAAAGTTGAACCTAATGTTACTATGTTTAAGGATCTCTTGGTTGATAATATGGATATGCATGTTATTAACTTTCTTGGTGAAGCTGCTAGAATTGCCAAACCCGATGGAAAAGATAAAAATAGACCTGTTGTTGGCGTACCTGTTATCTCAGTCAAAATTGGAGATCGTTGTTATCATGGCTTATGTGATTTGGGTGCTAGTGTGAGTGTTATTCCATTTACTCTTTATCAAGAAATTATGAATGATATTGCACCTACTGAGATAGAAGATATAACTGTTACTATTAAGCTTGCTAATATAGATACTATCTTGATAAAATATATTTAAGAAAATTTAATTATTGCAAATACTTGAGAAAATTTAAAGGGTATATTTATGTTATGAAAATCTAGCAAGGAAATTCTTCATTTTGATGCAAGGGATAAACGAAACTGATGCTATAGATACAATTTCTCATCTTATTTACAACTGATGTTCAAAATCAAGGATACCATGATATCTCGCAAAATCAGCATATGACTATGACAATGTCTTAGATGCCCACATAGAACTTCAGACACCTCAACATGAGCATGCTTCTCTCATAAAAAAATGTGACCATGTTGTTCAGTAAAAGAGTAGTACCTCATCGAATGTGAGAGTATTGGATGTCCTTTAGCTGCTACACGGTTTGTTTTATTGCCTTGTTAAATTTGTTCTTACTCCGAAGGGATTGTATGACCAACACAGTTAAACTGATTTAGAAAAGTAGACTAAATTCAGGAGTGGATTTCCAGGAAAATGGGTTTATTATTTCTAGGTAAAAGCATGGCGAAAAAGATGTACATGATTGATATTAGATACTTTGCACAAGAAAATCTCAACTACAGGAAAAAATGTATAAAAGTACATACATAAGTTGTTGTTATATACTCCCTCCGTTCCTTTATATAAGGTGTATTTGTTTTTTGATAAAATTCCACAATATAAGGTGCATTTCTTCTAAATCCTCATAATTCCTTTTTTATCCTTCAAGAAAGAGGAAAGTATCTCTCTCCTGATTTCCCTTATCTCTCCTTGTATCAAAAGAAAGAAGTTATCTCTCTCCCGATTGCATGCATCTGTTACTTTCCTAGACTCACTGATTTACTTGCCACTAACAAACAAATTTACCAAGGGTAATTTTGTCCTAACACATCTATAATTATGCGCCTTGGTCACCGTGCTGAAAATAATACACCTTACATAAAGGAACGGAGGGAGTAGTTCCTAAAACCACAAGGATGACTAAAAATCTTTGAAACAATTGCAATTTCTTTTTGAAATGATTGCAATTTCTTATTCATTCAAAGGGATACTAATACATATGGGCTTTCTTTGCGGTGAAATCTTTGTGGTTCATTGATGAAAGTAAACATGATAACTAATGTTCTTATAGACTGACACTATATACAATGGTCGCAAAGGCTAAACTTTACTAAACATAAATAATAGGAGAAGATAAACATACTGAATTAAGTTGTTTCATGGAAGTGTCCCTTTAAAAATACGAGGTTCTCCAATTAGTAAGTATAACCCAAAAAGAAAACATTCTAGGATCAAAATTTATTCATCAAATACAAAAATAAATATGAACACAATTTCTTATAGTGACAAAAAAGTGTGTAAAAATGACCAACAACTCAACTCTTTTATGCCAGTGTTCAAAAATGGGTTGCATGTTTGCAATTTAATCCAAGACGAACACAGAGCAAGGTAGACATTTTCACAACTTTGTGCTTCTGATATTGTGGCAAGATGGTTCAAGTATGAGGTGTCAAGATCTGTGTCTTTTCCTCTTCCACCATTGCTCCTTTACTCCCTAAATAGCTTTGCCATCAGCCTGGTCAACCGTCTCTTTGGGGTTAGCTTAGGTATAAATTGCTACTGGGAGATCATGTATACGAAACAAATATCCTTACACCATAGGAACATGACTGACTACATTCTTTGAGGGACAAACTGGACAATTGATTTCAGATCCTGGACGGTGCATAGATTATATTCTACCTTTGGATTGGTAAGTTACTGTATGATGTAAAAAGGAAGATACCATGGTGTTTTCCGCTTGAGGAAACATCCATTGGTTAGTCTCGAAGAGACGGGAGAGGTTTCCAATGATATCAAGATACATCAACTGAAATATATGTAGTTATTTACCTGATATGGTGATAATGCCAACTGACCAAAGAGCTCAGCCATGTGTGACCTGAAATTCAACTTGGCATGTATTGTACCTGAATCATCAGTACCAGTGAGAGGCACCTCCCCGGCTCTCAGATTTGCTGATATACATAACAAGCTGCACACTTGAGAGAAGAGAACACCCCCTTTTCAATTTATCAGGGGATTTGTGAAGAACTGAAGATATGGTCAGCCCGGGACTATGTGGGCACAAAGGCAAGCACTACAATTATGTTCTTATTATAAAATCGGATCGAACCATTGCTGTTTTTGGCACAATGGTCTTTCTTTCCTTGCCCCTATATATGTTACCTTACCAGACAGAAATCCACCACCATATCCAGAGAGCTTCCTTCCGAAGTCGGTGCCAAGGATTGGATCCAAGGCATAGATGGAACTAACAGGACGTGAATGGCCAGAGGGCCACGACGACCGTGGCACGTCATCTTTCCTTCATCGTCCCTTTCTTACACAACAGAAAGAACCTTGGCCAAACCATGAGCCTACTGCTACATGCCGCTAGGAGTATGGTCATTGTGTGGAGGATGGAGAGGACACGGTGGTCCGTGCTAGGGCTTTAGGGAGGCCGCCGCCGACGTGTGGGAGGAGCCGCACCACGTCGATCGCACCAGTGAATGAGAGAGCGCACAGATCGATCCTCGGAGTAGCAGCCCATTAACGATTGGGATGGCCAGGATGCTCAGGATGGGAGCAATAGAAAAGGCTGGGGGACAAAGTGGGATGACGGGAGGATCTAGATCGTTATCGTACGGTGCACAATGTCAAATTACTGTGGAGGCTCATAGCTAGCTGAGTTATACTGTTTAGTAATTGGGATTGTTAGAGATGTTGAAGTCTTGTGTGGGAAAATAAAATATCTTAATGATTTTCTAGTTCTTGGTTCCCCATAAGATGATTTTTGTCCCATTATATTTGGTAGACCTTTCTTGAATACGGTAAATGCTAGAATTGATTGTACCGAGGAAACATTCAGTGTTAATTTTGGCGATGTGTCTCATGAGTTTAATTTCTCTAAATTTCTTAGACGACCTCGTGATAAAGAACCACCTAGTAAGGATGAAATTATTGGTCTTGCTTCTATTGTTGTACCTCCTACCAATCCTTTAGAACAATATTTGCTAGATCATGAAAATGACATGTTCATGGATGAAAGAAATGAAATAGATAGAAGTTTCTTTGACCAACAACCTGTGCTCAAGCACAATTTGCCTATTGAAACCTTAGCTCCACCTAACGGTGATCCTGTGCTTGAATTGAAACAATTATATGATACACTGAAATATGCTTATCTTGATGAAAAGAATATATATCATGTTATTATTAGTGCTGACCTTTCAGAGCATGAAGAAAATAGACTATTGAAAACTCCGAGGAAGCACCGTGCCGCTATTGGATATACTCTTGATGATCTTAAGGGCATTTGTTCCACTCTATGCCAACACAACATTAAGGTGGAACCCGACGCTAAACCAGTTGTTGACCACCAGTGACGGTTAAACCCTAAAATGAAGGAAGGGGTAACAAATGAAATATTAAAACTTCTGGAAGCACATATAATCTATCCCATAGCTGATAGTAAATGGGTAAGTCTTGTTCATTGTGTCCCTAATAAGGGAGGTATTACTGTTGTTCCTAATGGTAAAAATGAGTTGATTCCACAAAGAATTATTACAGGTTATAGAATGCTAATTGATTTTAGAAAACTAAACAAAGCTACTAGGAAGGATCATTGCCCTTTGTCATTCATTGATCAAATGCTAAAAAGACTATCAAAACATATAGACTTTTGCTTTCTAGATGGATATTATGGTTTTCCGCAAATACCTGTATCAAAAGAAGACCAAGAAAAAACTACTTTTACATGTCCTTTTGGTACTTTTGCTTATAGACGTGTGCCTTTTGGTTTATGCAATGCACCTGCTACCTTTCAAAGATGTATGACAACTATATTCTCTAATTTTTTTTTGAAAAGATTGTTGAGTTTTCCTAGATGATTTTTCAATTTATGAAACTTCTTTTGATGATTGCTTGAGCAACCTTGATCAAGTTTTGCAGAGATGTGAAGAAACTAATCTTGTATTGAATTGGGTAAAGACTTCTCTAAAATTTCTAGGCCTCTTACTAATATTTTGCAAAAAGATGTTCCATTTGTTTTTGATGATGATTGTGTAGAAGCCTTTGAAATACTTAAGAAAGCCTTAGTCTCTGCACCTATTGTTCAACCACCTGATTGGAACCTACCCTTTGAAAGCATGTGTGATGCTAGTGATTATGTTGTTGATGCTGTTCTAGGACAAAGAGTTGTTAAGAAATTAAATGTTGTCCATTATGCTAGTAAAAATCTAGACAGTGCCCAAAGAAATTATGCTAATATTGAAAAGGAATTTTTAGCAGTTGTATTTGCGTTTGATAAATTCAGCTTATACTGTTGACTCTAAAGTAACTATTCACACTGATCGTGCTGCTATTAAATACCTTATGGAAAAGAAAGATGCTAAACCTAGACATATTAGATGGGTTCTTCTGCTACAAGAATTTGACTTGCATATCATAGATAGAAAAGGAGCTGAGAACCCCATATCAGACAAGTTGTCTAGGCTAGAGATTATTCTTGAAGACCCACTACCTATCGACGATAGCTTTCCTGATGAACAATTAGCGGTCATAAATACTTCTCGTAGCACTCCATGGTATGCAGACTATGCTAATTACATTATTGCTAAATTTATACCATCGAGTTTCATATACCAGCAAAAGAAAAAGTTTTTCTATGATTTAAGACATTACTTCTGGGACGACCCACACCTTTATAAAGAAGGAGTAGATGCTATTATTAGATGTTGTGTACCTCAGCATGAACAGGAACAAATCCCACGCAAGTGTCACTCCGAGGCTTATGGAGGACACCATGCAGGAGATAGAACGGCACACAAGGTATTACAATCCGGTTTTTATTGGCCTACTCTCTTTAAAGATGCTCGTAAGTTTGTCTTGTCTTGTGATGAATGTCAAAGAATTGGTAATATTAGTAGTCGTCAGGAAATGCCTATAAATCATTCACTTGTTATTGAACCATTTGATGTTTGGGGCTTTGATTTCATGGGACCTTTTCCATCCTTTTAATGGGTATACACATATTTTAGTTGTTGTTGATTACGTTACTAAGTGGGTAGAAGCTATTCCAACTGGTAGTGCTCATCATAACACCTCTATTAAAATGTTTCAAAAAGTTATTTTCCCAAGGTTTTGTGTCCCTATATAGATTGATGGTGGTTCACACTTCATTCATGGTGCTTTCCGTAAATTTCTTGCCAAATATCATGTCAACCATAGAATTGCATCTCCATATCACCCTCAATCTAGTGGTCAAGTAGAATTAAGCAATAGAGAGATAAAATTGATCTTGCAAAAGACTGTTAATAGATCTAGAAGGAATCGGTCTCAAAAATTTGATGATGCATTATGGGCTTACATGACTACTTACAAAAATCCTATGGGCATGTCTTCTTATAAAATGGTTTATGGAAAAGCATGTCACTTATCTCTTGAACTAGAACATAAAGCTTATTGGGCAATTACAAAGTTGAACTATGACTTTAAGCTTGCCGGTGAAAAGAGGCCTTTTGGTATTAGCTCACTTGATGAATGGAGAACCCAAGCCTACGAAAATGCCAAATTATTCAAAGAAAAGGTTAAAATATGGCATGACAAAAGAACAAAAGCGAAAATTTAATGTAGGTGACCAATTTTTGCTATACAATTCTCGTTTAAGATTTTTTGCAGGAAAGCTTCTCTCTAATTGGGAAGGACCTTACATTATCGAGGAAGTTTATCGCTCCGGTGCCATCAAAATTAAAAATACCATAGGCAATAACCCGAGAGTGGTAAACGGGCAAAGAATCAAACATTATATCTCAGGTACTTCCATAAATATTGAAACCAATATTATTGATACCATAACACCAGAGGAGTACATAAGGAAAACTTTCCAGCATGTTTCAGAACCATGAAAAGGAAGAGGTATGTGGTACGGTAAGTAAACCGACTCCAAACACTTTTCAAAGTCAATTTCTATCTGTTTTGGAATATTAAAAAAATTAGGAGAATAAAAAGTAGTCCGAAAAGCGCACGAGGAGGCGACAAGCCGTGGGGGCGCGTCCTACCCCCTGGGCACGCCTCCGAGGCTTATAGCCACCTCGTGTGCCCTTTGGACTATGTTTTCTCCCAAAATACTTATTTTGGTCGGTAAAAAATCATTCTATATTCTCCCAAAGGTTTTGACTACCATATCACAACAAAATCCTCTATTCTTGTGTTTATCTATTTGTGCAGTAGATTTGGAGCAAGATGTCTTCGCAAGAGTCGTGTCTCTCACCCGGCACAGGACCCAAGAGTCTACAGCAAAGCTGAACCTTTTGGGCTATTAACAGAGGAAGAGATGGAGGCCGACCTAAAAAGAGTGGATGCCATCGAAGAGGATCAAGAAGTCACCTCTTGTCCTCAACTTGGAGGAATGATCGAAGAACTCCAAAGTGCAACAATACCAAATTCGGTCATACCACCCGATGCCAAATTTATCTCTTATAATAACATGAAAAAGAGTGTTGCCTTTTCTTCCCCGGTTAATGGAGGAAGAGATGCATCCATGGGTGGACGATGCCCTAACCGTCACAGGCAAACTTCGCAAGGAAATCATGGACCTCAGGCAACGAAATCAAAAGCCGAGGAGGAGAATCACATCCTGAAGGGCATTATATCTAAGAACATTGCACCATTACCACCAATGAAGGAGACTTGAGTACACGGGTATGGGCACTCCCCTTGGCTTGTGCCAAGCTTGGGGAGGTGCCCCGGTATCGTATCACCATCACACCTTTACCTTTATCGTTTATCTTAGTTTGATCGTTTTGGTTATATCTTGAGCTAGTAGAATAAAAGTTTTAGTATGATTTAGTCTTTGAGTTTTGTGTTTGATCTATCTATGTAATCGAGTCCGAGAGCTATATAATAAAGAGTAGTTTTGAGTTGAGGACTTTGCTTTCTTGCCTTGATCATAAAGAAAAGGAAAAAAGAGATTAGATGACAATCTTATGGAGAGTGATGACTTCACATTTAAGGGGTATGCTACATGAAACTTGTTGAGAGTTGAAAAACTTAGTTTTGGTCATCGCTACAATTAATAGGAAGTAATAAAGAAAGAGATGTCTCACATATAAATATACTATCTTGGACATCTTTTGTGATTGTGAGCACCCATTGAAATATAATATGCTAAAAGGTTGACGTTGAACAAGGAAGACGATGTAATGTGTTATGTTCCTTTATATCCGAATAGACGCTATATTGTCATAGATCCTCCAACATGTTGGTCTTGCCTTCCCTCTCATGCTAGCCAAAAACTTCTTGCACCAAGTAGAGATACTACTTGTGCCTCCAAAACTCTTCAACCTAGTTTTGCCATGAGAGTCCACTATACCTACCTACAGATTGAGTAAGATCCTTCAATCAAGTTGTCATCGGTGCAAGCTATAAAAATTGCTCCTTAAATATGTGCTACTTATTAGTGTGAGGAAAATAAACTTTGTACGATCTTGTGATAGGGAAGAAATAAAAGCAACATACTTCATAATAAAGGTCTCTATCGCAAGTGGCAATACAAAGTGATGGTCCTTTGCATTAAGGTTTAGTGCATTCAACTAAAAAGTGCATGGCAACCTCTGCTTCCCTCTGTGAAGGTCCTATCTTTTATTTTAATGTCTGCCTTAATATTAGAGTCAAGGTGATCTTCACCTTTCCTGTTTATTTTTATCCTTTGGCAAGCACACTATGTTGGAGCTAGATCTAGACATATATATCCACGCGGATGTAGAGGACAATGAACCATTATTGTTGACATTACCCTTGAGGTAAATCGTTGGGAGGCGAAATTATAAGCCCCTGTCTTTCTTTGTGTTCGATTGAAGCTTTGAGTTCATAAGTATCGCGTGAGTGTTAGCAATTACTAAAGACTAAGAGATAGTTGAGTATGTCAAATTTGCTATACAAAGCTCTTGCATTGACTCTTTCCGATGTTACCACAAATGGCAATTGCTTCAATGACTGGGACCATAGTCGGTTAGTTTTCAATAAGGTTTGTGATTCATACTTTTCATTGTGAATGATTTCTCACATTGATATAAGAAATTATATGACAATATATTGTTGGTCTAAAGATGATCATGATGCCCTCATGTCCGTATTTTATTTTATCGACACCTCTATCTCTAAACATGTGGTCATGATTCTCGATTTCGGCTTTCACTTGAGGAAAAGCGAGGTCTAAGCTTGGGGGAGTTGCTACGTCCATTTTGCATCATGCTTTTATGTTGATATTTATTGCATTATGGACTGTTATTTCACATTATAGTACAATAGTTATGATGTTTCTCTCTTATTTTGCAAGATTTACATGAAGAGGGAGAATGCCGACAGCTGGAATTCTGGACCGGAAAGGAGAAAATCTGAGTGGCCTATTCTGCACAACTCCAAAAGTCCTGAAAATCAACGGAGAATTATTTTGGAATATAAAAAAAATATTGGGCGAAGAAAATCCAGAGGGGGACCCACCAGGTGGCCACAAGCCTGGGGGCGTGTCCTACCCCTAGGGCTTGTGGCCCCCCTGGCAGGCCTCCGGTGCCCCCTTCTGCTATATGATGTCTTTTGACCTGGAAAAAATCAAGAGATAACTTTCGGGACGAAGCACCGCCGTCTCGAGGAGGAACTTGAGTAGTACCAATCTAGGGCTTCGGCGGATCTGTTCTGCCTCTCGGAGGGGGGAAATCGAAGCCATCGTCATCACCAACGATCCTCTTATCGAGGGAGGGTCAATCTTCATCTACATATTCACCAGCACCATCTCCTATCAAACCCTAGTTCATCTGTGGTATTCAATCTTTGCCTCAGAACCTCAGATTGGTACCTGTGGGTTGCTTGTAGTGTTGATTACTCCTTGTAGTTGATGCTAGTTGGTTTATTTGGTGGAAGATCATATGTTAAGATCCTTGATGCTATTAAATACTCCTCTGATTATGAACATGAATATGCTTTGTGAGTAGTTACGTTCATTCCCGAGGACATGGGAGAAGTCTTGTTATAAGTAATCATGTGAATTTGGTATTCGTTCGATATTTTGATGACATGTATGTTGTCCTTCCTCTAGTGGTGTTATGTGAATGTCGACTACATGACACTTCACCATTATTTTGGCCTAGGGGAAGGCATTGGGAAGTAATAAGTAGATGATGGGTTGCGAGAGTGACAAAAGCTTAAACCCTAGTTTATGTGTTGCTTCATAAGGGGCTGTTTTGGATCCATATGTTTCATGCTATGGTTAGATTTATCTTAATTCTACTTTCGTAGTTGCAGATGCTTGCGAGAGGGGTTAATCATAAGTAGGAGGCTTGTCCAAGTAAGGAAAACACCCAAGCATCGGTCCACCCACATATCAAATTATCAAAGTAGCAAACACAAATCATATGAGCTTGATGGAAACTAACTTGACAATAATTCTCATGTGTCCTCGGGAGTGCTTTGCTTTATATAAAAGTTCATCTAGGCTTGTCCTTTGCTATAAAACGGATTGGTCCACCTTGCTGCACCTTCATTACAATTGTTACTTGTTACTCATTATGAATTATCTTATCACAAAACTATTTGTTACCGATAATTTCAGTGCTTGCAGACAACAACTTGCTGAAAACCGTTTGTCATTTCCTTCTGCTCCTCGTTGGGTTCGACACTCTTATTTATCGGAAGGACTAAGATAGATCCCCTATACTTGTGGGTCATCAACGGCCATGTCCAACTCCGGGATGGCGATGTCGCCGGTCGTAGAGAGGGGCAACTGGGTTTTGAGGTCCTTCCATTGGCGTTCGTGGTCGGTGTTCATGGAGTCCTCCATGACCCACCTCCTGAGCTTGGCCTCCTCCTCCTCGGTCATTTGCGGTGGTGGGGGCGGGGACATGAATGGATATGGCATCGGGGTGAGGCGCGCACACGCGTACGCCCGCACGTTCAGGCGGGCTCAGAGCACACGCAAGACGCGGCCATCGTGGGCTCGGAGGACGACCGACAAAAAAGGATTGCCGCCACAGGTTGTTCTCGTCACGGAACCACGTATCCCACACCGACGAATCTATGCGTACATGCGGTCATATAGTAGATCCGATGGGAGGCGAGTGCGGCGGCAGTCTATCTCCTCATGGCGAGTGCGGTGGCTCACCGACACCTATGGGATTGACACCCTATCCGTGGAGGAATGCCAATTGTTGGGGAGGTGGGCATCACTCCACGAGAGGGGTGTCGCTGTCTCCCTATAACGCCAACAGATCTCGACGTCGACGTAGGGCCGTCGGTGTTGAGATGGCAAATACGGGTGGTGCCGGCGGCGCGGGCGGCGCGGAGCTGGTTGATCGGCGCGACCGGAGGAGGAGCCGGCCTCATGGTCGTGCTTCCCCTTGCCGATCTATTGCCAGCCCATGGCGCCGGTGAGGAGGTGGATGATAGGGATGCATGGGCGGCTAGGGTTTGCGATCTCGTGTCGGGGCTCAAGGAGGCAGCCGGGCTCGGAAGTGGAAGTTGTGGACTGACCGGTCCATGGCTTCCACACTAAGAAGGATGATGACAGGTGCAGCTGCGTGGCTGCCAGACGAGGCCTACCACGCGTGCGCACTTAGTTTGGGCAGTGGAGGTAGGTGGATGGACACCACACATCCCTAAGGTGGATGACAAGCGAGCGCACGCGCATCCGTTCGCCGCCGGTCTGGATGCAAACTAGGAGCCATTTTGCTTTGGAAATGGGTTAGGCCGGACGCAAAATGGACAAAATTTGTGGATGCAACTGGGAGTTGGGCCATGTCGTGTGTCCGTTTGGGAAAAAACTGACAAATGCGGACCCGATGGGTCCTGCCTTAGAGTTGGCCTAACCAAACAAGTGGCCAACCTAGGGAAAAAGAAGCCGCAAGCTTCGATTTATTACTACTAGCTAATATACCAGTGCATCGCAACGAGAGAAAAAAAACACCCCTCATACACACACTCGATGACATCAGCAACTCCCTTGAGTTATTTCACGATAACACATGCCAGACAATATGATAAGTGATATTGCACAAAAACATAAATGTGGGATGATTTTTGAAGTGTACTCAAGGTGTTTCCAGTTTATTATACAACAAAAATATCTACCTAGTTTTAGGTAGACATTTACGCCTTTACTGTCGTTCTCCTCAGTGATTCCCAACAAATATTGCATTAGGATGAAAAATTGCAAATTATATTTTATTATTCAATTCAATAATAGCATGTTCATAAGAGCATTTTGTGTCTTGCTAACCAATTCAAGACTTAATTCGGTAGCAAACATATTACACAACTTCACTGGAAACAATCAATCTGTAAAAGCATACCAAATGTTTAAGTTTTCATACCAACATCGATATTATCACTCATGTAAGTATTCAAGGTAGACTTCCAAACCTTCATAGACTTCGTTCACCGGCAATCGACAATGACTCTTGGATGCTCAGAATGCGATGCCTAACCGACTGGAAGATCACAGTCTTCAAGTGTAACAAGTCTTTAGTTCACGCAGAACAGAAAGGCTTCAGTGATGCTCAATCACTTTTGGGCTCTAGGTGTTTTGGGTTTGTTCTCGCAAGGATTATCTCTCAAAGGCTTGAGAGGTGAGTTGTTCTCAAACGAAAAAAGCCATGCATTAACTCAGAGCAGCCACCAACTTATGGTGGAGGGTGATTTCTACTACACAACTTGTTCTTGTAGACTCATGTTGGGCCTCCAAGAGCAGAGTTTTGTAGGACAGTAGCAAAGTTCCCTCAAGTGGATGAACGTAAGGTTTATCAATCCGTGGGAGGCATAGGATGAAGATGGTCTCTCTCAAACAACCCTGCAACCAAATAATAAAAAGTTTCTTGTGTCTCCAACACACCCAATACAATGGCGAATTGTATAGGTACACTAGTTTGGCAAAGAGATGGTGATACAAGTGTAGTAATGATAGTAGATATTGATTTTTGTAATAGTAACAATAAAAAATAACAAGGTAGCGAGTAACAAAAGAGAGCACAAACGGTTTTGCAATGCTTGAAAATGAGGCCTAGGGTTTGTACTTTCACTAGTGTAATCTCTCAACAATGATAATATAATTGGATCACATAACCATCCCTCAACGTGCGTTGAAGAATCACTCCAAAGTTCCTAACTAGCGGAGAACATAAGAACAAATTGTTTGTAGGGTATGAAACCACCTTAAAGTTATTCTTTCCGATCAATCTCTCCAAGAGTTTGTACTAAGATAACACCAAGTTATCCTTTCCGATCGATCTATCCAAGAGTTCGTACTAAAATAACACCATATGATACACATCAACCAACTCTAATGTCACCTAGATACTCCAATGTCGCCACTAGTATCCATGAGTTTATTATACGATACACATCCAACAATTTCAGATTCATAAAACTCAATCCAACACAAAGAACCTCAAAGAGTGCCCCAAGATTTCTACCGGAGAAACAAAGGCGAGAACATGCATCAACCCCTATGCATAGATTACCCCAATGTCACCTCGGGAATCTGCGAGTTGAGTGCCAAAACACATATCAAGTGAATCAATATGACACCCAATTGTCACCACATGTATTCATAGCAAGGCATACATCAAGTGTTCTCAAATCCATAAAAGTATTCAATCCGATAAGAACGAAATCTCAAAGGGAAAACTCAATTCATCACAACAAGATAGAGAGGGAGAAACACCATATGATCCAACTATATTAACAAATCCCGCGATAATTCAAGATCATGCCATCTCAAGAACAAGAGAGAGAGAGATTAAACACATAGCTACTGGTACAAACCCTTTGCCCCGAGGGTGGATGATGACCCACAAGTGTAGGGGATCTATCGTAGTCTTTTCGATAAGTAAGAGTGTCGAACCCAACGAGGAGCAGAAGGAAATGATAGGCAGTTTTCAGTAAGGTATTCTCTGCAAGCACTAAAATTGTAGGTAACAAATAGTTTTGTGATAAGATAATTGGTAGCAAGTGACAAACAGTAAAAGTAAATAAGGTGCATCAAGGTGGCCCAATCCTTTTTTGTAGCAAAGGACAAGCCTGGACAAACTCTTATGCAAGGTAAAGCGCTCCCGAGGACATATGGGAATTATCGTCAAGCTAGTTTTCATCACGATCGTCTGATTCGCGTTCGGTACTTTGATAATTTGGTATGTGGGTGGACCGGTGCTTGGGTTCTGCCCTTACTTGGACAAGCCTCCCACTTATGATTAACCTCTAATGCAAGCATCCACAACTACAAAAGAAGTATTAAGGTAAACCTAACCATAGCCTGAAACATATGGATCCAAATCATCCCCTTACGAAGAAACGCATAAACTAGGGTTTAAGCTTCTGTCACTCTAGCAACCCATCATCTACTTATTACTTCCCAATGCCTTCCTCTAGGCTCAAATAATGGTGAAGTGTCATGTAGTCGACGTTCACATGACACCACTAGAGGAGAGACAACATACATCTCATCAAAATATCGAACGAAGACCAAACTCAAATGACTACTAATAGCAAGACTTCTCCCATGTCGTCAGGAACAAAAGCAACTACTCACAAGACATAATATTGTTCATGATTAGAGGGGTATTAATATGCATAATGCATCTGAACATATGATCTTCCACCAAATAAACCAACTAGCATCAACCACAAGGAGTAATCAACACTACTAGCAACCCACAGGTACCAATCTGAGGTTTGGATACAAAGATTGGATACAAGAGATGAACTAGGGTTTGAGAGGAGGTGGTGCTGGTGAAGATGTTGATGAAGATAGCTCACCCCAAGATGGGAGAGTTGTTGGTGATGATGGCGGTGACGATTTCCCCCTCCCGGAGGGAAGTATCCCCGGCAGAACAGCTCTGCCGGAGCCCTAGATTGGTTTCCGCCTCGGTTCCGCCTCGAGACAGCGGTGTCTAGTCCCGAAAGCCTCCTCTTGATTTTTTCCAGGTTAAAACGCTTAATATAGGAGAAGATGGTCACCTGGGGCCCACCGGCTGACCCTCGAGGCAGGGGGCGTGCCCTGGGAAGGGCGGCGCGCCCCCCACCCTCGAGGCCAGCCAGTGGCCCCCCTCGTGGGTTTCTTCCGCTAGGTATTTTTTATATTTTCCGAAAAAATGTTCTGTGGAGTTTCGGGGCTTTTGTAGTTGTGCAGAATAGGTTTCCAGAGTTTGCTCCTTTTCCAGCCCAGAATTGCAGCTGCTGGCATTCCCCCTTCTTCATGTAAACCTTGCAAAATAAGAGGGAAAAGGCATAAGTATTTTGACAAAACGTGTATGAACAGCCCATAATGCAATAAATATCAACTTATAAGCATGATGCAAAATGGACGTATCAACTCCCCCAAGCTTAGACCTCGCTTGTCCTCAAGCGAAAGCCGATATCGAAAAATATGTCCACATGTTTAGAGATAGAGGTGTCAATAAAAACAGAATACGAACATGAGGGCATCATGATCATTCTCATAACAACAACTTATATAAATATAAGCATATGCTCATTATGCAAAAGTAACAATTCATCCACAATATCAAGTATGCATCATAAACTTCATTGGAAGCTAACAAACTTTGGTCTCGGTCATTGAAACAATTGCAATTTATCGTAACATCAGAAAGAGTCAATATAAGAGCTTTTCAGCAAGCCTACATACTCAACTATCATATAGTCTTTCATAATTGCTCACACTCACGCAATACTTATGTTTATGGAGTTTTAATCGGACACATAGAAAGATAGGGGCTTATGGTGTTTCCACCCAACCTTTTACCTCAAGGGTAATGTCAAGAGTAATAGATCATGAAAACTAACATCCAAGTGGGTATATATATCAGGATCTTTCCAACACAGTGTGCTTGCCAAAGGATAAAATGAAAAAGGAAAGGGGGAGCTCACCTTGACAACTATAAGACAAGAACAAAAGATAGGCCCTTCGCAGAGGGAAGCATAGGTTGTCATGTGTTTTTATGGTTGGATGCACAAAGTCTTAGCATAGAAGAACTTCGCTTTATATTGCCACTTGTGATAAGGATCTTTATTATGCCATCCGTCGCTTTTATTACTTCCATACCACAAGCTCGTATAAAGCTAATTTCTCCCACACTAATAAATCATGCATATATTAGTGGGTTTACAACATGACAACTTACTTGGAAGGATCTTTCTCAATCCATAGGTAGGTATGGTGGACTCTCATGGCAAAACTGGGTTTAAGGATATATGGAAGCACAAGTAGTATCTCTACTTAGTGCGAGGAGTTTTGGCTAGCATGAGAGGGAAAGGCAAGCTCAACATGTTGGAAGATCCATGACAATATACCTTTTTCGGATATAAGAAGACATAACCCATTATGTTGTCTTCCTTGTCCAACATCAACTCTTTAGCATGTCATACTTTAATGAGTGCTCACAATCATAAAAGATGTCCAAGATAGTATATTTGTATGTGAAGCCTCTCTTCTTTTATTACTTCCTATTAATTGCAACGATGACCAAAACTATGTTTGTCACCTCCCAACAACTTTTATTTATCATACTCTTGTATGTGAAGTCATTACTTCCCATAAGATCGATATGATCTCTTTGATATTCTTTTTGTTTTCTTTCTTTTATCATGACCGAGGTGAGGAAATCAAGCCCTTGACTCAACACTAATCTTTATTATATAGCTCACGGACTCGATTACAAAGGATAAAGCTCACAAAGCAAAAGCTCACAACTAGATCATGCTAACTTTATTTTAATAGATCAAGCTACCACCAAAAGGATCGAACTAAGTAAAACAGTAAGGATAGGAGTCATGGTGATACGATACCGGGGTCACTCCCCCAAGCTTGGCAGTTGCCAAGGGGAGTGCCCATACCCATATGATTATGTCTCCTTCTTCAGGGTTGATGATGATGGCTTCTTCCTCAGCTTACACTTAAGGACATAATTTTGCACTTTTAGATCATTGATCTCCTGCTCAAGATTTAATATCCTCTTGCATAATGCCTGCTTGTTTTCCTGCAAGAGGTTAAAAGGGATAAATTCAATCTTAGGTTTCTTTACTCTGTCCGGGAGGCTTGAATTTTCGAACTCCACGTGCATGTCTCCAGGTTGAGGTAGTGGGACTTCGTCTTCGTCTGAACTAGTCCAATCTTTCCTCTTTGAATCCCGATCCTCGTCTTCTTCCGTGGTCCAACCATAATGCTCCAAATCACCACAGACCTTAGGGTCAGCAACGGAATCAGCCACATAGCTTTCTCCCTCTGAATCCTGGGACGACATGTCGCTTTTATCTATGACATAAGAGGCTTGAAACGAAAACAGAGGAGTTCTGCGTGATACAGAGGTCAAAACCTTCGGGAGTATATATAATGAAATTTTCCAGCACGAAAGGAGTAACCCACAAGAAAACAGAGTCCAGGGGACACACGGGGTGCCCTCGAGGCAGGGGGGCGCGCCCTGGGAAGGGGGGGCGCACCCCTACCCTCGAGGCCACCTCGTGTCTCCTTCGGACTACAGTTTATTTTTGTATTTTTCTAAATATTCCAAAACGGAGAAGAATTGCCTTTAGAACTGTTTTGGAGTCGGTTTACTTACCGTATCACGTACCTCTTCCTTTTCGGAGGCTGAATCGTTCTGGAAAGTGTCCCTTATGTATTCCTCCGGGGTTATGGTTTCAATAATATTAGTTTCAACATTTATAGGATTACCTGAGATATAATGTTTGATCCTTTGACCATTCACCACTTTCGGATTTGTACCTTCGAAGTTGTTGATCTTTATGGCACCGGAACGATAGACCTCCTCGATAATGTAAGGTCCTTCCCACCTGGAGAGAAGTTTTCCTGCAAAAAAATCTTAAACGAGAGTTGAATAGTAAAACATAATCACCTATGTTGAACTCACGCTTTTGTATCCTTTTGTCATGCCATCTTTTAACTTTTTCTTTAAATAACTTGGTGTTCTCGTAGGCCTGGGTTCTCCATTCGTCGAGACTGCTAATATCAAATAGCCTCTTTTCACCGGCAAGTTTAAAATCATAATTGAGCTCTTTGATAGCCCAATATGCCTCATGTTCTAGCTCAAGAGGTAAGTGACAAGCTTTTCCATAAACCATCTTATATGGAGACATACCCATAGGATTTTTGTATGCAGTTCTATAGGCCCATAATGCATCATCTAGTTTCTTGGACCAGATCTTTCTAGACCTATTAACTGTCTTCTGCAAGATTAATTTCAACTCCCTATTACTTAGTTCTACCTGACCACTAGTCTATGGGTGATAGGGTGATGCAATTCTATGGTTGACATCGTACTTAGCAAGCATCTTACGGAAAGCACCATGAATAAAGTGTGAAACACCATCAGTCATCAGATATCTAGGGACTCCAAACCTTGGAAATATAACTTCTTTAAGCATCTTAAAAGAGGTTTTATGATCAGCACTACTAGTTGGAATAGCTTCTACCCACTTAGTAATGTAATCAACAGCAACTAGAATATGTGTGTACCCATTAGAGGCAGGAAAAGGTCCCATATAATCAAAGCCCCAGACATCAAATGGTTCAATAACAAGTGAATAATTCATAGGAATTTCTTGACGTCTACTAATATTACTGATTCTTTGACATTCATCACATGATAAGACAAACTTACGGGCATCCTTGAAGAGAGTAGGCCAATAAAAACCGGATTGCAATACCTTGTGTGCAGTTCTGTCTCCCGCATGGTGTCCTCCATAAGCTTTGGAGTGGCACTTGCGTAAGATCTGTTCCTGTTCATGCTCAGGCACACAACGTCTAATAATAACATCTACTCCTTCTTTATAAAGATGTGGGTCATCCCAAAAGTAATGTCTCAAATCATAGAAGAACTTTTTCTTTTGCTGGTATGTGAGGCTAGGAGGTATAAACTTAGCAACAATGTAATTAGCATAATCAGCATACCATGGAGCAGTATGAGAAGTATTTATGACAGCCAGTTGTTCATCAAGAAAGCTATCATCAATAGGTTGTGGGTCATCAAGTATATTCTCTAAACTAGACAAGTTATCTGCTACGGGGTTCTCAGCTCCCTTTCTATCAATAATATGCAAGTCAAATTCTTGCAGCAAGAGAACACATCTAATAAGTTTAGGTTTAGCATCTTTCTTTTCCATAAGGTATTTGATAGCAGCATGATCAGTGTGAATAGTTACCTTAGAATCAACGATATATGGTCTAAACTTATCACAAGCAAACACAACTGCTAGAAATTCTTTCTCAGTGGTAGCATAATTTCTTTGGGCACTGTCTAGAGTTTTACTAGCATACTGGATAACATTCAATTTCTTATCTACTCTTTGCCCTAAAACAACTCCTACAACATAATCACTAGCATCGCACATAATCACAAAGGGTAAATTCCAGTCTGGAGGCTGGACAATAGGTGCAGAGATCAATGCTTTCTTAAGTATTTCAAATGCTTCTAGACAATCATCATCAAAGACAAAAGTAATATCTTTCTGTAAAAGATTAGTCAGAGGCCTGGAAATTTTGGAGAAGTCCTTGATGAACCTCCTATAAAACCCGACATGACCAAGGAAACTTCGTATACCTTTGATATCCTTAGGGCATGGCATCTTTTCAATAGCATCCACTTTAGCTTGGTCAACTTCAATACCTCTCTCAGAAATTTTATGTCCCAAGACAATGCCTTCATTAACCATAAAGTGGCACTTCTCCCAATTCAAGACAAGGTTAGTGTCTTCACATCTCTGCAAAACTCGATCAAGGATGCTTAAGCAATCATCAAAAGAAGTTCCGTAAACGGAGAAATCATCCATGAACACTTCAACAATCTTTTCACAAAAATCAGAGAATATAGCCATCATGCATCTTTGAAAGGTAGCAGGTGCGTTACATAAACCAAAAGGCATACGTCTATAAGCAAAGGTACCGAAAGGACAAGTAAAGGTGGTCTTTTCTTGACCCCCCTTTGACACAGGTATTTGAGAGAAACCAGAATAACCATCTAGAAAGCAGAAATGAGTATGTTTGGATAATCTTTCTAGCATTTGATCAATAAATGGCAAGGGGTAATGATCTTTCTTAGTAGCTTTATTTATCTTACGAAAATCAATTACCATCCTATAACCTGTAACTATTCTTTCCGGGATCAATTCATCTTTATCATTGGGGACAACAGTCATACCTCCTTTCTTAGGGACACAATGGACATGACTTACCCACTGGCTATTAGCAATGGGATAGATAATACCTGCCTCGAGAAGCTTTAGAATTTCCTTCCTTACCACTTCTTTCATCTTAGGATTTAACCGTCGCTGATGATCAATAACTGGTTTAGCATTTTCTTCCAATTTTATCTTGTGTTGACATATAGTGGGACTAATGCCCTTAAGATCATCCAGAGTATATCCAATAGCAGCTCGGTGTTTCCTCAGAGTTTTCAATAATCTTTCTTCTTCATGCTCTGAAAGGTTAGCACTAATAATAATAGGATATATCTTCTTTTCATCAAGATAAACATACTTAAGATTATTAGGCAAAGGTTTAAGTTCAAACACGGGATCATCCTTGGGTGGAGGAGGATCCCCTAGGATTTCAACAGGCAAGTTGTTTTTCAATACGGGTCCCTGTGTAAGGAATATTTCATCTATCTCCCTTCTTTCATTCATTTGCATATCATTTTCATGGTCTAGCAAGTATTGTTCTAAAGGATCATTAGGTGGCACGGCAATAGAGGCAAGACCAATAAGTTCATCCTTACTGGGTGGTGCCTTTTCAAGGGGTTGTCTACGGAATTTAGCAAAGTTAAAATCATGAGACATATCCCCTAATCCAACAGTGACAATATCTTTCACACAGTCTATCTTGGCATTAACGGTATTCAAGAAGGGTCTACCAAATATAATGGGACAGAAAGCATCTTGTGGGGAACTAAGAACAAGAAAGTCAGCGGGGTATTTAACCTTCCCACATAGAACTTCAATATCTCTAACAATCCCAACTGGTGAAATAGTATCTCTATTAGCAAGCCTAATAGTAACATCAATCCCTTCTAACTCAACACATGCAATATCATGCATAATTTCGTTATACAGATCAAAAGGAATAATGCTCGCACTAGAACCTACGTCACATAAACCATGATAGCAATGATCTCCTATCTTGACAGAGATAACTGGCAAGCCTACAACAGGTTTATGTTTATTCCTAGCATTGGGTTTGGCTATTCTAGCAGAATCTTCTTGGAGGTAAATAACATGTCCATCTAAATCTTCTACCAAGAGATCTTTAACCATAGCAACACTAGGTTCAACTTTAATTTTCTCAGAGGGTTTAGGTGTTTTAGTATTACTCTTACGAACTACAGTTGAAGCTTGAGCATGATCCTTTATCCTAACAGGGAAAGGTGGTTTCTCAATATAAGCAGTAGGTATAACAGGATCAACATTATAAGTTATGGTCTTTTCTTCAACTTTAATAGGTTCAACTACTTTAACTTCAATAGGGGGATGGTATTTAAACCACTTCTCCTTGGGGAGATCAACATGAGCAGCAAAAGATTCACAGAAAGAAGCTACTATCTCAGAGTCAAGTCCATATTTAGTGCTAAACTCATGGAAAACATCGGTATCCATAAAAGCTTTAACACAATCAAACTTAGGGGTCATACCTGACTCCTTACCTTCGTCGAGGTCCCAATCTTCAGAGTTGCATTTAATTCTTTCCAATAAATCCCATTTGAAGTCAATAGTCTTCATCATATAAGAGCCAAAACAAGAAGTATCGAGCATGGAGCGATTATTTTGAGAAAGCCGAGCATAAAATTTTTGAATGATCATTTCTCTTGAGAGCTCATGATTGGGGCATGAATATAACATTGACTTAAGACTCCCCCAAGCTTGAGCGATGCTTTCTCCTTCGCAAGGCCAAGAATTATAAATATAATTACGATCACGATGAACCTGGTGCATAGGGCAGAACTTCTGATGAAATTCCAACTTCAAACGATTATAGTTCAAAGATCCCATATCATCACATAGCCTAAACCATGTCAATGCGTCTCCCTTCAAAGATAAAGGGAAAACCTTCTTCTTGATAACATCCTCAGGCATACCTGCAAGCTTAAACAATCCACAAACTTCATCCACATAGATTATATGTAAATCGGGGTGAAGTGTTCCGTCTCATGTATAGGGATTTTCAAGCAATTTCACAATCATACCCAAAGGAATCTCAAAGCAAACATTTTCATTAGGTGCAGTAGGTTGAGGAGAAACTCTTTGCTCTTCTGCTCGGGGTGAAGATACCCCGAACAAGCCCCTCAAAGGATTTTGAGCCATAGTAACAAGTGACAACAAATTTCAGCACACTATATAATTTTTTCCTTACCAAATTCCACTTACCAAAGGCGCTTCACTTCCCGACAACGACGCCAGAAAAGAGTCTTGATGACCCACAAGTGTAGGGGATCTATCGTAGTCCTTTCGATAAGTAAGAGTGTCGAACCCAACGAGGAGCAGAAGGAAATGATAGGCAGTTTTCAGTAAGGCATTCTCTGCAAGCACTGAAATTGTAGGTAACAGATAGTTTTGTGATAAGATAATTGGTAGCAAGTGACAAACGGTAAAAGTAAATAAGGTACATCAAGGTGGCCCAATCCTTTTTGTAGCAAAGGACAAGCCTGGACAAACTCTAATGCAAGGTAAAGCGCTCCCGAGGACATATGGGAATTATCGTCAAGCTAGTTTTCATCACGATCGTCTGATTTGCGTTCGGTACTTTGATAATTTGGTATGTGGGTGGACCGGTGCTTGGGTGCTGCCCTTTCTTGGACAAGCCTCCCACTTATGATTAACCTCTAATGCAAGCATCCGCAACTACGAAAGAAATATTAAGGTAAACCTAACCATAGCCTGAAACATATGGATCCAAATCAGCCCCTTACGAAGCAACGCATAAACTAGGGTTTAAGCTTCTGTCACTCTAGCAACCCATCATATACTTATTACTTCCCAATGCCTTCCTCTAGGCCCAAATAATGGTGAAGTGTCACGTAGTCGACGTTCACATGGCACCAGTAGAGGAGAGACAACATACATCTCATCAAAATATCGAACGAAGACCAAACTCACATGACTACTAATAGCAAGACTTCTCCCATGTCCTCAGGAACAAAAGCAACTACTCACAAGACATAATATTGTTCATGATCAGAGGGGTATTAATATGCATAATGGATCTGAACATGTGATCTTCCACCAAATAAACCAACTAGCATCAACTACATAGAGTAATCAACACTACTAGCAACCCACAGGCCACAGGTACCAATCTAAGGTTTGGATACAAAGATTGGATACAAGAGATGAACTAGGGTTTGAGAGGAGATGGTGCTGGTGAAGATGTTGATGAAGATAGCTCTCCCCAAGATGGGAGAGTTGTTAGTGATGACGGCGGTGATGATTTCCCCCTCCCGGAGGGAAGTATCCCCGGTAGAACAGCTCTGCCGGAGCCCTAGATTGGTTTCCGCCTCGGTTCCGCCTCGAGACGGCGACGTCTGGTCCCGAAAGCCTCCTCTTGATTTTTTCTAGGTCAAAATGCTTAATATAGGAGAAGATGGTCACCTGGGGCCCACCGGATGGCCCTCGAGGCAGGGGGCGCGCCCTGGGAAGGGGGCGCGCCCCCCACCCTCGAGGCCAGCCCGTGGCCCCCCTCGCGGGTTTCAGGGCCTTTGGAGTTGTGCAGAATAGGTTTCCAGAGTTTGCTCCTTTTCCAGCCTAGAATTCCAGCTGCCGGCATTCCCCCTTCTTCATGTAAACCTTGCAAAATAAGAGGGAAAAGGTATAATTATTGTGACAAAACATGTATGAACAACCCATAATGCAATAAATATCAACTTATAAGCATGATGTAAAATGGACGTATCAGTGGACTACTACCTCCTCATCATGGTGGCCGCCGAAATGATGAAGATGGCCTCCGGTGATGATTCCCCCTCCGACAGGGTGCCGAAACAGGTTCTAGATTGGTTTTTCGTGGCTACAAAGGGTTGCAACGGCGGAACTTCCGATCTAGGGTTATTTTTGTGGGTTTCTAAATTTATAGGATTTTTTGGCGTCGCTCTCACGTCCAGCTGGGCCACGAGGTACCCACTACCCACCAGCCCATAGCCAAGGCACCTGGCGCGTCCTGGTGGGTAGTGGCCACCGCCTTCACCTTCTGGTCCTCCCATGAAGCTTCTCGTGTCTCTTTTTTCCCAAAAATTCGTCAAAAACTTTCATTGCATTTGGAGAACTTTTATTTCTACACAGAAAACAACACCACGGTAGTTCTGCTGAAAACATCATCAGTCCGGGTTAGTTCCATTCAAATCATACCAAAACCATATAGAATTGTTGTAAACATAGCATGAATACTTCATAAATTATAGATACGTTAGAGACATATCAGAGTAGGTAGGCTATTTATAGCTAGAGGGCAACCCGATATGATATGTCCGAAATGACCCTGGATAAATGGACAACCGAGACGTGTCCAATGGTCGGATTTCAAACACACGAGACAACTTAATTGGGCTCCAAGTAAAGTTGACTCAACCAACTCTGGAAGAGATTTCCTCTCATTGTCTTCGCTTGAAGACGTAGGATTTTAGGTTGAGCATCACATAAGTTCTCTCAGTATGTTTACCTTAACCCCACTTAACAGTGCGATGGTTCCTATGACTCAGGAAAGAAGAAAATGAAACTACCAAAAGACTACGTCTTCACGCTCCATTGTGTTCAAGCGAAAGTCTTAGAGAACCATCATCTTCACACTAATGTCTTCGGAAACCACAATTATGTCCAATGTCTTCATACATTTTAGGGGTCATCTTTGATGGGTAAACCAAATCAATATGGACTTCTATCTATGTTCTCCTGTGAATCTCACAAACACATTGGTCCCATAGAAAGTTTGTCGTCAATACTCCAAAACCAACAAGGGGTGGCACTAGATGCACTTACATTAGCTATATAGAAATAAGGATTGCCCACAACAGAGACAAGCTTGCAAAGGAGAACCCATGCGTGAGCATGCTATACAAGGCACACAAGGAAGAAAAGATGAAAAATGCTTACCTGCCGGCATTGATGATGTCGGGGAGAGGCATAGGAACGCCGGGCGATGACACATGGGAAGTTTGAGTTGCGATGCAGAGGAGTAGGCACATATGAAAAAATGATCACGATATCTGCCGACGGCCATCTCGGGGCAGGGCGGCGCAGAAGATAATAGGCACGCTAGTGAGCTCTGGCAGGGTGGCGCAAATAAAGGGGTTGGCGATCAGTTGCAGTTGAGGGCGACGAGGGCTAGGGATTACTCGCCGGGCAAGAGATTTAGGGAAATTTCCCCAAGTCACGAAGGGGATGTTATATGGTCAAACATTAGCAGCGTTTAGACATGCAAACCGCTTCTAGCTTGCACAAACTAGCAGCGTCCAGATGATGGGCGCAACCGGCTAAAGCGAAATAGGCATTTAATCATTTTAATTACAAATATATGGTTTTGTGTGCCAATTTCATCATACAAAAGGTTTTTAGTGTATGTTTTAGTTGTTTGAGTAAACTAAAAGAAAATTTCCTTCAAGTTTTTCGATTAGCAGCGGTTTCCATTAATATGCACACTGCTAAATGAACTTTAGGATTTAAAGATGATTTAATTTTGTTGTTGTATATTTTACGCAATTTTGTATGGTGTCATCATGCATGTCATCACTAAAATAGGTGGTTAAAAATTCTGTAGGTTACACAAAAGTTATGAGACATTCACGAGAGATTATTACATGTTCGAAGGGGGGAATGTACGATTTGTGTGGGGGAAATGTAGTGTTGCTATTTTGTGACATAAAAAAAATCTTGTATACATCTAATGCAGACAAATCAAAGTTGCATCTCCAATTTTTGGATTTATTTGAGAGGTCGGTTTGCTATTTTAGAACAACATAATATATTAGTTCAGTTGACAACGTGTCGTTTTTGCCAGACGCTGTTAGCCTCATGCTTAGCATGTTTACTTCCTGTCCCACACACTCCTAATGGAACTTTAAGATTTTAAGCAAATTTACATCATGTTGTAATTGTAGTTTGATTTTTTTGCATGGTATCATCATGAATTTTGATGATTAGAATATGTGGTTACAAATTCAATGTGTTATTAAAAAGTAATGAGATATGTTAGTGACCTATCAATGTTAGGGGAGATTCGTTGGTTCAAAAGAGGGCAAGTGTTCGATTTGTGAGGGCCAGTGTTGTGCTGCTATTTTGTGATATAAAAAATCTTATATACATCTAATGCACAAAAATAAAGTTGCATCTCCAATTTTTGGATTTATATGAGAGGTGGGTTTGCTGTTTTATAACAACATAATATATTAGTTGAGTCAGCAGCACGTCCTTTCTGCCACACGCTGCTAGCCTGATGCGTGGCAACATTTACTTCATGTCCCACACAATGCAAATGGAACTTTAAGATTTTAAGCTAAATTTACATGATGTGGTAATTGTTGTTTGAATAAAAACTTTGCAAGGTGTCATCATGCATGGGCTGACTAGAATATGTGGTTACAAATTCAATGTGTTAAACAAAAGTTATGAGATATGCTAACAACCTATCGATGTCAGGGGAGATTCATAGGTTCAAAGGGGAGAGAAGTGTACGATTTGTGAGGGGGCAATGTAGTGTTTCTATTTTTGTGACCTAAAAATCTTGTATACATCTAATGCAGACAAATCAAAGCCGCATCTCCAACTTTTGTATTTATACGAGAGGTGGGTTTGCTATTTTAGAACAACATAATATATTAGTTCAGCTAGCAGCGAGCCCTTTCTGCCACACGCTGCTAGGCTGATGCTTAGTAGCGTTTACTTCCCATTCACACGTTGCTAATAGAAGTTTAAGATTTTAAGCAGATTTACATAATATAGTAATTGCTATTTAAAAAAACTTTGTATGGTGTCATCATGTATGTGAGGACTAGACTATGTGGTTACAAATTCAATGTGTTACAAAAAAGTTATGAGATATGTTGACGACCTATCGATGTCACGGGAGATTTTTTGTACTTTGTATGGTGTCATCATGCATGTGAGGACTAGACTATGTGGTTACAAATTCAATGTGTTACAAAAAAGTTATGAGATATGTTAACGACATATCGATGTCACGGGAGATTTGTTGGTTCGAAGTGGGGAATATCCGATTTGTGAGGTGGCAATGTAGTTTTGCTGTTTTGTGACCTAAAAAACTTATATACATCTAATACAGACAAATCAAAGTTGCATCTCCATTTTTTGCATTTATATGAGAGGTGGGTTTGCTATTTTATATAAACATAATATATTGGTTCACTTAGGAGTGTGACTTTCTGCCACACACTGCTAGCCTGATACTTAGCAGTGTTTACTTCCTATCCCACATGCTGCTGATGAAACCTTTTGATTTTAAGCAGATTTACATAATGTTGTAATTGGTGTTTAATTTTTTCCCATGGTTTCATCATGCATGTGATGACTAGAATATGTGATTACAAATTCAGTGTGTTACACAAAAGTTATGAGATATGTTAACGACCTATCAATGTTAGGGGAGATTCGTAGCTTCGAAGCGGGGAAGAGTCCAATTTGGGAGGGGGTGTGTAGTGTTACTATTTTTGTGACCTAAAAATCTTGTATACATCTAACGTAGATGAATCAAAGTTGCACCTATCAATGTCAGGGGAGATTCGTATCTTCGAAGCGGGGAAGAGTCCGATTTGTGAGGGGGTGTGTAGTGTTGCTATTTTTGTGACCTAAAAATCTTGTATACATCTAATGCAGATGAATGAAAGTTGCATATCCATTTTTCAGATTTATATGAGTGGTGGATTTTCTATTTTAGAACGACATAATATAGTAGTGTAGTTAGCAGCTGATGTCTACTACACAACCTTCTTCTTGTAGACATTGTTGGGCCTCCAAGTGCAGATGTTTGTAGGATAGTAGCAAATTTCCCTCAAGTGCATGACCTAAGGTTTATGAATCCGTGGGAGGCGTAGGATGAAGATGGTCTCTCCCAGACAACCCTGCAACCAAATAACAAAGAGTCTCTTGTGTCCCCAACACACCCAATACAATGATAAATTGTACAGGTGCACTAGTTCGGTGAAGAGATAGTGATACAAGTGCAATATGGATGGTAGATATAGGTTTTTGTAATCTGAAAATATAAAAACAACAAGGAAACTAATGATAAAAGTGAGCGTAAACGGTATTGCAATGCTAGGAAACAAGGCCTAGGGTTCATACTTTCACTAGTGCAAGTTCTCTCAACAATAATAACATAACTGGATCATATAACTATCCCTCAACAAGCAACAAAGAGTAACTCCAAAGTCACTAATAGCGGAGAACAAATAAAGAGATTATTGTAGGGTACAAAACCACCTCAAAGTTATTCTTTCTGATCGATCTACTCAAGAGTCCGTAGTAAAATAACACGAAGCTATTCTCTCCGTTCGATCCATCATAGAGTTCGTACTAGAATAACACCTTAAGATACAAATCAACGAAAACCCTAATCTCAACTAGATACTCCATTATCACCTCAAGTATCCGTGGGCATGATTATATGATATGCATCACACAATCTCAGATTCATCTATTCAACCAACACAAATAACTTCAAAGAGTGCCCCAAAGTTTCTACTGGAGAGTCAAGACGAAAACATGTGCCAACCCCTATGCATAGATTCCCAAGGTCATGGAACCCGCAAGTTGATCACCAAAACATACATCAAGTAGATCATGTGATATCCCATTGTCACCACAGATAAGCACATGCAATACATACATCAAGTGTTCCTAAATCCTTAAAGACTTAATCCGATAAGATAACTTCAAAGGGAAAAGTCAATTCATCACAAGAGAGTAGAGGTGGAGAAACATCATAAGATCCAACTATAATAGCAAAGCTCGCAAGATCATGCCATCTCAAGAACACGAGAGAGAGAGAGAGAGAGAGAGAGAGAGAGAGAGAGAGATCAAACACATAGCTACTGGTACATACCCTCAGCTCCGAGGGTGAACTACTCCTCCCTCATCATGGAGAGCATCGGGATGATGAGGATGGCCACCGGAGAGGGATTCCCCCTTCGGCAGGGTGCTGGAACGGGGTCTAGATTGGTTTTCGGTGGCAACAGAGGCTTTCGGCGCCGAAACTCCCGATCTAGGTTATTTTAGGAGGTTTCTGTATATATAGGAGGTGTTGGAGTCGGGGATAAGTAAAGGGGACCTCCGGGCTGTCCACGAGGTAGGGGGGCGCGCCCTACCCTCGTGGGTAGTCCGAGAACCTTCTGGTCCCCCTCTAGCACTTCCTGGGCTTCTTCTGGTCCAAAAATAAGCTCCGATGAGTTTCAGGTCAATTGGGCTCCGTTTGATATTCCTTTTCTGCGATACTCTAAAACAAGAGAAAAACAAAAACATGCACTGGGCTCTGGGTTAATAGGTTAGTCCCAAAAATCATATAAAAGTGTATATAAAAGTCCATAAAACATCCTAGAAGGATAATATAATAGCATGGAACAATAAAAAATTATAGATACGTTGGAGACGTATCAAGCATCCCCAAGCTTAATTCCTGCTCGTCGTCGAGTAGGTAAATGATAAAAACAGAATTTTTGATGTGGAATTATACCTAACATAATTCTCAATGTAATTTTCTTTATTGTGGCATGAATGTTCAGATCCGAAAGATTCAAGACGAAAGTTTAATATTGATATAAGAATAATAATACTTCAAGCATACTAACAAAGCAATCATGTCTTCTCAAAATAACATGGCCAAAGAAAGTTATCCCTACAAAGTTATATAGTCTGGCTATGCTCTATCTTCATCACACAAAATATTTAAATCATGCCAAACCTCGGTTTCAGCCAAGCAATTGTTTCACACTTCAATTTTTCAAAGCTTTCAACTTTCATGCAATACATGAGCGTGAGCCATGGATATAACACTATGTGGAATAGAGTGGTGGTTGTGGAGAAGACAAAAGAGGAAGATTGTCTCACATCAACTAGGCGTATCTATGGGCTATGGAGATGCCCATCAATAGATATCAATGTGAGTGACTAGGGATTGCCATGCAACGAATGCACTAGAGCTATAAATGTATGAAAGCTCAACAAAAGAAACTAGGTGGGTGTGCATCCAACTTGCTTGCTCATGAAGACCTAGGGCATTTGGGGAAGCCCATCCGTGGAAAATACAAGCCAAGTTCTATAATGAAAATTTCCACTAGTATATGAAAGTGACAATACAAGAGACTCTCTATCATGAAGATTATGGTGCTACTTTGAAGCACAAGTGTGGAAAAGGATAGTAGCATTGTCCCTTCTCTCTTTGTTTTTTTGGAGGGGATTTTTTTCTTTTTACCCCCCTCTCTCTTTTTGGGCATTCTCTTTTTTTTATTTGGCATTTCTCTCTTTTTTTGTTTCCTCACACGGGACAATGCTCTAATAATGAAGATCATCACACTTTTATTTACTTACAACTCAAAGATTACAACTCGAAGCAAGAACAAAATATGACTGTAAGTGGATGCCTCCGCCGGTGTACCGGGATGTGCAATGAATCATGAGTGACATGTATGAATGGATTGTGAATGGTGGCTTTGCCACAAATACGATGTGAACTACATGATCATGCATGGCAATATGACAATGATGAAGCGTGTCATATGAACGAAATGGTGGAAAGTTGCATGACATTATCTCTCGGAATGGCTATGGAAATGCCATGATAGGTAGGTATGGTGGCTGTTTTGAGGAAGGTATATGATGGGTGTATGGTACCGGCGAAAGTTGCGAGGTACAAGAGAGGCTAGTAATGGTGGAAGGGTAAAAGTGCGTATAATCCATGGACTCAACATTAGTCATAAAGAACTCATATACTTATTGTAAAAATCTATGAGTTATCAAAACAAAGTATTCAACGCATGCTCCTAGGGGAAGGGTTGGTAGGAGTTAACCATCGCGCGATCCCGACCTCCACACAAAGGATGACACTCAATAAATAAATCGTGCTCCAACTTCATCACATAACGGTTCACCATACGTGCATGCTACGGGAATCACAAAATTTAACACAAGTTTTTCTCAAATTCACAATTACTCCACTAGCATGACTCTAATATCACCATCCTCATATCTCAAAACAATCATCAAGTATCAAACTTCTCATAGTATTCAATGCACTTTATATGAAAGTTTTTACTATACCCATCTTGGATGCCTATCATATTAGGACTAATTTTATAACCAAAGCACATTACCATGCTGTTCTAAAAGACTCTTAAAATAATATAAGTGAAGCATGATAGTTCATCTATTTCTTCAAAATAAAACCACCGTCGTGCTCTAAAAAGATATAAGTGAAGCACTAGAGCAACCAACAAACTACTCCAAAAGATATAAGTGAAGATCAATGAGTAGTTGAATAATTATGTAACTATGTGAAGACTCTCTAACATTTGATAATTTCAGATCTTGGGATATTATTCAAACAGCAAGCAAAATAAAATTAACGCTCCAAGCAAAACACATATCAGGTGGTAAATAAAAATATAGCCTTAAGTAAAGTTACCGATAGACGAAGACGAAAGAGGGGATGCCTTCCCGGGGCATCCCCAAGCTTAGGCTCTTGGTTGTCCTTGGATATTACCTTGGGGTGCCTTGGGCATCCCCAAGCTTAGGCTCTTGCCACTCCTTATTCCATAGTCCATCAAATCTTTACCCAAAACTTGAAAACTTCACAAAACAAAACTCAAGAGAAAACTCGTAAGCTCCGTTAGTACAAGAAAATAAAACAACCATTTAGGTACTGTTGTGAACTCATTATAAATTCATATTTGTGTATATACTGTATTCCAACTTCTCTATGGTTCATACCCTCCGATACTACTCATAGATTCATCAAAATAAGCAAACAACACATAGAAAACAGAATATGTCAAAAACAGAAGAGTCTGTAACAATCTGTAACTTTCGAATACTTCTGTAACTCTAAAAATTCTGAAATAAATTTGTGGATGTGAGGAATTTGTCTATTGATCATCTGCTAAAAGAATCAACTAAAAATCACTCTCCAGTAAAAAATGGTAGCCAATCTCGTGAGCGCTAAAGTTTCTGTTTTTTACAGCATGATCGCATAAACTTCACACAAGTCTTCCCAAAGGTTCTACTTGGCACAAACACTAATTAAAACAAAAAACAACATCTAAACAGAATCTATATGTAATATTGATTCCTAAACAGAAGCAAAAGCAAATAAAAAAATTGGGTTGCCTCCCAACAAGCGTTTTCTTTTTACGCCCCTAGCTAGGCACAATGATTTCAATGATGCTCGCATAAAAGATAAGAATTGAAACATAAAGGGATCATCATGAAGAATATGACTAGCACATTTAAGTCTAACCCACTCCTATGAATAGGATTTTGTGAGCAAACAACTTATGGGAACAATAATCAACTAGCATAGGAAAGCAAAACAAGCATAGCTTCAAAACTTCAAGCACATCGAGAGCAAACTTGATATTATTGCAATTCCTACAAGCATATGATCCTCTCTCATAATAATTTTCAGTAGCATGATGAATGAATTCAACAATATAACTATCACATAAATCATTCTTGTCATGATCCCCAAGCATATAAATTTTATTACTCTCCACATAAGCAAAATTCTTCTCATTCGGAATAGTGGGAGTATCATAAGAGACTTGAATACTATAGATTGTTTACACATTAAAAGAGTAATGTTCATAAAAATGGTAATCATAATCATGACAAGTTTGATAAATATAATCATCACTACTTTTTATGGCATAAGTGTCATCACAATAATCATCATAAGTAGGAGGCATGCTTTCATCATAATAAATTTGCTAACCAAAACTTGGGGGACTAAAAATATCATGCTCATCAAACGTAGCATCCCCAAGCTTGTGACAAACATTAATTGCAGCAAATAAATTCTCAAACATGTCATTCTCATCAAACATATCATCCCCAAGCTTGGGCCTTTTCATATCATAAGCATAATCACTTTCATCATTAATAGTATGGATTGCAACGATAGTATAGCAATTATTATCATTACAATGTGTAATCGGAGCAACATCATTTGGAAGGAATACCTTTTTATCTTTGCTTCTCCGTCTTTTCCTTTTCTTCTTCACATCATGTATGGGTTTAATCCTCTTTTTGGAGCTCCTTATTAATGACATCGGCTGAATAGAAGGCTCCTCCTCGTTACCTGATTCATCATAAGAAAGAATAGGAGGATATTGGGAAATCTCTTCCCTTTTATTAGTATTCTCTTCATCTCCTATTTGTTTTCTTGTCTTTAGGTAATTGGCAATATAAGGATTTTCAATTCAATTCACCGCACGATACATATAAATTTCCTCTAGATCAAAATCAAGAAGTTTATCAAGGGAAAATCCTGGAAGATTCTTAGTTCTATGTTTGATTTCTTCATAACCCAAAAGAAAGCTAAGTTCATTATGATGTGCAACTGAAATCAAGTCATCACAATTTTTGGACACGATTCGATCATGAAACAATTTGCATCGGAGATTTAAATGGCCACATTCATTGCAAAGTTCACAAGTACGGCTAAGGCAATTTAAATTTTCAGCGCAATCATCTAGCCTTTCTTGTAACCAAGTAGTTTCCAAATACTTATGTCTTCTGCAAAATTGATCTTCCCTATTTGGTACGTACTTGCAAACTCTATGCACTCCACAAAAATTGACATGCTTATAAGAGAGATTTTCATCATGACTAGTGCAATCATCATTAGTACCATGGATATTCAAAGGATTCACACTAATAACATGATGTAGGGCGGAACCCTATGTGGCCGATCTTTCACGAAATGGAGGGGGATCGCACGATGAACACGAAGAACACAAAGGGGAATCACGCGGGAAACACTCAAGAACAAGTTCAATCACACATCCACTAGACAATCAAACACACAAGATCACGAGTACATGAACAACAAAGGGAAAGATACAAGGTAGAGTTCATCTCCAAGAGGAGGTCTTGAATCCGCGAAGGATCTTCCCGTTAGGGGTCTTGAATCCAAGGTGGATCTTCTCCGTAGAGGGGCCGCGGTCTCTCTCGTGGAGTAGATCCGTGATGGATGAGCAAAGCTCAATCTCATGTATGAGCTAAATCATTGCTAACCCTAAAATGGTGGAGGTGGAGGAGTATATATAGTCTAGGGTCATGAAGGGGTAAGTGAGGGGCGAAACGGGTACATGGGCATCGGCCCGGATACATGCACGCAGGCAAGGCCGGATGTCCGGGCTGGCAGCCGGATGTCCGGGGCTTCGGGGCGAGCCGGATGTCCGGGGTTACGGCCGGATGTCCGGGCTGGCTCGGTCCAGCTTCTGTGAAGGAGGGTCCGGATTTCCGGGAGGAGTGCGGGATGTCCGGCCGTTGCTGAAGCGCCGGATGTCCGGCCTTTGGCCCGGATATCCGGCCGCTGTAGTATCAGCATCTCCGTCTTCTTCCGTCTTCTCTTCCAAGCTTCCCTCGCGTATGGTGTAGGTGTTCCTCGGCGCTTGCACTCCTCGTCGTCGTCCGTGAAGCTCCGACAATACCTATGCATGCACACGAGTGGAGTGTCAAGTAGTATACCATCCTCGAAGGGGTCAAGTGAACACGTGTAAAGGAGATGATTCACCTTTATGTATGAGAAGTAGAGGTCGCACGTGTCACTTGCCAAACGGACTCTTGACATGGTGATGTCCTTAGGATGCTCCGCATCATCCCCTCCCCCTTGGAAAAGATCCGACCTTGGATCGAAAGCCCACTCACCATGGGAAAGAGATGGCGTCGCCATGTCGAAGCGGTCGATCACCAAGCACTCGTCATCTTGAAGCTCGAAATGGGCACTCTCCAATGTCGCACCGTCTAGTGATTCCTTCAAAAGGAGCAAGGACAACAAACACTTGGAAAAACAAATGTGGTTAGCGTTAGTGCAAAACCAAGCATTCAAGAGGGGATTCACCCAACAAGTGTTGTCATCAAGCATAGCATAGGGTGTGACAAGGGGTTGTGGCATGGCATTTAAGCACATCAACTGAGCACAATCAAGGTCATCATGGAAACAAGCATGTAAATGTGAGGTAGAGATGCACATATGTGTGACAAGAGAGTAAGCATCTACCTCAAAGTCGTAGCAAGCATGCATAAAGTGCTCAATGAAAGGTCTATGGTAGGCATAGGAATCATTCACAACACCAAATAAAATGAAGTGTCTAAACACATGAGTCAAGTGCAAGACAATCCAAGCATAGCGTGCATATGGTGTAGTGAAAGTCGAGTGGCACTCAACACAATAGAAATGGCAATTGTTCATCATGTGTGAGGCAAACAAGTCAATCATGTGACAAGCAATGGTACATGGCATATGTGAAGATATGATATTGTTGCAACCAAGCACATGATAGGAGCAAGTAATCCACAAGTCGGATGCAACACACAAGGCATATATATCATGACGCATGGCAAAGTGGCAATGGCAAGTCGAAGAAAGATCTCTAGCATGTGTGCAAAGAGTGATGGTGCAAGCAACACAACTAGTATGATCCACAATGTTCATGCTCATGGATTGTGGTTTCTCGAAAGAGAAGGATATCACCTCGAAAGTGTGTCCTTGTACATCCTTCAAAATGCCGAAGCACAAGCAAGTGCGATGTAGAAGCGTCGTGGTAGAAAGTGGTTCGCTCTCAAGAGCTCGAATGGTCAACTCACGTGAAGTGGAAGTCGACACGAAGTCCAAGTATCCTACACATGCACACAACAAAAGAAAGAATGTATGCGCATGGTAGATAAACACATCATCCATCATGATGGTTCTCTTCTCTTGCACATAACCATTAGGAGCAAAAGTGCATGAATAATATGGTGCAACAATTGCTATATTCATGTCACTAGGCATATGGTGCAAAGAGGTAAGACAAGCATGCTTCACAAGAATTATGTCAAAATCTCCAAATAAATGCGAGAATGCTATGGGGGCAATCTCATTGGAAAGACTAAAATCATGGTTGCGCTCAATGCATGGACAATCATATAGCATGAGAGAGGCAACATGTGAAGACATATGACAGCAAGCAATATCAATCATGTGCACAGCATGGCAATGGTTGACATCAACCGCATGGAAGGAGCAAGTATAAATCATCGGTGATGCAACATAAGCAAGCATATCAATCATGTCGTGCAAACTAGTGGAGCGAAGATGCAACACACTAGATGAGTTCATAGCAATCATGTCATGTGAGCCAATAGTAGGCATAAGCAATGCACACGACATATCACAAGCATGAGCACATAGCATGAACAAGGTATCATCATAGGCATTTGGCACAAAGAAAACATGGCAATAACAAGCAATATCTCCACCAAGCTTGCAAATACACATACAAGTATGAGAATCAATCATCATGTGTAATGCAAAGCATGGGTCACAAATGCATGGCAAAGGCAAAGGCATTGGCATATCATGCAATGTGAACATGCCAATATGGGAAAATGATACATAACGAACAATTAGCCATAACCATGTGAGGGCCATGTAGAAGAAATGCGCGAAGTCTTTGCGTAAAAGGAGCGGTGGGAAAGACAATCCGCGATATCCCAAGTCATCGTTGCTCTCTAGAGCTCTTTTCGTCAACTCGTGCGTTTGTGAAGTTGACGAGTATGGATGGGTACCTACACAAAAGAGACACAAACCAAAGAAATTGTGCACGTGGTAAATGTACACATCATCCATCATGATGTGTATGTGCACGTTAGAGTTAGCACAAGATAAGCATCTCTCAAAGAAATTTGATGCATGGTATAAGAACATGTCACCCATCATGAATGAATAGTTATTGTGTATAGCATGATGTGGATGCAAATTGAGCATACAATTATATGGCACATCTATAGCATGTTCATTCATGGGGAGCATATTGTGCACACAAGCATGGGGATCATGCAATGGATGGGATGGGTCAAAATCTCCTAAAATGTATGAGGAAACTATGGGGGTCTCCTCATAAGCAATATCGGAAGCATAATGTGGAGAAGTGGAACAACATCCAAAACAATGCATGTCGGAAGCTAGGTAATCATGGCATGGCATATGATGGATATGATGCAAAGGAAGCATGTCAATATCATCACAAGAAAAACAAATGCCAATAACCATGGGCTTGTCATCTATGCCATATGTGCAAATTGGGTTTATCTTAATGGCATATGCATAGTTACTACGATGAGATTGCAAATATGACATATTGTTGATCTCATGCATAACATATGACAAGTCAAGCGGATTGTCAAACATGATGTGACCTAAAGAATGATCACAAGAGATCCTATGCAACATGGCATCACAACTAATAGACTCCACATGGCAATCATCATACACATCATAAATAGGTAAATAATCGCATGGGGAAATCATACTAGAATGAAGCATGGCAATAGGTGGATCAGCATCATGCAAGCAATCAAAGTTAACATAGTCCACTAGTGGGATGAGAGCATCACCTTCACCTTTGTTACCTTTTTCATTCCACTCATGTGGTGTAGGTGAGGTGGGAAAGACCAAATGGTGGTCATCATCATCAACTTGATGGAACCATGTGGGGGGTGCATCATATTCCACCATGGCCATCGTCTTGTCCATAGGAAGGACGAAGTCGTCGCGGATCGGCGCGTCATCAAATGTTGGACCTAGCACCAATTGAGAGGACACAATAGAGGTAGAGGTCAAGTCGTTAGTGTAGGAAGTGGCCTCACATGCCATATCAACCATCTCACTCTCTCTATATGGTGGCTCACTCACTCCCTCAAAATAGGTGCACTCAATGTCACATATGGTGGAGTCACTCATCTCACTCAAGTGGTGGGGGTTGTGGCTCTCCTCACATGGGAATTGGTGCAGCTCATCATATATGGGGCTAGTGGTGAACTCGCTCTCACTCTCAATATGGTGGCACATGTCACTCAAGTCATCATACATCGCCGTGGTCGAAGGGAAAATCCCATGCTCAACCATCTCCTCATCGTCGTCGTGGATGAAGGCCGAAGATGGCACATCATCACTCTCGCCTCCTAAGATGGAAGCATCATCCTTGCTCGTCACCATGTCGTTCGCCTTCAAAGCTTGGTCCTCGAATGGCTCCGTAGTCGTAGTCGTCGCCGCACCGTCTTGAAAAAGATTCGAAGTAGACTCGGCATCATCAATGCCACAAAGATGGATGGCGGTGGAGTCGAACTTGGGAGCATCGTCTTGGAGCTCGTTGGGCTTGGACATCGTGGTGGTACTACCCTCATGCTCACCATCTTGGAGCTTGGTCTTCGAGAAGTGTGCTTGCGGTGGAGAAGCCTTGGCCTTCATGAGTTCTTGTTCCGCCTTGAGAGCACCAATGTAGTTGTCGTCGAGGGACTTGTAGTTCTCGAGGAAGATAGTCTTGGAGATGTCGTTGTCCAATCCCATCATGAAGTAAAACTTCATCCAAATGGGGTCGTCCACGCCGGCTCGTCGCAAGGCCTTCTTCATCTCCTTGAAGTACACGTCGATGGACTTGGATCCTTGTATGGTGTTCTCCAATTGGCGAAGTTGTTCCGTGTAGGTAGTAGGCACGAACTCTCGCCGCATAGCTTTCTTTGTCTTGGACCAACTCATGTCGTAGCTCTCCGAAGGTGTGTGAAGCCACCATGTCGACGCGCGGTCGTGGAGGTGTCTTGTGGTGCACTTCACTTGATCTTCGTAGGGAACTTGATGTAGCTTGAGGTAGTCATCCATCTTGCGCTCCCACTCAAGATACTCCTCGGGGTCTTGAGTCCCATAGAAAGGAATCTCGTGGTCGTTGACGAGGTCGTAGTAGCTCGTGGAAGTCGCGGACTTGAGCTTGGGAAGCTTCTCTTGATCATAAGCTTGAGGTGCCTGTGGGCGAAGATGCCGCATATCCAAAGGCGAAGATGCCTTGAAGTTGCTTGGCGAAGATGCTAAGGTACATGGTGAAGTCGTTGAGCGGTTGTTGGTGTTGAGCTCATGACCTTCACGTTCTTGTCGTTGATGGTGTCGATGCCGATGAGATCTTGCCGGAGATGGTAGCTCGGAAGGATGTGCACTTGAGCGTCTTCTCGAAGATGAGGGAGACCTCTTGCGGTTCTTGATGAGGGCTTTGAGCTCCTCCATTTGAGCATTCATGTTGGCGCACAAGTTGTTCGTCATGGCATCGAACTTGTCGTTGTTGTTGTAGACCGAAGTAGATGAAATGCTTTTCCTATCCATCACAAGACTCGAGCAAAGGTGAGTAGGAGATGAGATAAACAATACCAAGTTACCTTTTCCGAATGTTGAGGATGTATCCCGTTTCACTCAATGTGAAATGAAAGAATAGTGGAATTGGTACCGGACTTGTTCACTCACACCTATCAAGTAAAGCTTATGGTGGAGCTCGGTGAGGATAGTTGCACAAAAATGTGATGCAAAATGTTAGAAAGAGTCAATAATGTTGAAAGAGATTCACAAATTTGCAAGTGAAACAAGTAGACCAAAAGCAATATGTGGCACACGGAAACACACACACGGATAGATAGATGGGGTCGTGCAACCAAGGAATGAGCACAAAATGTGGAGTCCACAGAAAACGCTCGTGTTGCACAACTCAAGAGAGACGCTAGCACGATTGCTCTATAGGCGGATACGACACTTGTGCACAACCTATAAGATGCAAATGTATGAACTTTCTATCCCAAGTATGCTATGTGTATGATGTTCTGTTGTTGATCCAAGATGATCGGATATGATATCATATGATGCGATGCTATGGCTCTTGCTTACAAGCTTCTTTGTGGCTCTTTTGCATAAAAGCTTATTCTTTTTTTTTGTATATGGCCACGATGCACAAACCAAGATAGCAATTGTGTATATGCGGGAACAATCTTGTGACACAAGGGATGATATGATGATACCAATATGATATGGTATATATGCAATGGAAGGGCGGATCGATGATCACTAATGTGCACAAGTAACGTTGCCGGCAATACTCAAAGGCTAGTCTCGATAGGCAAGTGACGCAAAATGGGCTAGGGGTTAACAATGCAATTGCAAGGGAATATACAATGATGTCGTCGAAGTTACCGTCCGAGTCAATGATGAGAGGCGGTATTCTTGATGTAGACCCGTTCCTAATTAGCCGAAACACCTTAGGAAACGGAAAAACCACAACTCAAAATCTCAAGGACAAATGTCAAATGGTGGTAGCGGACAAGCGGTGGTGGTTGCGGAAATGTTGGTGGAAACCCGGTCAAAATGGGTTATGGTGGTGGAAGTGTATGATGGGCTACACACGTTGTCGGAGTTGAAGTCACGGTCCCTAAGTAGCCGAAACACCTTAGGAGACACAAGCCACAACTCAAACAAGCTCGAACAAAATTGGGTTAAGTTTGGTTGGCTATGTATAATGGGCAATGGGTATGCGGAAGTGGTGGTGGTGGTTGATGAAGAAGCAATGGTCCCTAAGTATCCTAAACACCTTAGGAGACTTAAATCACTACTCAAGCAACCACAAATGCTATGGGGATCAAAATTGGTTAGGTTGCGGGAGTCGGTGGTGGTTATGCGGATGATATGGTGGAAGCCCTAGGCAAAGATGCCAAAATTCACAAAATATGATGGAGTCAAATGATTATGGTGGTATTTTTGTGTTATGGGGGATGTCAAGAGCTTCAAAACGAGCTCAAGAACGTCGAAATCGGAGTTCGGATGAATTAGTTATGGACAAAACGGTGAAACAGAAAAGTCTGAATTCCCAGGGGTCGGACATCCGGGGTGGAGCCCGGATTTCCGGGGCCTGATGTCCAGAAACTTGCGCGATTTTGCCCTCCAGGAGCCGGATGTCCGTCCCGATGGCCCGGATGTCCGGCCAGTGGCCCGGATGTCCGGCCCGAAGATTCCAGATCTGAATCGGGACGAACTTTTCGAATTGGGGGCGGAAATTGATGATTTTGGGGGCGAAATTTGAGCGATTTTGTGGAGAAAAGATGGGGAAACTTGGGGAAATGCTAGATCCACTTGAAACCAAGCAAATCCACGGATCAAAATCAACAAAACATCATCTAACCAACTGATCACAAAAATTTTTGGGGCTTTTTTGGTGGGGAATTTTCGAAATTGGGGATGAACACAACAAAACAAGGCTAGAAAACGGTGGGGAGGCTCCAAATTCGTGAGAAACCGTGGCTCATGATACCATATGATGTAGGGCGGAACCCTATGTGGCAGATCTTTTACGAAATGGAGGGGGATCCCACGATGAACACGAAGAACACAAAGGGGAATCACGCGGGAAACACTCAAGAACAAGTCCAATCACACATCCACTAGACAATCAAACACACAAGATCACGAGTACATGAACAACAAAGGGAAAGATACAAGGTAGAGTTCATCTCCAAGAGGAGGTCTTGAATCCGCGAAGGATCTTCCCGTTAGGGGTCTTGAATCCAAGGTGGATCTTCTCCGTAGAGGGGCCGCGGTCTCTCTCGTGGAGTAGATCCGGGATGGATGAGCAAAGCTCTATCTCATGTATGAGCTAAATCATTGCTAACCCTAAAATGGTGGAGGTGGAGGAGTATATATAGTCTAGGGTCATGAAGGGGTAAGTGAGGGGCGAAACGGGTACATGGGCATCGGCCCGGATACATGCACGCAGGCAAGGCCGGATGTCCGGGCTGGCAGCCGGATGTCCGGGGCTTCGGGGCGAGCCGGATGTCCGGGGTTACGGCCGGATGTCCGGGCTGGCTCGGTCCAGCTTCTGTGAAGGAGGGTCCGGATTTCCGGGAGGAGTGCCGGATGTCCGGCCGTTGCTGAAGCGCCGGATGTCCGGCCTTTGGCCCGGATGTCCGGCCGCTGTAGTATCAGCAGCTCCGTCTTCTTCCGTCTTCTCTTCCAAGCTTCCCTCGCGGATGGTGTAGGTGTTCCTCGGCGCTTGCACTCCTCGTCGTCGTCCGTGAAGCTCCGACAATACCTATGCATGCACACGAGTGGAGTGTCAAGTAGTATACCATCCTCGAAGGGGTCAAGTGAACACATGTAAAGGAGATGATTCACCTTTATGTATGAGAAGTAGAGGTCGCACGTGTCACTTGCCAAACGGACTCTTGACATGGTGATGTCCTTAGGATGCTCCGCATCATAACATTGCAATCATGCTCATCATTCAAAGATTTAGTGCCAAACATTTTAATGCATTCTACTTCTAGTACTTGGGCACAATTTTCCTTTCCATCATTTTCACGAAAGATATTAAAAAGGTGAAGCATATGAGGTAATCTTAATTCCATTTTTTTGTAGTTTTCTTTTATAAACTAAACTAGTGATAAAACAAGAAACAAAAAGATTCGATTGCAAGATCTAAAGATATACCTTTAAGCATTCACCTCCCCGGCAACGGTGCTAGAAAAGAGCTTGATGTCTACTACACAACCTTCGTCTTGTAGACGTTGTTGGGCCTCCAAGTGGAGAGGTTTGTAGGACAGTAGCAAATTTCCCTCAAGTTGATGACCTAAGGTTTATCATTCCGTGGGAGGCGTATGATGAAGATGGTCTCTCTCAGACAACCCTGCAACCAAATAACAAAGAGTCTCTTGTGTCCCCAACACAACCAATACAATGGTAAATTGTACAGGTGCACTAGTTCGACGAAGAGATGGTGATACAAGTGCAATATGGATGGTAGATATAGGTTTTTGTAATCCGAAATATAAAAACAGCAAGGAAACTAATGATAAAAGTGAGCGTAAACGGTATTGCAATGCTAGGAAACAAGGCCTAGGGTTCATACTTTCACTAGTGCAAGTTCTCTCAACAATAATAACATAACAGGATCATATAACTATCCCTCAACATGCAACAAAGAGTGTCGGGGAAACTGACCGCCCGCGAACACCTATGGGACCGGAGCCCCTTCTATGGCATGGCAGGGGTGCGGAGGGAGCACGAAGAGCGGATCGAGGAGCACACGCGGGTAGTTTTACCCAGGTTCGGGCCGCGCGGACGCGTAAAACCCTACTCCTGCTTTGGTTGTATTAAGTTCTTGGGCTCGGGAGCTTGAAGATCTATAGTACCAGCTACACCGAGCGTGGGAGTGAGCGAGTTTCTGGGATCGAACCCCCTCTACGTTGTGCATGATCCTCCTTTTATAGCTCAAAGGGGTCACCGACAGGTGTCAACGTAGAGGAGGGTAAAAATGTAAAATCGGTGGTAGTTGTAACAGTGTATGAACAGTGGTCTTCACCTAACTTTGACGGTGGGGGACAAGGGCATTGAATGCCCGTCGCCGTCGCCCCAAAAGCGTCCGCCCATGCGTCTCCGTTCGCCACGGCGATAGTCTCGTCACCGCAGCTTGCCACCGTGTACCCCAGGCTGCACAGCCATCCGCCACGTGCCCCTGGAAGGGCCCCAGGGCGACGCGTGGCCAGATGAGCTGGAGCGCGGGCACACAGCATAAGTTTCCCCGGCAAGCACCTTGCCGGGGTCGCAACCTTGCCGGGCCCGGAAGCTTGTCGCTCTCCGGGCCCTGCCGGGGCGCATGATGCACCGCGATATTCCTCCTTGAAGTGCCGTTCCTTTGGCCTCCCTGGCAAGCTCCTCTTGCCAGGGTCTTGTGCTGGAATGATAACTTTGAGCCTGGTGCGGCCTTCCCGGCAAGCTCCTCTTGCCGGGGTCTTGTCTCTTAACTTGAATACTTTGTTCTTGAATGGCTTAAAAGGGTCTAGAGTGGGCTTTGGCAGGCGCGTGGTGAGCCAGAGCACGGGACGCTGCTACTGCCCGTGCACAAGTCGGGATACTAAGGTACCCCTACTTTAGTACACCGACAGGAGCCCCCAGGCCTGGGCCACACATGGTGTCGAGCGCTGTTGGGCCAGGCCCAGAACAGTGCACGGGCACACGCGGCCCACGCCGCGCCGTTTCCCTCTCCAGATTCGCCGCATCTCTCCCTAACGGCACGCGTCAATTGCGGCGTCGTGGGAGAGATCGTGGCCTGTTTCTTTAATGGGGAAATGCGGAACGTCCCCCACTTCCCCCTTAAAAGCAGAGGAAGCAGAGGCAGTTTCCCCCCATTGCCTTCACTGTGCCTTGAATATCCAGAAACCCCCGCCGCACTCTGCCTCCCCTCAGGTCGACAGAGAGCCGAGCTCCACCCTTCCTCCGCCGTATTCCCCACCCGCAGCGCCGTCGTCCTCCCTCGCCGTCCCCGCCATGGCCCCGAAGAGCGACCAGGCGAAGAGCGATAAGGCGAAGAAGGAGAAGTCTGAGCAGGCGGCGAAGCTGACAGCCATGCGGAGAAGGAGGGTGGTCTTCCCGCCGAGGCTCGGCCCGAGGGAGCTGCGGGACAAGTACTATTTGTTCTGGGCGAGGGAGACGAAGGACCACCCGCGCACCAGAGTCCTCCCCGTCGTGGCCGTCGACATGTTCCCGAGAGGTTACTACTTCTTCGCTGCGTTCTTCTATTGCGGTCTCTGCCCTCCGTATTCGGAGTTCTTCTGTGATGTGATGAACACGTATGGCCTCCATCTCTTAGATTTCACCCCAAATGCCGTTCTCACCTTGGCCGTTTTCGCACATCTATGCGAAAACTATGTCGGGGTCCACCCAAACGTAGCCCTTTTCCGCCATTTCTTCACGCCTAGACTAGAGTCCGGATCCCCACTCTCCGGCGGCATCTCCTGGATCTTCAGGCTGAACAAGGAGGCGTACTTGAAAGGAGAGCTTCGCGGCAAGTGGGAAGAGTGGAGGGCTGACTGGTGCTGGGTTCTGGAAGATGAGCCCGAGTAGTTTACCTTGCCGCGCCAGACTGCAATAGTGCGCGGCAAGGATTGGAGCGACTTGGCCCCGGAGGACGACAAGCTGCAGATCGCCCTTACTAGGATTCTTCGTCTCCGGGCTGCCAATCTGACTGTGGGTGAAGTTGGGGCTGACTTCCTCCGCCGCCGCATTGCCCCTCTGCAGGAAAGGAAGAGACCCGCTTGGGAGTTCGGCAACGCGGCAGACCGCATGAGGCTGCGCCCCGGGCTGAACTATAACTTCACCGTCTTGGAACTGAAGGGGATGGTCCGGGAGCTGTTCAAGCACGACCCCAAGCACCCGGAGTGGTTCAAACCGTCGACCGAAGTAGTTCCTTTGTGCAACAACACTGCCCTTAGTGCCATCCGCGCGGCAATGCCTGAGTGCGACTCCCACGGGGTCGTCCCCACTTGGCTGGAGCCTTCAGCGGAGACCGTGCAAGCCTTCTTCGACAACTTGGTTGAAAAACCACAAAAAGCCGAGGAGAAGAAGGGGCTCACCCGGGAGACCACCGAGCGGGATGTGGCGTACATTGCCTCCAGGATGGAGGAGGCCGCCGCGGCTGCGGCGGCAGGTGAATTCGGATACACTGTGGATGAAGCGGAGGCGGCGGAAGCGGTGAGCCAGGCCGAGGAGGAGGAAATCCACAAGCTGCTGAAGATCGCGCCCGAGGAGTTTGCCGGGGAGCCTACCGGGGAGCCTGCCGGGATGGGCGAGGCTGCCGGGCAGGGTACTGAGTCCAGCGGGCCTGCCGAGGAGGAGGAGGATGCCGAGTCCGGTGATTCCGACGAAGACTCTGGCGGGTCTCTGAATCTTGATGACGACGCCTCCTCATCCTCGGAGAATTCTCCGCCACCACCAAGCCCTCCGCCGCAATAGAAGAAACGCCTCCGCAAGGCCGCCGAGACGGTGAGGCCACAGGCGCCCCGACAGCAACCGAAGCGCCGGGCGACGCGCGCCACCACGACGAGCAAGGTCGTCAAGGAGGCGCCCCGTGCCCAAGCGACAAGTGGAGGGGGATCTTCCCGGAGTGGCTCTGGGGTTCCTTATGCCCCTCGGTCCTCAGCGACGACCGGTGCCGGGTCTTCACAGCCCGCAGCCCCGGAGCCCGCCAAGCGCCCAAGGGAGCCTTCTCCTCCAGCTCCTCGCGCTGGAGCACGCGAGGCGGGGTTTGACTTCTCCGCCCTCAGCTCCGACGAAGAAGAGGAAGAGTAAGCATTTGCAACTTCAATTTCCTTTTGTTTTTGTCTTGATTTCTCTTGCTTGGTTCTGATCTTGTTTTGGCTTCCAGGACCTTGACCCAGCGGATGGCGAAGAGGGCCAAGATCCCCGTGGTTGATCTCGAGGACGACGAGCCTGCCGCAGCGACGGGCGATGCGCCAGCGACAGGCTTGCCGGACCAGCCTGTTGCTCCGGAGAGCAGCCCCCAGCGCAGCCCCCAGCGTAAATCAGGTATTCATTTTTCTGCTTGATGGGCGCGCTCGAGGTTGTTATCCTTATTGATATCTTGTTGTCTTGTGCAGAAGTGGAGCCGCAGCCACAGGAGCACCAGGAGGTCGCCCCCGACGAGCCGCCTGTTCCACCCTCCCCGCCAAGGATGAGCTCCCCGGCGAGGGACAGCGCTCCGCCAAGGACGGGCACTCCGCGGAGGGCGAGTACCCTGCCAAGGGTGAGCAGCCCGACAAGGGTGAGCACCCCGCCAAGGGAGGGCGCAAGCGGCCCTCCGCCAGCAGGGGCCACTTCTACGCCGCCAAGGGAGAGCTCCCCGGCGAGGGACCCCGTCATCGAAGAGGCCCGCGCAGGTAAACCCTTGTACTTTCTTCTTCTTGGATTCTTCTTTTTGGATATTTGCTTGACAAATCTTTCTTTTCTTTTTCTTTTGCTAGATCCGCCCGCCCCGGAGTCGATGGAGACGGAGACCATCGCCGAGGAGGAGGTGTGTGGCGACGCTGGCGATGCCACCACCGCAGAGGGAACGGTTCGCGCCGATGAGCCAGCCGCCGAGGAGACCGCCCCGACCGCTGACGCCGCGGCTGGGGAAGGGACCGGCGACCGCACTGCTGGCCCGGAGGCCGCAGGAGCGCCGGACGCTGCACCGGCCGCCGATCCTTCCGCCTCTGCGGCTGGGTCGGGCGTCTATCTGGAGGCCGCCAACGGGGTCTTTATCCAAGTCCCGTGGGCGTCCTCATCAAGGGCACCCGCGGAGGGAGAGACGTTTGATGGAGAAGTTCTCGCCTCCGCCGGGTTGAAGGTTGTCGATGCGCCCGGCAGCAGCAGCGAGCCCGAAGAGGAGCAACTCCTGCGTCGACTCCTGGCCTTGTACCGGGCTAGGCAGGCGAAGTTGGAGTCTCGGGAGGCTCTGGCTGCCAAGGCTGGTGCTGATTTGGAGAAGCGTGCCGCGGAGCTCCGTGCCGCCAACCAGGCGGCCCTCCGAAACTTGGCGGAGGAGCGCGAAGAGCTTGCCGGAGCACACCAAGCATTCCTCCTCGAGAAGGCCGAGGTGGAGGAGCAGCAGCGTCTGGCCGCCGAGGAGCTATCTCGGCGGGAAGGAGAGCTCAACCAGCGGAAGGTCGACCTCGACAGCCACGAGGACGCCCTCACTGCTCGGGAGCAGGCTATTGGCGGAGCTCTGCAGGAGGCGAGGGATGCCGCCGCTGCCGCAGAGACTGCCAAGAGGGATCTGGAGGCCAGGGTAGCGCAGATGGAGCTGAACTTGAAGGCGAGTGAAGACAGGGTCGCCGCGCTCAACGTGGCGCGGGAGAAGGATGCCCACACCAACTCGGAGCTGCAAATCCGCCTCTCCGAGAAGGGCAAAGAGCTCACCGACGCCAGGGACTCCATCGCCGACTTGGAGATGAAGGTTTCCACCCTCACCGGCTCGCTCGACGCCGCCCGGGATCGCGAGACGAAGCTGAAGGACGATCTCCGTACCGAGAGGGCCTTGCTGGAGAGCGCCGCCGTCTCGCAAAACCACTTCCAGCGGACGGTGGAGCAGTGGACCAAGGAGCTCGTCGCCTCCGCCGCCAACATCGATATGGAGATGGTGGCGCTGAGGGCGGAGCACCTCGCGTACTCCCCCGACGAGAATCTCCCCCACAGCGCCAAGCTGAGCTTGTTCCTTAGAGGAGTGGCACCGGCTCTCGCGCGGCTACGGGAGAAGATCCCCGTGCAGCTGGCCGACGAGGCGCGCCGGCTTTGCATGGGCACTATGGAGCGGGTGTTGTCGAAGATCGTCTACCGCAACCCCGGGATCAACCTTGTCAACGTCCTCCGGACCCTGCCGCCCGAAGCCGACCAGGAGGCGTTGAGGGCCCAAGTTGCCCATATCGTAGCCAAGGTGGGCAAGATCCAGAGGATTGACGGAGACCGGAGGGACTAGGCACCTCGCTTCCCTCGCCGCTGTAAATTAAGTCATAGGCAGTAGTTGTTTAGAACAGCGGCAAGTTATCTCTGTAATATATACTTTTGTTTCGGGTAATCAATGCAGTGTTATCTCCCTTGCTCTGGTCCCTTCACTTTGTATGCTTTCCACCCTACGCTTTTAGGGAACTTGTCGGCAAAGGGACCCTTGCCGCGAGCGCTGAGTGCGGGACTCTTAGCAACCTGCTGGCAATGCCCTTGCCGGCAAGAAACCTTGCCGCAGCCAGCCGCAGCACACTTAGATTGCTGAGCGAACTCGAAAACGAAGTAAGGGCGCGATACTTGTCACAGCTCACTTAAGCCGTTGAGCGTGCTCGAAACAAAGTAAGGGCGCGGCTAGCCGCGGGTAGGTTCCTCCGCGCACAGGTTTTCCATACAAAGTGTGGTTGTTCAAGGAAGACAACTAAAATTTTAAAAATTTGAATTGCTCAAATTCTGGCAACTTAGCTTTTATGGATTGTTCGCTTCCCGATAAGGCTTCCCTTTCTTGAACAACACCTAGTCCATACTTCTATCTCCTTCCCCCCCGGCAAACTTGTGCGCGAGGAACACTCCTTCTGTTTCAGAGAGAAAGGCAAAAGAGGAGGAAATACAAGTACGGAGCCTTGCGGCTTGTTACTGCTTACCGGGGATGTGTGCTGCACAAAATGTCAGATGATACATGCAAGCAAGAAAGAAAAGCATGAAATGACAAATGGTGTGAAGCACAAATGTTTTACTGATGCACGGGATTTGCGCCCGGCTTTGTACAAAGGTTTACATGCAACAGCGGCAAGACTTGTACAAAAGGTGGTTGTCGGAGCGGATCACGGCAACCGCGCCTTACGGGTGAAACTTGTGAAGATGCTCTATATTCCAGGAGTTGCTCACCGGTAAGCCTTCTTCGGTCTCAAGGCGGACAGTGCCGGGCCTTGTGACTTGTCTCACCCGATAAGGGCCTTCCCACTTCGGCGTCAACTTGTTGGAGTTCTTGGCGGACTGAACGCGCCGAAGAACAAGGTCGCCTTCCTCGAGATTCCTGGCCTTGACCTTGCGGTTATGATGGCGACGCAAGGCCTACTGGTATCGAGCAGCTCGTACAGCAGCCTGGAGACGGTTCTCCTCGAGGAGCAATGCGTCATCTTGCCGCAGTTGCTCTTGCTCGAGCTCGTCATAAGCGAGCACTCGAGGAGACCCGTATACGAGTTCCGTGGGGAGAACTGCCTCTGCTCCATAGACGAGAGAAAAGGGTGTTTGTCCGGTGGCTCGATTTGGTGTCGTCCTGATTGACCAAAGAGCCGCCGGCAACTCCTCTATCCAGTTCCTTCCGCACTTATGTAGCCTATCGAAGGTTCTTGTCTTGAGCCCGCGCAGCACTTCAGCATTGGCCCTCTCTGCTTGACCATTGCTCCTTGGGTGAGCAACGGAAGCAAAGCAGACCTTGGCGCCAAGGTCTTGGACGTACTGCATGAAGGTGCGACTTGTGAATTGTGTGCCGTTGTCGGTTATGATCCTGTTAGGGATCCCGAAACGGCAAACTATTGACCTGAAGAACCTGACTGCTGACTGTGATGTCACCTTTCTCACTGGTTCCACTTCCGGCCACTTTGTGAACTTGTCGATTGCAACGTACAAGTACTCAAAGCCCCCAGCTGCGCGGGGAAAGGGGCCGAGGATATCGAGCCCCCAGACCGAGAAGGGCCAGGACAAAGGGATCGTCTGGAGAGCTTGAGCTGGCTGGTGAATTTGCTTGGCATGGAATTGGCACGCTTCACACTTGGTTACTTGTGCAGTTGCATCTTGGAGGGCTTCTGGCCAAAAGAAACCTTGCCGGAACGCCTTCCCGGCAAGTGCTCTTGCGCCAATGTGGTGACCACATATGCCTCCGTGTATCTCTGCCAACAGCTTCTGTCCATCTTCCCGGGAAATGCACTTCAACCTGACACCATTAAGTCTTCTTCTGTACAGTTCATTTCCAATGAACTGGTACATACTTGACTGTCTGGTAATCCTCTCTATCTCTTCTGGTTCTTCGGGAAGTTCTCTAGTCTGAAGAAAACGGACGATTTGCTATGCCCATGCTGGAGCTTGAGGCTCGACAATAAGGACTAAAGGCATCAGGGCTGCTGCGGGAACCCCAGCTTCTACGACGAGAATCTGCGGCTCTGCCGGAGCTGAGGGTTCTCCGGCAAGCCTGCCGGGGCAAGGCTTGTCGGGAACGCCTGCTTCTACTGTACAGACCCTTGGGTCCCCAGGAGCAGACTGTTCCTCAGCATTTTGGTTGCTGATCTTGGGGGCCTTGGCGGCGGCTTCGGGAAGATCCGCCGGCAAGTAGTCGCCGGAGACCAACTTCCTCTTCTTGCTTTGCCCAACTGATGGTGTAACAGATGGCTGAGTTAGCTTGAGCACGAAGACCCCTGGTTCCACAGGTAACTTCATTGCAGCACACTTTGAGAGGCCATCTGCGATATCATTCTGAGCTCTTGGGACGTGTTCCATCTGTAGGCCTTCAAAGTGTTCTTCAAGCTTCCTCACTTCATCGACATAAGCTTCCATCAGAGGGCTCTGGTAACTCTTGTTTACTTGTCGGACCACCAACTGCGAGTCTTCCCGCACAATCAGCCTCTTGATCCCAAGTTCGGCCGCAATTCTGAGACCGGCAAGTAAACCTTCATACTCGGCAGTATTGTTTGTCGCTTGCTCCTTGGGAAAGTGCATTTGAACAACATACTTGAGGTGCTCTCTGGTGGGCGCTATGAGTAATACTCCAGCGCCGGCGCCTTGCAGCGAGAAGGCACCATCGAAGTACATTATCCACTCCTTGCTTGCTTCTTGGACGGGGATGTTTGTCTCTGGAACTTCTTCATCTGGTGTTGGAGTCCATTCTGCTATGAATTCTGCCAAAGCTCTGCTCTGGATAGTTGAGGTACTCTCAAACTTGAGACCAAAGCTTGACAGCTCCAGTGCCCACTCGACGATCCTGCCTGTTGCTTCTGGATTTTGCAATATCCTCTTCAACGGAAAGCGAGTGACCACTGTTATCTCGTGTGCTTGGAAGTAATGGCGCATCTTTCTTGAGGCCATGAGGAGGCCGAAAAGCAACTTTTGCACCCCAGAGTATCTTGACCTAGCCCCCTGCAGGAGGGAACTTACAAAATAAACTGGGCGCTGCACCATCTTCTTCCGCACTTCTCCTTGTTCCCGCGCAAACTTGTCTTCGTCGGGGCCAAAGCTTGTCGGGGAAGCTCCTTGCTTGTCGCTGGATGCGCTTGCCGGGGATGTGGGTTCCTCATCTGCCTCTCTCTCCGCTACTAACGCAGCACTAACCACTTGATTGGTTGCCGCAAGTACAGCAGCGACTTCTCTTGTGGCCTAGGTGCGACAAGTATCGGAGTGGAGGACAGGTATCCTTTCAAGTCTTGCAGCGCTGCCTCCGCTTCCGGAGTCCATTTCATAGGACCCGCCTTTTTCAAGATTTTGAAGAAAGGCAGGGTGCGTTCTGCAGACTTTGAAATGAACCTGCTGAGGGCAGCCACACAACCAGCAAGTCTCCTTACGTCCTTGACGTGCTTCGGGGCTTCGATCTGCTCGATAGCTTTTATCTTGTCGGGATTGGCTTCAATCCCCCTCTGGGACACAAAGAACCCGAGAAGCTTGCCGGAGGGGACTCCGAAAACGCACTTCTCGGGGTTCAACTTGAGTTGTATCTTGCGCAGATTCTCAAAGGTTTCTTCTAGATCTTGAACCATCGTATCCTTGCTCTTGCTCTTGACCACTATATCATCCATGTAGGCTTCTACATTCCTGTGTATTTGTGGCTCAAAAGCAGTGTGCACCACCCTTGCAAACGTTGAGCCCGCATTCTTCAATCCAAAGGGCATGCGTATAAAGCAATATGTGCCACATGGAGTAATGAACGCGGTCTTCTCTTCATCTTCCTCGGCCATGAATATCTGGTGGTAACCGGAGTATGCATCGAGAAATGAAAGCAACTCACATCCAGCCGTGGAGTCCACAATTTGGTCGATGCGTGGCAAGGGAAATGGATCCTTGGGACATGCTTTATTCACATCGGTGAAGTCTATACAAAGTCTCCACTTCCCATTGGCTTTGCGCACGACAACCGGATTGGCCAGCCACGTGGGATGAAGTACACCTCTAACAAGGCCTGCTGCTTCCAACTTCTTGATTTCTTCGGCGATGAACTCTTGGCGCTCCACCGCTTGCTTCCTGACCTTCTGCTTGACGGGCCGCGCATGAGGACAAATAGCAAGCTTGTGCTCAATTACCTTCCTGGGAACACCGGGGATGTCAGACGGTTGCCACGCAAACACGTCCACATTCGCCCGCAGGAAGGCAACGAGCGCGCTTTCCTATTTGGGGTCGAGCGTAGCACTGATGGTAAAGGTACCACCAGTGCCGTCCTCCTTGGTGGACATCTTCTTGGTTGCCGGTGGAGCTGCCATTCCTTTCTTACACTTGCCGGTGGAGCTCGATGGTGCGTCCTCGACGGCAGCGCAGCACTCCGAAGAGGTGCGTTTACCGGAGTGGGCCCTAGAGCTCTTGCCGGACTTGGTCTTGGTCTTCCCCCCGGGAGCTTCAGCGGCAAGTGTCTTGCTGTCTGCCGCGGCTGCTGCATCCCGGTAGATCTTGTCGGCGCAGATAATTGCATCCTTCTTGTCGCCGGGGACAGAGATGACGCTTATCAGCCCCGGTATCTTCAGCATGTTGTACGCGTAGTGGGAAGCTGCCATGAACTTGGCGAGCGCAGGATGGCCAAGTATCCCATTGTATGGCAATGGGATATCGGCAACGTCGAACGTGATCCTCTCCGTCCTGAAGTTGAGCTCTCCACCAAAGGTCACTGGCAGCGTGATCTTCCCCTTCGGCTTGCTCCTTCCCGGGTTGATTCCTTGGAACGTCCCGGTTTCCTCGAGCTTGCTGCCGGGGATCTGCAGTTTCTTGATCACAGCGGAGGAGATCAAGTTGAGACCGGCCCCGCCGTCAACCAACATCTTGGTGACCTTGAGGTTGCGGATAGTTGGTGAAACCAACATCGGCAAGCACCCGACCGCAGTTGTGCGGTCAGGGTGGTCCTCAAGGTCGAAGATGATGGGCGTGCCGGACCATTTCAGCAGCCTGCGCGACTCGACAGGTGGCTCAACTGCATTCACTTCCCGCACCCATTGTTTGAGTTGGCGGTGGGAAGTGTGCAGAGAGGCACCTCCGTCGACACACATGACCTCTGTGGCCTTCTGGAACTCCTGCTCGCTGTTGTCTCCTTCATCCATATCCTCGTCATCGTCTTCATCTTCATCCTTGTCGCGGCCCCGGGGAGGTCTGTCTCCTTGCCGCTGCTTGGCCTTGCCGCGGCGTCCTCCCCGGCCATTGAACGGCCGCTTCTTGCTGGGCTCTCCCCCGCCTCCTTGGGCCTTCTCCTTGTCGCGACGCTCGTATTCAGCCTTCTGCTGTTCTACGAGGTACTCTACCCTTTTGCAGTTCTGGAGATCGTGGCCCTTGGTGCGGTGGATCTTGCAGTACTGCTTGTCGGAGCCGTCCTGCTTGTCGGCTGCCGCCACAGGGGCGGTTTCCTTGCCGGAGCCGCCCGCCTGTGTCTTCTTGGCGGGAGCCTCCTTGCCGGACAGCTCGATAACCAGTACCTCCTTGTTCTTCTTCTTCCTGTTATTCCGCCGTCGGCCTTTCCTTGCCGGGGCGGCGTCCTCGCTGTCACTTCCTCCTGCGCCGGTATCCTCTCCGGGGAGTCTCCTCCCCTCTTCAGCGCGTGCACATTTGTCAGCCAAAGCGTAAAGCTCGCTGACGTCCCGGATCTTGGTCATGGCCATCTCCTCCCTCATCCGGCGGTTACGCACGTTCTGGTGGAACGCGCTGATAACCGCGGCAGGGTGGACATCGGGGATATTGTGCTGAACGCGGCTGAACCTTTGGATGTATTTGCGCAGGGACTCTCCCTCCTTCTGGGCAAGGATGTGGAGATCGCTCTCCTGGCCGTGGGGTTTGTGGCCGCCCGTGAAGGCGCCAACAAACTGGTGGCACAGATCTTCCCAAGAGGAGATGGAGTTCTCCGGCAAGTGCATAAGCCAAGACCTGACGTTTGGCTTAAGCACGAGCGGGAAGTAGTTGGCTAGTATCTTCTCGTCGCGTCCCCCAGCAGCCTGCACCGCAATGGTGTAGATGCTGAGGAACTCAGAGGGGTGTGTCTTGCCGTCGTACTTCTCGGGTACGTCGGGCTTAAAGTTCTTCATGCTGGGCCACTGGACTTGCCGCAGCTCTCGGGTGAACGCAGGGCAACCTGCCGCGTACGGCAAGTCACCTGGTTCACCGGGCGCGTGCATGTCGACAGCGGTCCCGGCGCGCTGATCAGACTGTCTTCTGGCTTCTCTTCGACGCTCGATGCAGGTTCGAGCGTCCTCTTGTCGCCTATCGTCGAGGACTTGGCGCTGATCGCGGCGAGCCCGTGGATCCGACGATGCCGTGGAGTCGTCATCGACGTTGATCCGACGGGGCGGCGATTTCTGCTTCCGCGGCGGGGAGTGCACGGTAGTTGCACCCCCGGCGGTCTTGTCTCCATCGGCCTTCGCTTGGTCGACTTGCCGCGGGCGTGATGTTGCCGGCTGCTGCGGCGTGTCATTGTTGGCGAAGGCGATGAAGCTCTGAATCGTAGCCCTCCAGTCTTCGGCCTTGTCTGCCGCTGGAGGGAAGTCGAGGAGTAGCCAAGCCCTGGCCAGGGCTTCTACTGGAGAGGAGGGAAACGGTGGCGAACGGTGAGAGGAGCGAGATACGCTCGGACTTCTAACCGTGTTAGAAGGAGCATGTTTCCGCCCCGGCGACCGCGCCTTGCTCGTGCCAGGACGTTGGCCTTGAGCGTCCCGTGACCTGCCGGCCTGGCCACGCCCCAGCAAGCGTATGGTACCTCCGGTACCACGTCGCTGCTGGTCTGGCACCTCCTGAGAGGGACGTGGTGCGTGCACGGACACTGAGGCCTTGGAGTTTGCCAGGTCGTCCGTCTTGTCCTTGGACTTGGTGGCGCCGTGAGTCTCTCCACCGGCGTCCACCCTTCCGCCGGCGTCTCCCCCACCCACCGTCGGTTCTGGTGGTGGAGGGACCGACGCGGACGGGCCTCCGACCTCCGAAGCCTTCTTCTTCGGAGGCATGTTGACGTAGCCGATGAAGTTGACGAAGCTGGAGAGGTTGTTGAAGGTTGCGCCCTTGTGAGCGCCGGATCAGGTTCGCACAACCTCGACGCGCCCCCTACCTGGCGCGCCAAAGATGTCGGGGAAACTGACCGCCCGCGAACACCTATGGGACCGGAGCCCCTTCTACGGTACGGCAGGGGTGCGGAGGGAGCACGAAGAGCGGATCGAGGAGCACACGCGAGCAGTTTTACCCAGGTTCGGGCCGCGCGGACGTGCAAAACCCTACTCCTGCTTTGGTTGTATTAAGTTCTTGGGCTCGGGAGCTTGAAGATCTATAGTACCATCTACACCGAGCGTGGGACTGAGCGAGTTTCTGGGATCGAACCCCCTCTACGTTGTGCATGGGCCTCCTTTTATAGCTCAAAGGGGTCACCGACAGGTGTCAACGTAGAGGAGGGTAAAAATGTAAAATCGGTGGTAGTTGTAACAGTGTATGAACAGTGGTCTTCACCTAAATTTGACGGTGGGGGACAAGGGCATTGAATGCCCGTCGCCGTCGCCCCAAAAGCGTCCGCCCATGCGTCTCCGTTCGCCACGGCGATAGTCTCGTCACCGCAGCTTGCCACCGTGTACCCAGGCTGCACAGCCATCCGCCACGTGCCCCTGGAAGGGCCCCAGGGCGACGCGTGGCCAGATGAGCTGGAGCGCGGGCACACAGCATAAGTTTCCCCGGCAAGCACCTTGCCGGGGTCGCAACCTTGCCGGGCCCGGAAGCTTGTCGCTCTCCGGGCCCTGCCGGGGCGCATGATGCACCGCGATATTTCTCCTTGAAGTGCCGTTCCTTTGGCCTCCATGGCAAGCTCCTCTTGCCAGGGTCTTGTGCTGGAATGATAACTTTGAGCCTGGTGCGGCCTTCCCAGCAAGCTCCTCTTGCCGGGGTCTTGTCTCTTAACTTGAATACTTTGTTCTTGAATGGCTTAAAAGGGTCTAGAGTGGGCTTTGGCGGGCGCGTGGTGAGCCAGACCACGGGACGCTGCTACTGCCCGTGCACAAGTCGGGATACTAAGGTACCCCTACTTTAGTACACCGACAAAGAGTCACTCCAAAGTCACTAATAGCGGAGAACAAACAAAGAGATTATTGTAGGGTACGAAACCACCTCAAAGTTATTCTTTCTGATCGATCTATTCAAGAGTCCGTAGTAAAATAACACGAAGCTATTATTTCCGTTCGATCCATCATAGAGTTCGTACTAGAATAACACCTTAAGATACAAATCAACCAAAACCCTAATGTCACCTAGATACTCCATTGTCACCTCAAGTATCCGTGGGCATGATTATACGATATGCATCACACAATCTCAGATTCATCTATTCAACCAACACAAAGAACTTCAAACAGTGCCCCAAAGTTTCCACCGGAGAGTTAAGACGAAAACGTGTGCCAACCCCTATGCATAGATTCCCAAGGTCACGGAACTCGCAAGTTGATCACCAAAACATACATCAAGTAGATCACATGATATCCCATTGTCTCCACAGATAAGCACATGCAATACATATATCAAGTGTTCTCAAATCCTTACAGACTCAATCCGATAAGATAACTTCAAAGGGAAAACTCAATTCATCACAAGTGAGTAGAGGGGGAGAAACATCATAAGATCCAACTATAATAGCAAAGCTCGTGATACATCAAGATCGTGCCAGCTCAAGAACACGAGAGAGAGAGAGAGAGAGAGAGAGAGAGAGAGAGAGATCAAACACATAGCTACTGGTACATACCCTCAGCCCCGAGGGTGAACTACTCCTCCCTCGTCATGGAGAGCGCTGGGATGATGAAGATGACCACCGGAGAGGGATTCCCCCTCCGGCAGGGTGCCGGAATAGGGTCTAGATTGGTTTGCGGCAGCGGAACTCCCAATCTAGGTTATTTTATGGAGGTTTCTGTATATATAGGAGGTGTTGGAGTCGGGGACAAGTAAAGGGGACCTCCGGGCTGTCCATGAGGTAGGGGGCGCACCCAGGGGGCCCCCCTAACGTCGTGGGCATCCTGGGAACCTTCTGGCCCCCCTCCAACACTTCCTGGGCTTCTTCTGGTCCAAAAATAAGCTCCGATGAGTTTCAGGTCAATTGGGCTCCATCTGATATTCCTTTTTTGCGATACTCTAAAACAAGAGAAAAACTGGCACTGGGCTCTGGGTTATTAGGTTAGTCCCAAAAATCATATAAAAGTGTATATAAAAGCCAATAAAAAATCCTAGAAGGATAATATAATAGCATGGAACAATAAAAAATTATAGATATGTTGGAGACGTATCAGCAACGTGCCTTTTTTGCCACACACTGCTAGCGCAATTCTTAGCAGCATTTACTGCCCGTTCACACACTGCTAATGGAACTTTAAGATTTTAAGAAGATTTACATAATGTTGTAATTGATGTTTTAACAAAAAACTTTGCATGGTGTCCTCATGCATGTGATGATTGTTGTAAATATGCCCTAGAGGCAATAGTATTTGTATTATTTATTTCCATGTTTGTACTTCATTTGTTAATGTTCTATGCTATAACTTCTTTGTTTCTTGAATATGTGATTCGTAGAACAATAATCATGAGCACATGTAGAACAGTAAACGATACACTTGATTCCTATTCTTGCCTCTAGGACTAGCTCAAGTGTTGCATAATGATTATGTTTTCTTGATCATAGGCATATGCTATATGTACATGATGTCATAACTATTGTTTGAAGAAATACTTTCGATGGTGTCATCATGCATGAGATGACTAGAATATGCGGTTAAAAATTCAATGTGTTACACGAAAGTTATGAGATATGTTAACGACCTATCAATGTAAGGGGAGATTCATAGGTTCGAAGGGGGGGTGTCATATTTGTGAGGGGGCAATGTAGTGTTGCTATTTGTGTGACCTTGAAATCTTGTATACATCTAATGCACACAATCAAAGATGCATCTCCAACTTTTGGATTTATATGAGAAGTGGGTTTGCTATTTTAAAACAACATAATATATTAGTTTAGTTAGCAACGAGCCCTTTCTGCCACAAGCTGCTAGCCTGATGCTTAGTAGCGCTTACTGCCCATTCACATGCTGCTAATCGAACTTTAAGATTTTAAGCAGATTTACATAATGTTGCAATTGTTGCTTGAAAAAAAACTTTGTATGGTGTCATCATGCATGCGATGGCTAGAATAAGTGGTTATAAATTCAATGTCTTACACAAGAATTATGAGATATGTTAGCGACCTATCGAAGTGAGGTGGGGTTCATAGGTTCAAAGGGGGGAAGTGTTTGATTTGTGAGGGGGCAATGTAGTGTTGCTAATTTTCTGATCTAAAAATCATGTATACATCTAATGCATACAAATGAAAGTTGCACGTTCATTTTGGGTTATATATCAGAGGTTGGTTTGCTATTTTAGAGCAAGATAATATATTAGTTAAGTTAGTAGAGTGTACGGTTGCCCGTATGTTGCTAGTGTGATGTTTGAAAAAAAACTTTGCATGGTGTCACCATGCATGTGATCACAAGAACATGTGGTTAGAAATTCAAAGTATTACACATAAGTTATTAGATATGTCCACGGCTTGCCTACGTCTGTTAGACAACCATGACATATTTTTTGATTATGATAACCCGTTAGCAGCGTGCGGAAAATTGATGTGCTGCTAATTGTACGTCCATTAAAAGCGTTCCCTTCCCAGAAACACTGCTAGCTGTTTGAACCCAAACATGCAGTCATCCGGTGTGGTGATTCAAGTTAGTTTTGTCGTGTTCCTTGTATGATGAACACTAATAGTTTACTGCCAGCTTGTGGCATCAAACTCTGCTCGTGTTTCGAGGCAAAGTAGTTTTTTTGGAATACACCACAAGGAGTGTTTAGTTTGTTCAAACGCTGCTAGATCTGTTTTAGTAGAAGCGTCCATTATTTTCGTAGACACTGCTCGAAAAATTTGCAGCTGATCTTCCTTCTAGCCAAACGGAGCTATTAGCAATATTCTATAAGGGGTTTCCCTACTAGTGTTAATACGATTTTTTAGGGGGCAACAATAAACGAGGGAAGCTTCAGGAGAGATCGAAAGGAGCTGCCAGGGGCCCACACGGCCACCCCGTGCACCCTTACGTCATTTCCACCACTAGAATTCCCTATAAATATCAAAACCCTCTGCCATATCTTCACAAGACTTTTATCGCCTCAGCAAGTTATTGTTTTTGCGAAGATCCCATTCGAAGGCCTATTTTGGAGCTCTGCCGAAGGGTGAAAGTGCAACTATCCCTGGGTGGTTTTGGTAATTCCTAACAACATATAGCTCATTGAACTAATGCTCTTTCAAGATGATCATTTCAGAAAGTTCAATGATTGGCATGGCATGGATTAGAAACGTGGACCCCTCAAAATGCTAAGGACACATATTGGCTCAAGCTCAAGACTCTACATTTTCTATTTTAGTGATCCAAGATCACATTGAGTCCATAGGAAAGCCAATACTATTAAAAGGGGATGAGGTGTTGCTTAATGGGTTTCTTGCTCAAAATGCTTCGTGATATGCTCCAAAACCCTCAACCACTTTCTCACATCCACATATGTCCCAAACCAAAAGTCAAACTCGGCCCCACCGAAACTTTCTATCCGGCGCCACCGAGTTCAGTTGACATAACCACATCCACAAACCCTAATCACTTTGGTCTCACCGATAGGGATCTCGGTCTCACCGAGATGGGATTGCAAACTCTCTGTTTCCCTTAGTAACGTTTAGGTCTAACTGAGATGAGCGATTGGTCCAACCGAGTTTGCAATGCAAACTCTTTGTTTCCCCTTCGTAACATTTCGGTCCAACCGAAACAAGCGAATCGGTCCCACCGAGTTTGCCTGACCAACTCTCTGGTTAGCTTATTACCAAAATCGGTCCTACCGAGTTTGTGTAATCGGTCTCACCAAGATTACGTTATGCCCTAACCCTAATGAAATCGGTCCTACAGAGTTGATCATATCGGTCCCACCAAGTTTGGTAAATTGTGTGTAACGGTTAGATTTTGTGTGGAGGCTATATATACCCCTCAAACCATTCTTCATTCGTGGAGAAAGCCATCAGAACAAGCCTACACTTCCATTACTCATTTTCTAAGAGAGAACCACCTACTCATGTGTTGAGACCAAGATATTCCAATCCTATCATATGAATCTTGATCTTTAGCCTTCCCCAAGTTGCTTTCTACTCAAATCATCTTTCCACCAAATCTAGTCAAGTTGAGTGTTGGGGAGACTATCATTTGAAGCACAAGAGCAAGGAGTTCATCATCAACATACCGTCTATTACCTTTTGGAGAGTGGTGTCTCGTAGATTGGTTAGGTGTCACTTGGGAGCCTCCGTCAAGATTGTGGAGTTGAACCAAGGAGTTTGTACATGCAAGGAGATCGCCTACTTCGTGAAGATCTACCCTAGTGAGGCAAGTCCTTCATGGGCGATGGCCATGGTGGGATAGACAAGGTTGCTTCTTCGTGGACACTTCGTGGGTGGAGCCCTCTGTGGACTCGCGCAACCATTACCCTTCGTGGGTTTAAGTCTCCATCAACGTGGATGTACGATAGCACCACCTATCGGAACCACAGATAAAAAGGCTCCGTGTCTACATTGCATTTGCTCCATCAAACTCCTCCCTTTACCTTCATATGCAATTGCTTTACATTCCACTACTATACTCTTAGAACTGCATGTGTAGGTTGATTGCTTGACTTGTGCATAATTGCTAAAATATGACAAAACTGAAAATTGGGAAAATGATAGGTTTTTATTTGGTCACGTAGTCTAATCACCCTTCCTATAGACATACTTTCTATCCTACAAGTGGTATCAGAGCTAAGGTCTCCATTTGCCTTGATTTCCATAGCTTTTGGTGATCATAGCCTTGGTTTCACAACCTAGGAGAGTATGGCATCTAGCGAGGGAAATTACCACCGTAGAGGTCCTTACTTTGATGGTACTAATTTTGCTAGTTGGAAGCATGCTACTTATCGAGCTTGCGTTGTATTCCCTCGAAGAGGAAAGGGTGATGCAGCACAGTAGCGTAAGTATTTCCCTCAGTTTTTGAGAACCAAGGTATCAATCCAGTAGGAGACCATGCGCGAGTCCCTCGCACCTGCCCAAACAAATAAGAACTTCGCATCCAACGCGATAAGGGGTTGTCAATCCCTTTACGGTCACTTATGAAAGTTAGATCTGATAGATAGGATAGTATAATATTTTTGGTATTTTTGGATATAAGAACAGAAAGTAAATAAAGCTAAGTAAAGTAGATGAAAGATTAATATGTTGAGAATAGATCCAGGGGCCATAGGTTTCACTAGTGGCTTCTCTCATGATAGAAGAATTCTACGGTGGGTGAACAAATTACTGTCAAGCAATTGATAGAAAATCGCTTATGAGAATATCTAGGCATGATCATTATATATAGGCATCACGTACGTGATAAGTAGACCGAAACGATTCTGCATCTACTATTATTACTCCACACATCGACCGCTATCCAGCATGCATCTAGAGTATTAAGTTCATAAGAACAGAGTAATGCTTTAAGCAATATGACATGATGTAGAGGGATAAACTCAGGCAATATGATATAAACCCCATACTTTTATCCTCGATGGCAACAATACAATACGTGCCTTGGTGCCCCTACTGTCACTGGGAAAGGACATCGCAAGATTGAACCCAAAGCCAAGCACTTCCCCCATTGCAAGAACTATAGATCTAGTAGGCCAAACCAAACCGATAATTCGAAGAGACTTGCAAGGATATTATAATCATACATAAAATATTTCAGAAAAGAATCAAATATTTCTCAAAGATAACCTTGATCATAAACCCACAATTCATTGGATCTCGAAAAACACACCGCAAAAAGATTACATCGAATAGATCTCCTTGAAGATCGAGGAGAACTTTGTATTGAGATCCAAAAAGAGAGAAGAAGCCATCTAGCTAATAACTATGGACCCGAAGGTCTGTGGTAAACTACTCACAACTCATTGGTGAGGCTATGGCATTGATGTAGAAGCACTCCGTGGTAGATCCCTCCTCCGGCGAAGCTCCGAAACAGGCCCCAAGATGGGATCTCATGGGAACATAAGGTTGCAGCGGTGGAATTAGGGTTTTCTCTGTTGCCTCGATGTTTTCAGGGTACATGGATATATATAGGAGGAAGGAGGGCATCGGGGGAGCCAGAGGGGGCCCACGAGGGTGGGGGGCACGCCCTGGACCCTCGTGGCCACCTCCTTTGTTACCTCGCGTGTACTCCAAGTCTTCTGGGTAGATACGGTTCCAAAAATAACTCTCCCGAAGGTTTCATTACGTTTGGACTCCATTTGATATTCCTTTTCTGCGAAACCCTGAAATAGGGAAAAAAACAGCAATCTGCTCTGGGCCTTGGGTTAGTAGGTTAGTCCCAAAAAATAATATAAAAGTGTATAATAAAGCCCATTAAACATCCAAAACAGAATATATAAGAGCATGGAACAATAAAAAATTATAGATACGTTGGAGACGTATTAAGTATCCCCAAGCTTAATTCCTGCTCTCTCGCGAGTAGGTAAATGATAAAAACAGAAATTTTATGTGGAATGCTAACCAACATAATTTTCAATGTAATTTCTTTATTGTGGCATGAATGTTCAGATCCGAGAGATTCAAGATAAAAGTCTATATTGACATAGGAATAATAATACTTCAAGCATACTAACAAAGCAAGTATGTCTTCTCAAAAGAACATGGCCAAGTTTTCCCTACAAAATCATATAGTCTGGCTATGCTCCCTCTTCATCACACAAAATATTCATATCATGCACAACCCCGGTTTCAGCCAAGCAATTGTTTTCATACTCAAATTTTTTCAAACCTTTCAACTTTCACGCAATACATGAGCGTGAGCCATGGATATAGCACTATGGGTGGAATAGAGTGGTGGTTGTTGAGAAGACAAAAAAGGAGGAAGATAGTCTCACATCAACTAGGCGTATCAATGGGCTATGGAGATGCCCATCAATAGATATCAATGCAAGTGAGTAGGGATTGCCATGCAACAGATGCACTAGAGCTATAAGTATATGAAAGCTCATCAAAAGAAACTAAGTGGGTGTGCATCCAACTTGCTTGCTCATGAAGACCTAGGGCATTTGAGGAAGCCCATCGTTGGAATATACAAGCCAAGTTCTATAATGAAAATTCTCAGTAGTATATGAAAGTGACAAAACAAGAGACTCTCTATTATGAAGATCATGGTGCTACTTTGAAGCACAAGTGTGGAAAAGGATAGTAGCATTGTCCCTTCTCTCTTTTCTCTCATTTTTTTGGAGGGGCTTTCTCTTTTTTTAGCCCCTCTCTATTTTTTGGGCCATCCCTTTTTTATTTGGCCTTTCCTCACATGGGACAATGCTCTAATAATGAAGATCATCACACTTTTATTAACTTACAACTCAAAGATTACAACTCGAAGCTAGAACAAAATATGACTCTATGTGATTGATGATGAAACATGTCATACGAACGGAACGGTGGAAAGTTGCATGGCAATATATATCGGAATGGCTATGGAAATGCCATGATAGGTAGGTATGGTGGCTGTTTTGAGGAAGGTATATGGTGGGTGTATGGTACCGGCGAGAGTTGCGCGGTACAAGAGAGGCTAGCAATGGTGGAAGGGTGAGAGTGTGTATAATCCATGGAGAACTCATATACTTATTGGAAAAATTTATGAGTCATCAAAACAAAGTAATCAACGCATGCTCCTAGGGGAAGGGTTGGTAGGAGTTAACCATCGCGCGATCTCGACCTCCACACAAAGGATGACACTCAATAAATACCTCATGCTCTAACTTCGTCACATAGCGGTTCAGCATACGTGCATGCTACGGGAATCACAAACTTTAACACAAGTATTTCTCAAATTCATAATTACTCCACTAGAATGACTCTAATATCACCATACTCATATCTCAAAACAATCATCAAGTATCAAACTTCTCATCATATTCAATGCACTTTATATGAAAGTTTTTACTATATTCATCTTGGATACCTATCATATTAGGACTAGTTTTATAAGCAAAACACATTACCATAATGTTCTAAAAGACTCTCAAAAAGGATATAAGTGAAGCATGAGAGATCAACAATTTCTACAAAATAAAACCACAATCATGCTCTAAAAGTTATATGTGAAGCACAAGATCAAAACTATCTAGCTCAAAAGATATAAGTGAAGCATAAAGAGTATTCTAACAAATTTTGAATCCTATTTATCTCTCTCAAAAGGTGTGCCCAGCAAGGATGATTGTGGCAAACTAAAAAACAAACACTCAAATCATACATGACGCTCCAAGCAAAACACATATCATGTGGTGAATAAAAATATAGTCCCGAGTATAGTTACCGATAGATGAAGACGAAAGAGGGGATGCCTTCCTGGGGCATCCCCAAGCTTAGGCTTTTGGTTGTCCTTGAATTTTACCTTGGGGTGCCTTGGGCATCCCCATTCTTAGGCTCTTGCCACTCTTTGTTCCATAGTCCATCAAAGCCATACTCAAAACTTGAAAACTTCACATCACAAAACTTAGCCAAAAACCGCGTGAGCTCCGTTAGTATAAGAAAACAAACCACCACTCAAAGGTACTGTAATGAACTCATTCGTTGTTTATATTGGTGTTAAACCTACTGTATTCCAACTTCTCTATGATTCATATCCTCCAATACTACTCATAGATTCATCAAAATAAGCAAACAACACACGAAAAACTGAATCTGTCAAAAATAGAACAGTCTGTAGTAATCTGTAACTTTCGAATACTTCTGTAACTCTAAAAAATTGAAATAACTTGGTAAACATGAGGAATTTGTCTATTAATCATCTGCAAAAAGAATCAACTAAATAGCACTCGCCAGTAAAATCTGGTGGCTAATCTCGTGAGCGCTAAAGTTTCTGTTTTTCACAGCATGATCATATAAACTTCGCACAAGTCTTCCCAAAGGTTCTACTTGGCACAAACACTAATTAAAACACAAAACCACATCTAAACAGAGAATAGATGCAGTATTTATTCCTAAACTGAAGCAAAAACAAAGAAAATAAAATTGGGTTGCCTCCCAACAAGCGCTATCGTTTAACGCCCCTAGCTAGGCACGATACAAGAATAGATCTAGGTATTACCCTTTACTCTTTTGGCGGTGTGTGACACCCCGAGACCGATGCGCCAGGTGTTAGCCAGTTATTCGTCATCGTTGCCATGTCATCTACTTGCATCTGGCATCTTTTCCCTGTCATCATGTGCATTGCATCAACATGTTTTCAAAACTTGCAGCCGTCCGAGTTCGCCCGTCCTTTCCATTGTCCGTTCTAAGCCTAGACACACTCACACGTGCCCGCGGCACCTCCGGTTATTTATTTTATGAGTGACCAGAAAATGTTCTCAGAATGGGTGAAACTTGGCATGTGGTCTTATTATAGCATAGGTAGACCGCCTGTCAAGCTTCGGCGCGTTCGGAGTTCGTTTGATAGCCCAACAATTAACCGTGTTCACTGCCAGAAGCCTTTTCTCTTTTGGCCCAGCACCCCTTTCACAACAGCCCCCAAGCCCATTCTAACCCCCTCCATGCTCTCGGTCGTCGGATCAGGATCGCGTGGCCGAAAACCGCTCCTCATTAGGACACTCCTAGCTCCCTCTACATATATATATGTGTCTCCCCCCGAAATTTTCGCAGGCAAACCCTAGCGCCGTCCTCCTTCGCGCGCCGGACAAGTCCGCACCCCCGCCGGACATGTCCAGCCTCCACCTCACTTCGACCAATCGTCTGCCGCCACGTCAGCTCCGCCGCCTCCCGCAGCCACTCCCGCGCCTCCACATCGCCTCCCCGCTCCCCACTTCGCCGCGGCCCGCCGGGCCCATCTGGCCGCGCTGCCCGCTTCGCTCCTCCTTGCCTCCTCCCGCTCGCTCCGAGCTCGGTGCCTCGCGCCGCCGCCCTCTGCGCCAGCCGGCGAGCCGCCGCCACCGAGCTGGCTAGCTCCCTCCGACGGCCTCGCGCTGCCGCCGGGCACCCAGCTCCACCGCCGCCGTGCCCCTCGCCGCCGTCGTCCTACGGCTAGATCCGGATGGGAGCGACCGGATCCACCAACTCCGGCCGGCTCCGCTGTCATCCATGCCTCGCCGGAGATTCGCCGCCCCACTTCATGTCTCCATCGCCGCGCCGCCGCCATGCGCGCCGTCGGGAGCTCGAGAAGAGCGCTCGGGCACGCGCATTGACTGCGCCTGGGCCTCGCTCACCCCGCATCGGCCACATGGGCCGCCCCGCTCATGGGCCGCGCGCCTCCCCGGTGGCCCACTCAGCCGACCTGCTTCATCCTCCCCAGCGCCGGCCCGTCAGGCCCACCTCCAGCCACCTTTGCTACTGGGCTCGGCCCATGGTGAGACGCCCTCTAAGCCTTGCCCCGTGCGCTGTTTACTTTCTGTCGCTCACTTCTTCTCTGTGTAAAAAACGGCTAAGTCCTGAGAAACTGTAATTTTAGGTGCATGTTCATGTGGCTTTAAGTTTTTGTGTGTATGTCCAAATGATGCATATAATATATCAAAATGATCGTGGTGATATGCTCTTCATTTTGTTCCACTGTGGCATGCTTGTTTGAGTTCATCTTGATGCCCTAAACCCTGTTGCAAGAGTGCTATATGTTTAAAACTGATGTTAACTGTAATTTTGTTAGCATGTTTGAGATGCGATAACTTTGTGCATGTTTGTCCAAATGGAGCATATGATATGTCAAAATGTTCATTGTGAAGTGCTCTACATGATGGTTGCTGTAGCATTCATGTTAGGTGCCATATTGCCATGTTAATCTCTGTTGCAAAAGTGCATGTGACTGATAAGTGCTCAAACTTGTTGTGAGATGTTGTTTTGACTTGCTCATTGCTATTAATGTGATTGTCTTCATGCCATATGTCAATATGATTTAGAAGCACAATCATATGGACTTTGTTGTGGTGCTATCCACTTTCCATGATATGTCTTGAGGTGACTTAAACAAGCTTGTAAACATGTCATGCCAATGTTGCTATTTTATACTTAGTGCAAAAACTGCTAAGTCTGGAATCTGTTAAACCTGATGCTATGTTTGCTTGATGCCCCACTCAAATCCATGCATGTTTTAGTATGTGAAATGATCATTTCTGGTTGTCCATGTTATGCTCTATCCATTCATGCCCTTATTTGCATATATGTCCTGCTGTAGCTTATTTATTTCTTGCTCTCAAGTTGCTATAAATTTACCTGTCAGCCTGTTGTCAGCATGATCAATTTGGAGAAGCTTGTTGTTATTGATCCATGCCTCCTATGGAGTTGCTCCAATGAAGTTATTTGATGTATGCTATGTCTATTACATGTCCATGCTCTTTATGTAATTAGTAGAGTTGATATGCTTGTTGTTTTGTGCCTCCGAAGGCAGCATCGTGATGATGTTTTTTCCATCCCAGATTCTGATTAAGTCTAGATAAATTTATTGCAACTTGCCATGCTTGTTTAAATGTGTTCTAGCAAGTTTTTGGGTGTGTTATAAGTTCATGCTTGTTGATTATCATGTCTATTTCACATCCATGCCTCTTGTTATCATGTTTGGGTGCTGTAGCATATATACACCATGCTCCAAAGTTGCTATGTTGCTGTTTTTAGACAGCTAGTTGTTATATCTTGTTTCATGTGTATGTGTTGAACCGTTGCTCCGTTTTGAGCGTGCTCTATATGAAACTTTTGTGATTTTGCATGTAGAAGAATAATATCATGGTGTTTTCATGTTTGGAGTGTGTTTGCTTGATGTTTGGGTGCGTTTTGCACCGATGACTTGCTTGTCTTGTTTTGCTCTTATCTTCTAGGCTGTAGCTCCGAATTAAATAAACTTTATATGAAACTTGACGAGAATTTCGCGTAGATCATCATGGTGCATGTTAACTTGTTGTTTAACAACTTTAACTTAAGGTTTGTTCAGATCTGGACTAATTTCAAAATAAGCATATGAGGACTTACCGGAATTGTTATATGTTGATTCCGACCTCATTTAAACTTGTTGGTTTGTGTTGTTCTTGTGTGCTTCATCCCTTGCCATGAGTTGCATCATACATACTTGTCTTGCATCATACTTGGTTGAGCATCTTGTCATGTTCTGGAGTGGTGTGTTTACCATGTTGTGTGCTTTCTTCTCGCTAGTTCTTTTCCGTTGCGGTCGTGAGGATTCGTTCGTCTGCACTTGGTTCGTCTTCAAGGCTTCTTCTTCGTCTACTTCATGGATCCGTTCTTCTTCCTTGCGGGATATCAGCCAAGATGACCATCCCCTTGGATACCTTTACTATCATTGCCATGCTTAGTTGTCTCGATGCTATCGTTATGTGTCGCGCTACCCATCATTTATTGTCAGCCTCTCCTTGTTGCCATGAAACCTCTAACCTTTGACACCTTGCCAGCAAACCGTTGTTTGGCTATGTTACCCGCTTGCTGAGCCCCTCTTATAGTGTTGTTAATTGCAGGTGAAGATGAAGTTTGTTCCATGTTGGAACTTGAAGTTTTGGGGAATATCACAATATCTATTATTATTATTAACACACCTATATACTTGGCAATGGGTGGAAGGCTTGGCCTTTTGCTCGGTGTTTTGTTCCACTCATGCCACCTTAGGAGCCGATAAACCGGCGTTATGTTCCTTGATTTTGCGTTCCTAACACGGTTGGGTATATGGGGACCCCTTGACAGTTCGTCTTTGAATAAAACTCCTCTAGCAAGGCCCAACATTGGTTTTAATTTGCTCATAATAAAAACTTAATTAATTAATTAATTGCATAGGGAGATAGCGCTACCCGAGGATTCTTTCTACATAGCATGGGGGCCAGTGCTCATGGTGTTGGCCCCAACTTGAGTCGTTTGCGGCGCCCCCCTTGGCAACTTGGGGTTTGGTTGCTGTACGCTGTGCTCATCCGGTCATGGCCTGAGACGAGATACGCGCAGCTACTATCAGGGTGTCGGCACACCGGGAGGTCTTGTTGGACTTGTTTTACCATGGTCGAAATGCCTTGTGCACGGGATTCCGAGCCTGATCGGATTGTCCCTAAGATAAGGGGTAATATTATTATTACTTCTGCTGATCATGAGAGCTTGTGATGGGCTAAGTTGGGATACCCCTACAGGGTTATGATCTTTCGAAAGCCGTGCCCACGGTTATGTGGCAGATTGGAATTTGTTAATGTCCGGTTGTAGAAAACATGACAGAGGATCCAAAATAAAACACACAACTGTGTGAGTAACCGTGACCGTCTCTTTTCACTTTGAGAAGAGAACATGGTGGGGTTATGTTTGACTCGTAGGTAGTTCAGGATCTTTAGCGATCACTACTAGTTTGCGATTGTTTGCGTAGATGATCATCTTATTCTTGTACTCGTAAGTTAGCCACCATATATATGCTTAGCCGCTGCTGCAACCTCACCACTTTATCTCTCCATACCTATTGAGCTTTGCTAGTCTTGTTATCCATGGTTATGGGATTGCTGAGTCCTCGTGGCTCACAGATACTACAACAACAGTTGCAAGTGCAGGTTTCCGTTGACTTGATGCGAGAGCGATGACCTTTGTGTTGGAGTTCTTTCTTCTTCTTCTTTAGTCTTGGGTTAGGTTCCGGGTCGGTAGCCTGGGATAGCAGATGGATGTCATTGTGTTTTTCATGTTTGCATCCGTAGTCGGATGCCTTGTATTGATGTTGGTGTATTCATGTGACTTGTATGTATATGTTGTATCCCCATGTATTTATGTAATGGTACGATGTAATGATATCCATCTTGCTAAGTGTCTGAGATGCGGTTGTGCCCCAATCACGTATGCGTCACGTGATTGGCATAGAATCCCATCTCGGGCCTGACAAGTTGGTATCAGAGCCTCGACCGACCGTAGGAGCCCCCTTGATTGATCGTAGTTTGGCCGTTGTTGAGTCTAGAAGAAAACTTTTTCAGAGTCTAGTTATATCGGAGAGTAGGAATTCTTTTTACTCCTCAGTCCCTTCGTTGCTCTTGTGAGGAATCTTGTCGTAGGTGTTTTTGAATTACTCCTCTTCCCCTTCAATTTTTTTAGGATCACGCGGTTACTTTTCGTTTGTTGCGTTGTCAGTTCTTTCATCTGGTGCATCTCTCGTCAAGTCGATTTGACCCTCCTCATATTTTGCTTCAACCCTCAGTTCTTTCAACTGACGGCGTTTCCCCTTCCGAAGTTGTCTTTCTTTTTTCCCACCCGCCCACCCCTTTTCTTCTCGGAGCCGGAGTACTTAATCGTGTATCCATCCTACTCGTGTGAAGTCTTTGCTTTCTTCCATCAGTTGTTTGAACTAGAGAATTCTCCTCTCGGTCGTCCTTCTTCATCTCTTTTCTTTTTCGGTGGATTTCAATTCAAGTTTTCCGGTATTGTTCTTATTCTTTCATCGGCTCAAGTGTTTTCCCTTGTCTCGTTCGCCTCTCGTCATTTAATTGTTCCGGTGTTCCAAAGATATACCAGGAGATTTGTCCGTGTTCCAATTAATTCGAGGTTGTGACCTCCTTTGAGTCTTTTAATCGTTTCGGTGCATCATCTCCTTTTCCTTCCAACGGTGTTTTTTTCTTTTTGTGGGCCCTAACACATAGGTCTTTTCCCAGGATCTTACCTGACTCTTCTAATTTCCCGGAGTATTCCTAAATTCTTTTCAAGTGTGACGTAAGTATGGATTCCATCAGTCACGTGCCTTCCGAAGTTTGTTTCAAATTCTTTTCATGTGTGGGTCAACCTTTCTTCTTTTCATTCTTCTGGAGCATGTCATGAGTTCTTTTTAATTTCTCGATTCTCCGAAGGCCATCATTTCAGAAGATTTCTTCGTTCCCAGTTTTCAACTTCGTCCACCAAATATTCTTCATTGATGCCTCTTCGTTCGTCTCTTTTTCGTCCGGTGCTTCATGCAAGTACTCTTTAATCAGTTCGTGATCTCTTTGTTCTCGTCATTCAATTTTCCTCAAGTGCTTCATTCTTCCGGCTATCCAGTCTCTTGTATTCACTCAATTTAAATTCTTCACGGTGGTTCGTTCTTTTCTTCACTCGGCTTTAATTCTTTAGGGTGGTCCGCTCTGGAGTTCTTTTCCGGCGTTTTCATATCAATCCATTCATTATTATTCCAATCCTACCGGTGTTTCATGAAGATTTTTGCAAGTTCGCGATATCTCTCTCTTTAATCCTATTCAAAGTGAATAAGTGATATGCAAATCCATTGCTTTAATCAATTTAATTGACGGGGGATGAGCATAACATAATTCTTATTCAATCTCGCCAAGTTGAGTTGATTCCTTCCTTCGGAGTTTATTCTTGATGAATAAATTCTAGTCCCAAGTGCTTTAATATTTTCTTCCCCGGAGTTCAAAGTTTTTCTCGGCTATCTCGTCGGAACCCCATCTAATCATTGCAAGGCTTTAATATTATTCTTTTCGTCTGTCATCTCTATCTCATTATCCTCTTGTTACCGAAATTCTTCATGGTGGTTCTTCATCATTTAATTCATTCTTCAAATTTTGAGCAATTCTTCTGGAGCAGCTCAAGCATTATTCTTTTGTGTCTCGAGATGTAAATAATTCTCCGTATTCTTTTGAAGCGCAGTTTTGCATTTCTTCCTTCATGCCATCTATTCAATCTTTTGGTTGCGGCATAATTCACCTCAAGTCTTGAGATGTTTTAATAAGTCCACAACAAGCTTATTCTTTTCGTGTCGATTTTTTCATCTTATCCTCCGTTCTTTCATTCCGTTAATTCAATTGCTTCCGGAGGCATCGTCTTGTTCATCTCGTCGAGCATCATCCCATCTTCTCGAGGTTATGTACTATCCCTTCCATTTTCAGCCGGAGTGCTTCCTAAATTCATTCGTTCGAATTATTTTTCTATCTCTTTCAACCGGAGTGGTTTCAATGTCTATCTTATCATTTATCCTCTTGGTTCTCATCTTATGCCTTGTTGCTTATTTTACTGGAGCTTCTCAAATCTCGTTCATCTCCGTTGTTTCTTTTCTTTCCCGTTGTTCAACCTCTCTAGGTTCCTTCGTTTCACTTTGTTCTTCCTTTTCTCTTCCATCTCATTCCTAAGATCTCGGGACGAGATCTCTTGTTAGTAGGGGAGTGTTGTGACACCCCGAGACCGATGCGCCAGGTGTCAGCCAGTTATGCGTGCATTGCATCAGCATGTTTTCAAAACTTGCAGCCGTCTGAGTTTGCCCGTCCTTTCCGTTGTCCGTTCTGAGCCCAGACACACTCACACGTGCCCACGGCACCTCCGGTTATTTACTTTATGAGTGGCCGGAAAAGGTTCTCGGAATGGGTGAAACTTGGCGTGTTGTCTTATTATAGCATAGGTAGACCGCCTGACAAGTTTCGTCGCGTTCGGAGTTCGTTTGATAGCCCAACGGTTAACCGTGTTCACAGCCGGAAGCCTTTTCTCTTTTGGCCCAGCACCCCTTTCACAACAGCCCCAAGCCCATTTTAATCCCCTCCATGCTCTCGGTCGTCGGATCAGGATCGTGTGGCCGAAAACCGCTCCTCATTTGGACACTCCTAGCTCCCTCTACCTATATATATGTGTCTCCCCCCAAAATTTTCGTAGGCAAACCGTAGCCCCGTCCTCCTCCGCGTGCCGGACATGTCCGCACCCCCGCCGGACATGTCCAGCCTCCACCTCACTCCGACCAATCGTGTCCCGCCACGTCAGCTCTGCCGCCTGCCGCAGCCACTCCCGCGCCTCCACGTTGCCTCCCCGCTCCCCACTTCGCAGCGGCTCGCACGAGCCCGCGCGCGGCCCGCCGGGCCCATCTGGCCGTGCCGCTCGCTTCGCTCCTCCTCGCCTCCTCCCGCTCACTCCGAGCTCGGTGCCGAGCGCCGCCGCCCTCTGCGCCGACATGCGAGATGCCGCCGCCGAGCTGCTTGATGGCTTCTCGCCCCTCGTTGGTTACCCCAAGTGGAAGGTTTGAGATGTAGTGTAGCAGAAGTTTTCCCTTGGCAAAGATACCAAGGATCGATTTCCCCTGAGACTCCCAGTTTCAACAAGAAGGTGTCAACTACCAACGGCGCCAGATATTAGCAATCAACTTGGACCTGCACACAGATACAAATAACTTTGCTCCCAACGAGTACAGAGAGGTTGTCAATCCTTCCGGCCTTGTCGTTTACAAAGGGTCAAACGCAAGTGATAATAGTGATACGTTTTGCTGCAAATAGTAAGTAAAAACAGAAAGTAAATAGCGGATGTGATCAGTGATGGTAATATGGACCGGGGTCCCATGATGTTCACTAGTGATGTCTCTCTCCCAAAAGACGATAAAACAGCTATGTGAGGTGAACGAATTACAGCTGGGCAATTGACAGAATTATGTGCGCAAACCAATGCTAACTATGTTGCAAGAAAGGTAGAGGTTCAAAGCATGGGCGGTACGCCAAGGCAAGTAGACCGAAATCCATCTGCATCTACTACTAATCATCCACCTTGAGATATCTATCCAGAACATCTCGCTGGTATTTAGTTGCGAGTCCCACCCATAGTGTAAACTCAAAGCAACAGACAACTGCATGAAAAGAACTTTGCGTAAAGTAAACAATCCTTGCACCCGCGGGCACAAGCACCGTTGTTTTTCCCCTTGTGGCAACAACACATCCCCTAGACTCATGTTTCTGTCACTCAAGCTAGTCATCGAGGGGCATGAACTCACAATCAAGCATAACGTTCCCTCTTGGAGTCACTACCTACTACTTGGCCAAAGCAATAAATAGCAACGGAGAACATGCAAGAATTACTTAAGAACATCAATATAAAAGAGGTAAATCAAATATATTACTCAAACACAATCTGAACATAATCTCACAATCCATCGGATCCCAGCAAACTCAACATAGCAACAGCATAAGGATTACATATGTGCCTCGATCATGTAGGGCAGCTCACGAGGTCTAATTAGTGAAGCACAGGAAGGGGAGGAGAACATCACATAGCTACTGGTCATGGACCCATGGTCCAAGGGAGACTACTCACAACTCATCCGGGAGGCGTCCATGGTGGTGGAGAGGCTCCCGGTGGTGATCCTCCCCTCCGGCAGGGTGCCGGGAAGGGTTCTCCTGGTGCTCCCGATCTTGGAAGCGCGGCGGCGGAAGAACAGAGATGAGATCGCGAAAAGGGTTTCCGTCTTGAGGGTTTCGGGACGCGTGTTAAATATATGCCAAAGGGGGGCATCAGCGGACGCCTGGGGGGCCCAGGCGCCCCCCCGGCGCGGCCAGGAGGGGGGCCGCGCCACCAGGGCGCCTGGAGCCCTGGTGGCCCCCCTCCGGCCCTACTTCGGCTGCCGGGAAGCTTCTGGAACGCTGATTTTTTATATAATTTTTCCGGGATTTTTCGGGCAGTTTTCGTAATGGGAAAACCTGAAATACAAAAACTACAGAAAACAGAAACTCGCACTGGGGTGCACTGAGTTAATAGGTTAGTCCAAATATGATCAAAAGTGTATGGAAGTGTATAAATATTATAACAATATCACCCAAAAGAGGCATGGAGCAAGCAGAAATTATAGATACGTTTTGGACGTATCAACATCCCCAAGCTTAATTCCTGCTCGTCCTTGAGTAGGTAAATGATAGCAAGAATAATTTCTGTGGTGACATGCTATTAACCATATATGACTTTTCATATTCATATGACAAAAGCTTACTGAGACGATGAATCTGTAGTAATTAAGTTGCCTTATGAGAAAATCACAAAGAACTGAAAGTTTTACAATATGATACTGAAACATCAAATAGATTTGTAATGAGCATGGTGTGCAAATATGATAAAGTGATATCTCGCTTGCCCCCTTTAGTGAAGCAAAACATAAATGCAGGGGCACCTCCAAGGTTTAAGTGATGACTAGATACAATGATTTCAGAATAAACGATATCATAATCATGCAAAAGACAATGCTACTTTGGGACAATGCACATTACACTCAGAATGACAATCATGCTCTCAGTAGTTGGTGCTTTAAAAGAAGGTGGAGACTCTCGAACCGTGGCTTTTGTTGGCAAGGTTGAAAACCCGTGGTCGGAAACAAAGACAAAACATGTACCAGAGCTCTTGGTTTTAAAAATAGAGGTGATAATTATTTTTTTGGATATGCATGTTTCGTCAACGAATGCTAGCAGACAACTAAATCACTTCTTGAGATGGACAAGTTTCGAGGAACGGCTCCCGAATGAGGACGATCACATCCTCTTAATCTCCTTTGTTTATCACTGCCAAAGTTTTCTGATTTCTCATGAACAAAGCGTGAAGGAGGGTTTGTTTGTTATATTAATTTTGAGCCGGGCGCACTCTTTGCCAGTTCCTTCTCGTATTATGGGTTTGCACATTAGACATGCAATCCCGGGGTGAAGCTTGTTCAACTTAAAAAGATCATGAATTAACTACTACTTCCTCATGAACTAAATAGAGGCACAAAACAGAAATGCATTTTTGAATAATTTCGAGACGGTACATGAAAGTCTCCGTTAGGAATGGCAGGTAAATACCATGTATAGGAAGGTATGGTGGACTCATATGGCATAACTGGTTTAAAAGAATTTGGATGCACAAGCAGTCAGTCCGCTTAGTACAGGTGGAGGTTAGCAAAAGACTGGGAGCGACCAACTAAAAGAGCAATGACGGTCATAATCATGCAGAGCGACAAAGCAACATTAAATCAGGCATGGAAGTTATATCGCTACTCAGAAATAAAAGATCATCAAGGCTTGACAGACTTTCTTTACAGTCTTAAATATGCGTGAGCATACGCCAAGTCAATCAAAATAAATTCTTGAAGGAAGATATTACTAAACCATACCACATCATAGGCAAACAAATCATGTTGGTACTCCAACAACACATTGGGAACCCTCCAGCTATTTGAGACTAACCATAAGAAAACATGAATTACTAAGCGCCATTATGCACGTAGCATTTTTATCATAGACATATCAACCAATGCAACAGAAGCAAACTCTCTTAATAAGATAAGCATGATAACTAAAGAGAGTTCAAGCAACCAACTAAACAAAAGCTCTTTAAAAAGATAAGCATGAAAACTAAGAGCTAAGCATGATAGTAGCTATTGAAAGACAAAGAACACACACAGCAAAGATAGACATGAAAATTCTATGTTATGTTCTAGGTAGAAGTGGAGCGTGTTTCTCTCCCACACAAAGAAAGCTGAGTTCCGACTCGTTATGAAAAGCTAAAGAAAACTAAAAAGGAAACTAAAAGCAAGACGCTCCAAGCATAGCACATAACACATGAAGTGATAAAAATATAATGGAATGAAAGACGAACTGATAATGTTGATGGAGAAGGCGATGCACGGGGGCATCCCCAAGCTTAGACGCTTGAGTCTCCTTGAATATTTCTTGGGGGTGCATGGGGGCATCCCCAAGCTTGAGCGTTTGACACTCCTGAATCTTTTTATCATCTTCCCTCGCACACTTGAAAACTCCCTTCATACATAACTCATCATAATCTGATTAGCGAGGTTAGTACCCATAATAAAATAATTGTTCCTTGCTGGAAATTAGGATATTCTTGAAGGTTTACTGTTTCTCAAGATTTCCAAAAGGTTTTTGCAAAGAAAAAGCAAGCTCAAGGTTTGCAAAATGAAGGAAAGGCAAAATAGGACATAATCTGTGAAAAACAGAACATCAGGTAGTAAATGATTTTTTTCGGGGCACTTCTGCAACTCTAATCAAAAAACTCAGAATAGACGCCCGAAAGATACAATGATGATCACAAAAAGATGATCTGGTGATTTTATACAAATTTTTCTATCCAATGACATAATCTGTTTCCTGGACAGCACGTCACAACTATTGAACTTTCTTGCAATCAGAGGCTACACTTGGCACAAAGTTGAAAAGTAAAGATACAATGATGATGCTACTGTAGTAACAACATCAATACACAACAAAAGCAAAATAAAAATTTATTCATTGTGGGCTGCCTCCCAAAAGCGCTTTCTTTTATGCCTTTAAGCTAGGCATAATGCATAGAGATCAAGTTGTATCAATTGAACCATCATCAAGATCATCAAAAAGCTCTTCAATAGTACAACTAATCTTAAGAGGACTTTCAAATAAAGGCCTCATAGAGATACTTCTAGGGAGAAGACCAAAAGGATAAAAGTCAAGGGAAGATTCATTTATAAATTCATCAAAGAGAGGTGTTTCTTCCAAAGTCTTTACAGTTTCAACCCCTTTGGCAATAGATGGATTACTTTTAGAGCGGGGAGCCTTTGGAACGTGAGCGAACTTAGGCTCCTTCTTTGCCGGAGTTTCTACCTTTTTGGTTTTGATTGAGGAGAAAGTAGTTCCTAGAGTATCAAAGATTTCCTCAATCTTGTCTAACCTAGAAGAGTAGAAGTCATGGGATTTGATGGTCTCCAAAGTTTTGAAAATTTTATGCATGGAGCTATCAAGCCTATTCAAATTCCCTTGGATCTTACGATCCAACTCGTTTATCTTATTAATGTTTGGCATCTCTAGCTCTATCTTTTCAAGTTTTTTCATAATGTGAGCTAGGGTGATGTCCTCTTGAATGCTACAAACAGGGGGATTCCCAACAAGATTTTCAGTAATACTAAGAGATTCCCAAACTGGGGCCTCTAGGAAATTTCCATTGATAGCAGTATCTAGAATAAACCTATTCCAAGAAGTAATTCCAACATAAAAATTTCTAAGCTGGATAGTAGTAGATTGCTTCTTGGTGGCTCTTTTTTGAGAATCATTAATTCTATACCAAGCATCTTTTAGACTTTCCCCACCTCTTTGTTTAAAGGTGAGAACTTCTGCCTCGCCAAAGACAAAAGGACCCGACATAATGACAACTAAAGAATGAAATAACTATTTTTGTGATTTTCGATAAAAGATACTAAGGCAAAAACTGAAAGGTAAACTAACAAGACTAAAAAGCAAAGGTAAAAGATAGCGTGCAACTCCCCTATCTTGAAGAGTGGAGTCCCCAGCAACGGCGCCAGAAAACTTTGCTTGATGGCTTCTCGCCCCTCGTTGGTTACCCCAAGTGGAAGGTTTGAGATGCAGTGTAGCGGAAGTTTTCCCTTGGCAAAGATACCAAGGATCGATTTCCCCTGAGACTCCCAGTTTCAACAAGAAGGTGTCAACTGCTAACGGCGCCAGATATTAGCAATCAACGTGGACCTGCACACAGATACAAATAACTTTGCTCCCAACGAGTACAGAGAGGTTGTCAATCCCTCCGGCCTTGTCGTTTACAAAGGGTCAAACGCAAGTGATAATAGTGATAGGTTTTGCTGCAAATAGTAAGTAAAAACAAAAAGTAAATAGCGGATGTGATCAGTGATGGTAATATGGACCGGGGTCCCATGATGTTCACTAGTGATGTCTCTCTCCCAAAAGACGATAAAACAGCTATGTGAGGTGAATGAATTACAGCTGGGCAATTGACATAATTATGTGCTCAAACCAATGCTAACTATGTTGCAAGAAAGGTAGAGGTTCAAAGCATGGGCGGTACGCCAAGGCAAGTAGACCCAAATCCATCTGCATCTACTACTAATCATCCACCTTGAGATATCTATCCAGAACATCTCGCTGGTATTAAGTTGCTAGTCCCACCCATAGTGTAAACTCAAAGCAACAGACAACTGCATTAAAATAACTTTGCGTAAAGTAAACAATCCTTGCACCCGCGGGCACAAGCACCGTTGTTTTCCCCCTTGTGGCAACATCACATCCCCTAGACTCATGTTTCTGTCACTCAAGCTAGTCATCGAGGGGCATGAACCCACAATCAAGCATAACGTTCCCTCTTGGTGTCACTACCTACTACTTGGCCAAAGCAATAAATAGCAACAGAGAACATGCAAGAATTACTTAAGAACATAAATATAAAAGAGGTAAATCAAATATATTACTCAAACACAATCTGAACATAATCTCACAATCCATCGGATCCCAGCAAACTCAACATAGCAACAGCATAAGGATTACATATGTGCCTCGATCATGTAGGGCAGTTCACGAGGTCTAATTAGTGAAGCACAAGAAGGGGAGGAGAACATCACATAGCTACTGGTCATGGACCCATGGTCCAAGGGAGACTACTCACAACTCATCCGGGAGGCGTCCATGGTGGTGGAGAGGCTCCCGGTAGTGATCCTCCCCTCCGGCAAGGTGCCGGGAAGGGTTCTCCTGGTGCTCCCGATCTTGGAAGCGCGGCGGCGGCGGAACAAAGATGAGATCGCGAAAAAGGGTTCCCGTCTCGAGGGTTTCGGGACGCGTGTTAAATATATGCCAAAGGGGGGCATCAGCGGAGGCCTTGGGGGCCCAGGCGCCCCCCCGGCGCGGCCAGGAGGGGGGCCGTGCCACTAGGGCGCCTGGAGCCCTGGTGGCCCCCTCCGGCCCTACTTCGGCTGCCGGGAAGCTTCTGGAACGCTGATTTTTTATATAATTTTTCCGGGATTTTTCGGGCAGTTTTCGTAATGGGAAAACCTGAAATACAAAAACAGCAGAAAACAGAAACTGGCACTGGGGTGCACTGAGTTAATAGGTTAGTCCAAATATGATCAAAAGTGTATGGAAGTGTATAAATATCATAGCAATATCACCCAAAAGAGGCATGGAGCAAGCAGAAATTATAGATACGTTTTGGACGTATCACGAGCCGGCTAGCTCCCTCCGCCGGCCTCGCGCCGCCGTCGGGCACCCATCTCCACCACCGACGTGCCCCTCGCCGCCGTCGTCCTACGGCCAGATCCAGACGGGAGCGACCGGATCCGCCAAGTCCGGCCGGCTTCGCCGTCATCCATGCCTCGCCGGAGATTCACCACCCCACTTCATGCCTCCATCGCCGCGCCGCCGCCATGCGCGCCGTCGGGAGCTCGAGCAGAGCGCTCGGGCAGGCGCGTTGACTGCGCATGGACCTCGCTTACCCCGCGTCGGCCACGTGGGCCGCGCCGCTTGTGGGCCGCGCGCCTCCCCGGTGGCCCACCTAGCCGGCCTGCTTCCTCCTCCCCAGCGCCGGCCCGATAGGCCCACCTCGAGCCTCCTCTGCTACTGGGCTCGGCCCATGGTGAGACGCCCTCTAAGCCTTGCCCCGTGCGCTGTTTACTTTCTGTCGCTCACTTTTTCTCTGTGTAAAAAACGGCTAAGTCCTCAGAAACTGTAATTATAGGTGCATGTTCATGTGGCTGTAACTTTTTGTGTGTATGTCCAAATGATGCACATAATATATCAAAATGACTGTGGTGATATGCTCTTCATTTTGTTCCATTGTGGCATGCTTGTTTGAGTTTATCTTGATGCCCTAATCACTGTTGCAAGAGTGCTATATGTTTAAAACTATTGTTAACTGTAATTTTTTTAGCATGTTTGAGATGTGATAACTTTGTGCATGTTTGTCCAAATGGAGCATATGATATGTCAAAATGTTTATTGTGAAGTGCTCTACATGATGGTTGCTGTAGCATTCATGTTAGGTGCCATATTGCCATGTTAATCTCTATTGCAAAAGTGCATGTGGCTGATAAGTGCTGAAACTTGTTGTGAGATGTTGTTTTGACTTGCTCAATGCTATTAATGTGATTGTCCTCATGCCACATGTCAATATGTTTTAGAAGCAAAATCATATGGTCTTTGCTATGGTGCTATCCAATTTCCATGATATGTCTTGAGGTGACTTAAACAATCTTGTAAACATGCCATGCCAATGTTGCTATTTTATACTTGGTGAAAAAACTGCTAAGTCTGGTGAAAAAACTGCTAAGTCTGGAATTTGTTAAACCTAATGCTATGTTTGATTGATGCCCCACTCAAATCCATGCATGTTTTAGTATGGCAAATGATCATTTCTTGTTGTCCATGTTATGATCTATCCATTCATGCCCTTGTTTGCATATATGACCTACTGTAGCTTATATATTTCTTGCCCTCAAGTTGCTATAAATTTACCTGTCATCCTGTTGTCAGCATGATCAATTTGGCGAAGCTTGTTGTTATGGATCCATGCCTCCTATGGAGTTGCTCCAATGGAGTTGTTTGATGTATGTTATGTCTATTACATGTCCATGATCTCTATGTACTTAGTAGAGTTGATATGCTTATTCTTTTGTGCCTTCGAACACAGCATCGTGATGATGTGTTTGCCTTCCCAGATTTTGACTAAGTCTGAATAAATTTATTGCAACTTGCCATGCTTGTTTAAATGTGGTCCAGCAAGTTTTTGGGTGTGTTATAAGTTCATGCTTGTTGATTATCATGTCTATTTCACATCCATGCCTCTTGTTATCATGTTTGGGTGTTGTAGCATATATACACCTTGCTCCAAAGTTGCTATGTTGCTGTTTTTAGGCAGCTAGTTGTTATATCTTGTTTCATGTGCATGTGTTGAACCGTTGCTCCGTTTTGAGCATGCTCTATATGAAACTTGTGTGATTTTGCATGTAGAAGCATAATATCATGGTGTTTTCATGTTTGGAGTGTGTTTGCTTGATGTTTGGGGTGCGTCTTGCACCGATGACTTGCTTGTCTTGTTTTGCTCTTATCTCCTAGGCCGTAGCTCCGAATTAAATAAACTTTATATGAAACTTGACTAGAATTTCGCGTAGATCATCATGATGCATGTTAACTCTCTGTTTAAAAACTTTAACTTAAGGTTTGTTCAGATCTGGACTAATTACTAAATAAGCATATGAGGACTTACCGAAATTGTTATATGTTGATTCCGGCCTCATTTAAACTTGTTGATTTGTGTTGTTCTTGTGTGCTTCATCCTTTGCCATGAATTGCATCATACAGACTTGTCTTGCATCAAACTTGGTTGAGCATCTTGTCATGTTCTGGAGTGGTGTGTTTACCATGTTGTGTGCTTTCTTCTCGCTAGTTCTTTTCCGTTGCGATCGTGAGGATCCGTTCGTCTGCACTTGGTTCGTCTTCAAGGCTTCTTCTTCGTCTACTTCATGGATCCGTTCTTCTTCCTTGCGAGATATCAAGCAAGATGACCATCCCCTTGGATACCTTTACTACCATTGCCATGCTTAGTTGTCTCGATGCTATCGTTATGTGTCGCACTACCCATCATTTATTGTCAGCCTCTCCTTGTTGCCATGAAACCTCTAACCTTTGACACCTTCCCAGCAAACCGTTGTTTGGCTATGTTACCGGCTTGCTCAGCCCCTCTTATGGCGTTGTTAGTTGCAGGTGAAGATGAAGTTTGTTCCATGTTGGAACTTGAAGTTTTGGGGAATATCACAATATCTATTATTATTGTTATTAACACACCTATATACTTGGCGATGGGTGGAAGGCTTGGCCTTTTGCTTGGTGTTTTGTTCACTCATGCCACCTTAGGAGCTGATAAACCGGCGTTATGTTGCTTGATTTTGCGTTCCTAACACGGTTGGGTATATGGGGACCCCTTGACAGTTCATCTTTGAATAAAACTCCTCTAGCAAGGCCCAACATTGGTTTTAATTTTCTCATAATAAAAACTTAATTAATTGTATAGGGAGTTAGCGCTCCCCGAGGATTCTTTCTACATAGCAGGGGGGGCCAGTGCTGATGGTGTTGGCCCCAATTTGAGTCGTTTGCGGCGCCCCCTTGGAAACTTGGGCTTTGGTTGCTGTACGCTGTGCTCATCCGGTCGTGTCCTGAGACGAGATACGCGCGGATACTATCAGGGTGTCGACATGTCGGGAGGTCTTGCCGGACTTGTTTTACCATTGTCAAACTGTCTTGTGCACCGGGATTCCAAGCCTGATCGGATTGTCCCTAAGATAAGGGGTAATATTATTATTACTTCTGCTGACCGTGAGAGCTTGTGATGGGCTAAGTTGGGACACCCCTGCAGGGTTATGATCTTTCGAAAGCCGTGCCCGCGGTTATGTGGCAGATTGGAATTTGTTAATGTCCGGTTGTAGAAAACTTGACACAGGATCCGAAACGAAACACACAACTGTGTGAGTAACCGTGACCGTCTCTTTTCACTTTGAGAAGAGAACATGGTGGGGTTATGTTTGACTCGTAGGTAGTTCAGGATCTTTAGCGATCACTACTAGTTTGTGATCGTTTGCGTAGATGCTCATCTTATTCTTGTACTCGTAAGTTAGCCACCATATATATGCTTAGCCGCTGCTGCAACCTCACCACTTTACCTCTCCATACCTATTGAGCTTTGCTAGTCTTGTTACCCATGGTTATGGGATTCCTGAGTCCTCGTGGCTCACAGATACTACAACAATAGTTGCAGGTGCAGGTTTCCTATGACTTGACGCGAGAGCGATGTCCTTTGTATTGGAGTTCTTTCTTCTTCTTCTTCTTCTTCAGTCTTGGGTTAGGTTCCGGGTCGGCAGCCTGGGATAGCAGATGGATGTCGTTGTGTTTTTCATGTTTGCATCCGTAGTCGGATGCCTTGTATTGATGTTGGTGTATTCATGTGTCTTGTCTGTATATGTTGTATCCCCATGTAATTATGTAATGGTACGATGTAATGATATCCATCTTGCTAAGCGCCTAAGATGCGGTTGTGCCCCAATCATGTATGAGTCTCGTGATCGGGATAGAATTCCATCTTGGGCCTGACACGGTGTCAAGCTCGAATCCGGGAGGTTCTTTACGTTTCCCTTCATACTCGGAAATCTTTAGATCTAACGAATCTAACCTCTTATTGCAAAGGGTAATCAACATATTCATGCGGTGGAGATTTACACTAACATTCTTAAGAGGTTCAAGAGACTTTCGTAATATTTCCGTTACTTTGCAAATTTTCTCAAAAACTTGTGTCTCTTGGGGGGTAGGGGGTTGCCCGAACAACTCTATCAAAGCATTATAGGAATCAAGAGTATGACTCCCCTAGAAATTTGCTCCGCAACGGTATCAATAATAAGCCTATTCCAAGGAGTTATGCCAATATATAAATTGCGAAGAAGCACAAAAGTGGAAAGCTTCCTAATAGATCTATTTTGAGTATTGCAAATTTTATACCAACATATTTTAGATTTTCCTCCTCCCTTTGTGTAAAATTAAGAACCTCACTCTCGGGAGTATTGATAATGATAGGTGTGCTAGCCATGACGGCAAGGCAAAGCGAACGGTAAACACACAACAAAAAGACGGGCGAATAAAACGACAAGGGTGAAGTGGGGGAGAGGAAAATGAGAGGCAAATAATGTAGTGCGAAGGATAAGGGTTTGTGATAGGTACTTGGTACATGACTTTTGCTTAAGCCTCCCCGGCAACGGCGCCAGAAAAGAGTCTTGATGACCCACACGTGTAGGGGATCTATTGTAGTCCTTTCGATAAGTAAGAGTGTCGAACCCAACGAGGAGCAGAAGGAAATGATAGGCAGTTTTCAGTAAGGTATTTTCTGCAAGCACTGAAATTATAGGTAACATATAGTTTTGTGATAAGGTAATTGGTAGCAAGTGACAAATAGTAAAAGTAAATAAGGTGCAACAAGATGGCCCAATCCTTTTTGTAGTAAAGGACAAACCTGGATAAACTCTTATATGAAGGAAAACGCTCCCGAGGACACATGGGAATTATTGTCAAGCTAGTTTTCATCACGTTCATCTGATTCACGTTCGTTACTTTGATAATTTGGTATGTGGGTGGACCGGTGCTTGGGTGCTGTCCTTACTTGGACAAGCATCCCACTTATGATTAACCTATATTGCAAGCATCCGCAACTACAAAAGAACAATTAAGGTAAACCTAACCATAGCATGAAACATATGGATCGAAATCAGCCCCTTATGAAGCAACGTATAAACTAGGGTTTAAGCTTCTGTCACTCAAGCAACCCATCATCTACTTATTACTTCCCAATGCCTTCCTCTAGGCCCAAACAATGGTGAAGTATCATGTAGTCGACATTCACATGACACCACTAGAGGAGAGACAACATAGATCTCATCAAAATATCGAACGAATACCAAATTCACATGACTACTTACAGCAAGACTTCTCCCATGTCCTCAGGAACAAAAGTAACTACTCACAAGACATAATATTGTTCATGATCAGAGGTGTATTAATATGCATAATGGATCTGAACATATGATCTTCCACCAAATAAACCAACTAGCATCAACTACAAGGAGTAATCAACACTACTAGCAACCCACAGGTACCAATCTGAGGTTTGGATACAAAGATTGGATACAAGAGATGAACTAGGGTTTGAGAGGAGATGGTGCTGGTGAAGATGTTGATGAAGATAACCCTCCCCAAGATGGGAGAGTTGTTGGTGATGACGGCGGTGACGATTTCCCCCTCCGGGAGGGAAGTATCCCCGACAGAACAGCTCTGCCGGAGCCCTAGATTGGTTCCGCCTCGAGACGGCGACGTCTGGTCCCGAAAGCCTCCTTCTGATTTTTCCCAGGTCAAACACCTCATATAGGAGAAGATGGGCATCCGGGGGTCATCGGATGGCCCACGAGGCAGGGGGGCGCACCCAGAGGGGGGGGGCGCCCCCACCCTCGTGGACAGGTGGTGCCCCTGGTGAATCTCTTTCACGAGATATTTTATATATTTTCTGAAACGGTGTTTCGTGGAGTTTCAGAGCTTTTTGAGTTGTGTAGAATAGGTTTCCAATGTTTGCTCCTTTTCCAACCCAGAATTCCAGCTGCCGGCATTCTCCCTCTTCATGTAAACCTTGTAAAATAAGAGAGAAAGGGCATAAGTATTGTGACATAACGTGTAATCACTGCCCATAGTGCAATAAATATCAACATAAAAGCATGATGAAAAATGGACGTATCAACTCCCCCAATCTTAGACCTCGCTTGTCCTCAAGCGAAAGCCAATATCGAAAAATATGACCACATGTTTAGAGATAGAGGTGTCGATAAAAATAAAATACGGACATGAGGGCATCATGATCACTCTTATAACAGCAACACACATATATTGTCATATGATTCTTATGCTAAAGTAACAATTCATTCACAATGTCAAGTATGAATCAGAAACTTCATTGAAAACCAACAAACTATGATCTCAATCATTGAAGCAATTGCAATTTATCATAACATCGGAAATAGTCAATGTAAGAGCATTTCAGCAAGTCCGCATACTCAACTATCGTATAGTCTTTCACAATTGCTCATACTCACGCAATACTTATGGGTATGGAGTTTTAATCGGACACAGAGAAAGATAGGGGCTTATGGTATTGCCTCCCAACCTTTTACCTCAAGGGTAATGTCAATAGAAATAGGCCATGAAAACTTACATCCAAGTGGGTATATATGTCAGGATCTTTCCAACACAATGTGCTTGCCAAAGGATAAAATGTAAAAAGGAAAGTTGATTTTCGCCTAGACTCTTATAAGGCAAGAATAATAGATAGGACCCTCATAGAGGGAAGCATAGGTTGTCATGTGCTTTAATGGTTGGATGTACAAAGTCTTAGTGCAAAAGAACATCACTTTATATTGCCACTTGTGATAGGGACCTTTATTATGCAGTCCGTCGTTTTTATTACTTCCATATCACAAGATTGTATAAAGCTTATTTCCTCCACACTAATAAATCATACATATTTTAGAGAGTTTGCGAACATGACAACTTACTTGAAGGATCTTACTCAATCCATACGTAGGTATGGTGGACTCTCATGGAAAAATTGGGTTTAAGGATGTATGGAAGCACAAGTAGTATCTCTACTTGGTGCAAGGAGTTTTGGCTAGCATGAGGGGGAAAGGCAAGCTCAACATGTTGGATGATCCATGACAATATACTTTATTTCGAATATAAGAAAACATAACCCATTATGTTGTCTTCCTTGTCCAACATCAACTCTTTAGCATGTCATATTTTAATGAGTGCTCACAATCATAAAAGATGTCCACGATAGTATATTTGTATGTGAAACCTCTCTTTCTTTATTACTTCCTATTAATTGCAAAAACTATGTTTGTCAACTCTCAACAACTTTTATTCATCATACTCTTTAAATGTGAAGTCATTACTTCCCATAAGATCAATATGATCTCTTTGATACTTATTATATTTTCTTTTATTCTCTCATGACCATGGTGAGGAAATCAAGCCCTTGACTCAACACCAATCTTTATTATATAGCTCATGGACTCGGTTACAAAGGTAAAGACCATAAAGCAAAAGCTCACAACTAGATCATGCTAACTTTATTCTACTAGATCAAGATAATACCAAAAGGATCGAACTAAGAAAAACGGTAAATATAGGAGTGTGATGGTGATACGATACCGGGCACCTACCTCAATCTTGGTAGTTGCCAAGGGGAGTGCCCATACCCATATGATTATGTCCCCTTCTTCGGAGGTGGTGATGATGGAGTTGTTGATGATGTAGGCTTGTCGTCCATCTTCCCAGGCATGGGCTCACCATCATAGAAGGATGATCGAGTCTCCGGAATACTCAAATCTGCAGCCAAACTCATCTTCTTGAATCTATATTCATACTCACAGTTTTGCTTTTGCAGGTCATAGATCTGGGCTTCGAGGTGTTTGATTTTCTCTTGGAGATTGGAGATGGCTTTCCCGAAGATCCTTGCATCCATCTTGTGGTTGTTGCCGAGCTCCGTGATCATCATCTGGTTGGCATTGAGTCCTCGTTCTACCATTCCTTGGCACTTGAAAGCTTGCTACTCCGTTGCTTCGAGTCTCGTATCCATGCTTCCGGTCCTCCTTGGCCCCTCAACATCACGGATGTGCAGCACCCCTTCACACAACTCCATGGTTTGAGGGTGATGCAACACCTCCGCGAGGTAGGGGTTGATGACCTTCTCGAAGAACTTGTCCTGGGGGCGCTGGAAGACATCATGATGATCTAGATCTGTCAGAAACAACAGCTTGAAACGAAAATAGAGGATTTTTGCGTGATACGGTGGTCAAAACCTTTGGGAGAATATATAATGAATTTTTACCGACCAAAAGGAGTAACGTGTAAGAAATCGGAGTCCGGGAGGCACACGAGGTGCCCACGAGGTAGGGGGCGCGCCCAGGGGAAGGGGGCGCGCCCTCCACCCTCGTGGACGCCTCGTGTCCTTTCCGAACTGCCTCTTATTTTTCTATTTTTCTAATATTCCAAAACGGTGAAAAATTACCATTAGAATTGTTTTGGAGTCGGTTTACTTACCATATCACATACCTCTTCCTTTTTGGAGTCTGGATCATTCTGGAAAGTGTCCCTAATGTATTCCTCCAGGGTTACGGTTTCAATAACATTAGTTTCAACATTCATAGGGTTACCTGAGATATAATGTTTGATTCTTTGACCGTTCACCACCTTCGGATTCGTGCCTTCGAAGTTGTTGATTTTTATGGCACCGGAATGATAGACCTCCTCGATAACGTAAGTACGTTTCCCATTTAGAGAGAACCTTTCCTGCAAAAAATCTTAAACGAGAGTTGTATAGAAAGACATAATCACCAACGTTAAACTCACACTTTTGTATCCTTTTATCATGCCATCTTAGGGCTCCTTTGATTCAAAGGATTTGCATAGGAATTTTGGAGCATTAGAATCCCTAGGAATTTTTCCAATGTTGATTGTTTGATTCATATGATTGAATCCTATAGGAACTTTTTCTAAGGAATTTTGTGTACTACTTCCCATATGATTTCTAGCATCCACTCAAATCTCTTTGGAAGAATCCTTTGTTTATCCTATGATGCAATCAAACAACCTAAAATTCTATAGGATCGAGATGAGCATGACATTTCAATCCTATATTTTTCCCATTCCCATGTTTTTACAATCCTGCGAATCAAAGAGGGCCTTATATGGAGACATACCCATAAGATTTTTGTATGCAGTTCTATAGGCCCATAATGCATCATCAAGTTTCTTGGACCAATTCTTTCTAGACCTATTAACTGTCTTTCGCAAAATTAATTTCAGCTCTCTACTGCTTAATTCTAGTTGACCACTAGTCTGTGGGTGATAAGGGGATGCAATTCTATGGTTAACATCATAGTTAGCAAGCATTTTACGGAAAGCACCATGAATAAAGTGTGAACCACCATTAGTCATTAAGTATCTAGGAACTCCAAACCTCGGAAAAATAACTTCTTTAAGCATCTTAATAGAGGTGTTGTGATCATCACTACTAGTTAGAATAGCTTCTACCCACTTAGTAACGTAATCAACATCAACTAAAATATGTGTGTACCCATTAGAGGAAGGAAACGGTCCCATATAATCAAAGCCTTAGACATCAAATGGTTCAATAACAAGTGAATAATTCATAGGCATTTCTTGATGTCTACTGATATTACCAGTTCTTGACATTCATCACAAGACAAGACAAACTTACGAGCATCCTTGAAGAGAGTAGGCCAATAGAAACCAGATTGCAATACCTTATGTGCAGTTCTATCTCCAGCAAGGTGTCCTCCATAAGCTTCGGAGTGGCAATTGCGTAGGATCTGTTCTTGTTTATGCTCAGGTACACAACGTCTAATAATACCATCTACCCCTTCTTTATAAATATGTGGGTCATCCCAGAAGTAATGCCTCAAATCATAGAAGAACTTTTTCTTTTGCTGGTATGTGAAGCTAGGTGGTATAAACTTAGCAAAAATGTAATTAGCATAATCAGCATACCATGGAGTAGTACGAGAAGTATTTATGACAGCTAATTGTTCATCAGGACAGCTATCATCAATAGGTTGTGGGTCATCAAGAATATTCTCTAGCCTAGACAAGTTGTCTGCAACGGGGTTCTCGGCTCCCTTACTATCAATACTGTGCAAATCAAATTCTTGCAGCAAGAGAACCCATCTAATAAGTCTAGGTTTAGCATCTTTCTTTTCCATAAGGTATTTGATAGCAGCATGATCAGTGTGAATAGTTACTTTAGAATCAAGAATATAAGGTCTAAACTTGTCACATGCAAATACAACTGCTAAAAACTCCTTCTCAGTAGTAGCATAATTTCTCTGGGCACAGTCTAGAGTTTTACTAGCATATTGGATAACATTCAATTTCTTATCAACTCTTTGTCCTAGAACAGCACCTACAGCATAATCACTAGCATCGCACATAATCTCAAAGGGTAAATTCCAGTCAGGAGGCTCGACAATAGGTGCAGAGATCAATGCTTTCTTAAGTATTTCAAATGCTTCTAAGCAATCATCATCAAATACAAAAAGAACATCTTTTTGTAAGAGATTAGTCAGGGGCCTGGATATTTTGGAGAAGTCCTTAATGAACCTCCCATAAAACCCGGCATGACCAAGGAAACTTCTTATACCTTTGATATCCTTGGGACACGACATCTTTTCAATAGCATCAACCTTAGCCTTGTCAACTTAAATACCTCTTTCAGAAATTTTATGTCCCAAGACAATGCCTTCATTAATCATAAAGTGGCACTTCTCCCAATTCAAGACAACATTAGTGTCTTCACATCTCTGTAAAACTCGATCAAGGTTGCTCAAGCAATCATCAAAAGAAGTTCCGTAAACGGCGAAATCATGCATGAAAACCTCAACAATATTTTCACAAAAATCAGAGAATATAGCCATCATGCATCTTTGAAAGGTAGCACGTGCATTACATAAACCAAATGGCATACGTCAATAAGCAAAGGTACCGAAAGGACAAGTAAAAGTGGTTTTTCCTTGATCCCCTTTTGACGCAGGTATTTGAGAGAAACCAAAATAACCATCTAGAAAGCAAAAATGAGTATGTTTGGATAACCTTTCTAGCATTTGATCAATCAAAGGCAAAGGGTAATGATATTTCTTAGTAACTTTATTTAATTTGCGGAAATCAATTACCATCCTATAACCTGTAACAATTCTTTGTGGGATCAATTCATCTTTATCATTAGGAACAACAGTCATACCTCCCTTCTTAGGGACACAATGGACATGACTTACCCATTGGCTATCAGCAACTGGATAGATTATACCTGCCTCTAGAAGCTTTAGTATTTCCTTCCTTACCACTTCTTTCATCTTAGGATTTAAAATTCATTGATGATCAATAACCGGTTTAGCGTTCTCTTCTAATTTTATCTTGTGTTGGCATAAAGTGTGTCGGTGTACAAAAAGGGGGGGGGTACCCTTTTTGTACCCCTATGACTGTGCACGGGCAGTCTGAGCCGCGGGCACCGCTGCACCAAGAAAGGCAAGGGAGGTAAGCCAGGGTAAGACCGAAGCTCAAGAGGACTGGAGCAACACCAAGACCAAGACCACGAAGAGCAAAGGGACGAAGCAGGTTCCCCCGGCAAGATCCTTGCGTGGAGCCAGTTTTAGCAGCCCCGGCAAGATCCTTGCCAGGGCCGGCTTTAGCAGCCCCGGCAAGACCCTTGCAGCGGCAACCCGCCCCTCGCCTACGGAGCAAATCACCCTTGAGTCCACTACCCCCATGGGGCAAGGATTCGGGAGACATCCCCGTAGTGGCATGCATATATTTGTGAAGACATTCAAGATCAGATACGCACTAAGAAGACAACGACCCTTGGCGGGATCCCAGCCGAGGAAGACCACAAGACCTCCGGCAAGCACCTTGCCGGGGATGGCAGCAGGCGCCGCGGCAAGACCCTTGCCGGGGCCCCGGCAAGGCCCTTGCCGAGGACATCCGCAGGGCCACCATCAGGCCCACGCCGACTAAACTTCCATCGCCTTATGCAGCTACCGACCCAACCAGCTGGGCAGGCACCTACGTGGCGGCATGCAGATCTTCGTGAAGATCCACCATTGCGCCACCTCAGCTGCCTGCCTACCTACATGGCATCTCAGGCATCGCTGGCCAGGGCGCGTGTCGACACGAGAAGGAGCGGCGACGGACAAGACAGATCTCTCCCCCGTCCCCGATAAAGCAAGGACACCTAAGCAGGACGCATTAAATGCGCCTTGTCATGTAATGCGAGGGATAAACTCGCATCACTGTACCCTTTCCACCTCTGTGTGCCACTGTGGCACCCCCTTTTTCTATAAAAGGAGGCCCGAGGCGACGAGGAGGGGGATTCGGCTTTTCGGAGCTCCTCACGCCCCATAGCTAGCTGAAGAACACAGATATACAATCCACCAAAGCAGGAGTAGGGTTTTACGCATCCTCGCGGCCCAAACCTGGATAAACAAACCGTGTGCTATCTGTTTGATCCGCTCTTCTCTCAACCCCGCGCCCCGCTAACTGTAGTAGGGATTCTTGTGATCCCATAGGTGTCGTTCCAATACACCGACATCTTTGGCGCGGCAGGTAGGGGGTTCGCAGTTGTGAGAATCGACTTTAGCAGTTAGTTCGACGCTTCTTCATCATCATGGCACCCAAGAAGAAGACGACGGTGGCGGTTGGCCAGTCGGAAGCCGGACAGCCCGTCCCGACGCGGGCGAGCAGCGGACCGGTCGTGGAAAGGACCCGGGGTGCTGCTCGCGAACACCAACACCATCCCAGCAGCCGGAGTTTGGAAGGTGGCGATGTTTGTGCACCTGGTAACGGGCCACACACCACCAAATCCAAAGACGGAGCCAGGCCCTCCGCGGGTGGCGCGGGGCCCTCCAGGATCGCTGCCGCTTCACTCGAAGGCGACGCAAGGACCTCCAGGACTCCCACGCCGGCGCCAGCAGCGCGCTCCTCCCAAGCAGCGCGCGACGAACGGCGTCATCACGCCGAAGACCCCGGGCGTCGCCGCGGGAAGAGCCCCGAGCGCCACTCCCGAGACGTAGAAGAACTGCTCGCCCGCCGAAGCACTGGTGGAAATGGCATGCGACCGCGGGATCGTGATGGAGCTCCTCCTGACATGGTCAGGGGTCGAAGCGCGTCGCGGTCCGTGTAGGTTGCGCTACCGCTAACCCCAGCAGAAGCCCTGGCGCGCGCGCAGTTGCTCCTTGACTTTCCTCCCGTTACGGTGAAACTCGACGAATGGAGAGCCACCATTCGAAGCCTTGTTGCGGTCGCCAACAAGGATGAACCAAGTCCAGCGAGGCCCCCGGGTCGACGTTCCGATGGGGTCCCACGCACCAGTGGCGAGAGGACTGGCAGCACCGCGGCCACGGTGCATTCGTCTCCTCCTTGCCCGGTAACGCGTGTGTCGACTCGTCGAGACGTTGCGGGTGACGACATCTCCATAGCGTCGTCCGACCCACGGACCCACGGCGACCAGCGTTAAGTTCTTCAGGAGCGAGCTCATGAAGACGCTCGAACCACCTTCGAGCGCTGGCGCGGAGCGCGCCACCAGTCAGACAGGTGAGCAGGGCCTGCTGCGAACCACCCAGCACCGGAGAACCCTGGAGGTCTACCTTACGAGGTAGGCTCTCCTGCTTTTACCCGTGAGCTGCGGTAGTTCAAGTGGCCCACTCACCGGACCTTCAAGCCCGACGTTGGCGAGAAGTACAATGGCAAGACCCACCCGTCGGAGTTCCTCAGCATCTACACCATCGCGATGCAAGCTGCCGGAGCCCGCGACGATAAGGTGCTTGCGAATTACTTTCCCTTGGCTCTTAAACCCAACGCCATGTCGTGGTTGATGCACTTGCCGGTAGACTCTATTTCCTCCTGGTCGGATTTGTGCCATGAGTTTGTTGGCGCCTTTACTGGAGGTCACCAAGCCCATGGCCAAGCAAGTGACCTGCACGTCATTCCCTAGAAGGGAGGCGAGAGTCTACGCAAGTATATACAGAGGTTCAGCCGGGTACAGTACAATATCCCAGATGTTCACCCTGCCGCCATCATCAGCGTGTTCCATCAGAACGTGCGTAACCGCAAGATGCGTGAAGAACTGGCAATGACCAAGGTGAAAGATGTGGCGGAACTCTATGTTCTTTCTGATAGATGTGCCCGGGCTGAAAAGAGAAGGAAGTACCCTGGCGAAGATGCTGGCGTGGAAACCGACTCTTCAGATGAGGATACTGCCGCCCCGGCGAAGAAAGGCCGGCGCCGCAACATGAAGCGCAAAAGTAAAGCTGTGCTTGCCGTCGAGGGATCTGATGATGCCGGCTCCGCCAAGAAAACCAAGGCGGGTGGCCCCGGCAAGGAAATTGACGGGTGTGTCTCCTGCCGGGCCTAGGCGGCTGCCGAGAAGCCAGGAAACTCCGACAAGCAATACTGCAAGATGCATCGCACCAAGGGCCATGATCTCCACAACTACCGATAGGTTGAGCTCCTTGCTGAGAAGCAGAGGGCTGAATATGAGAGGCGGGACAAGGAGAAGGGCCATGACGGTGCTGAGGGGTCCGGCAAGAAGCGTGACGGCCAAGCAGGCCATCGCGGCAAGGATAAACAACAGGAGAGGCCCGCCCGGGGCCATGACAAAAAGCCAGAAGACGACGATCGTGAAGAGGACGACGAGTCCGGCGACCAAGAGTTTCAGAAAGCCACAGAGGCCATGTGCGTCGATGGCGGCGCCTCGCTGCATACTTCTCACCGCCAGCTTAAACAGTGGGCGCGTGGGATTACAGCGGCGGAGCCATCGTCTGATGCCCGAAAGCCGCTGAAGTGGTCCAGCACGCCTATCATTTTTGACACTGAGGATCACCCCGACCGCACTACTGTGATCGGGTGCTTGACATTGTTGGTTTCACCAACGATACGCAACCTCAAGGTGACAAAGATGCTAGTCGATGGCGGGGCCAGCCTAAACTTAATCTCACCTACCGTGATCGAGAAGCTACAGATTCCTGACGGAGACCTCGAGGAAACGGGCACGTTTCAGGGGGTCAACCCGGGAAGAAGCCAACCAAAGGGGAAGGTCACGCTGCCCGTGACTTTTGGGAGTGATCTGAACTACAGGACAGAAAGGATCATGTTCGATGTCGCCAAGATCCCCTTGCCCTACAACGGGATCCTTGGCCGCCCAGCGCTGGCCAAGTTCATGGCGGCGTCACACTACGCCTACAACACCCTGAAGATGCCAGGACCTGTGATGATCATCACCATACCCTCCGATAAGAAAGATGCGTTGATTTGTGCTGACCAACTATACAAACAAGCAGTTGCAGCAGCTGCCGCCACTAGGGCACTTGCTCCTGCCACTGGAGCCCCGGGCGGGAAGAAGAAGAAGAAGACCGGTGAGACCTCGGACACCCACTCCGGCAAGCGCACCTCTTCGGAGTGTAGTGCTCCCGTCGAGGACGTGCCAGAGAGCTCCACCGGCGGAAACAAGAAGTCCAGGGCCACACCGTCGGGAACCAAGAAGGTTTCTGTCAAGAAGGACGTCACAGGAGGGGCTTTCACCATAAGCTCCACCCTTGACGACAAATAGGAAGATGCGCTCGTCACTCCTGCGGGCAAATGTCGATGTGTTTGCATGGCAAGCATCCGACATCTCCGGCGTTCCCAGGGAGGCGATTGAGCACCACCTTGCTATTTGTCCTCATGCGCGGCCCGTCAAGCAGAAGGTCAGGAAGCAAGCTTTGGAACGACAAGAGTTCATCACAGAGGAGATCCGGAAACTGGAAGCAGCGGGTTTGGTAAGAGGAGTGCTCCATCCAACGTGGTTGGCCAATCCAGTGGTAGTGCGCAAGGCAAATGGGAAGTGGAGGCTGTGTATTGATTACATAGATATAAATAAGGCTTGTCCCAAAGACCCCTTCCCGTTGCTGCGCGTCGACCAGATTGTTGACTCCACGGCTGGGTGTGACCTGTTGTCGTTCCTCGATGCCTACTCCGGCTACCATCAGATCTTCATGACAAGAGAAGACGAAGAGAAGACAGCATTCATCACCCCATGTGGTACGTATTGTTTCGTACGAATGCCTTTCGGGTTGAAGAATGCTGGCTCAACGTTTCCAAGGGCAGTCCAGATTGGTTTTGAACCCCAGCTCCATAGAAATATGGAGGCTTATATGGATGATATAGTGGTCAAAACCAAGAACAGGGCAACCCTTATGCCGGATTTACAAGAAACATTTGCAAACCTACGCAAGATCAATCTCAAGCTGAACCCTAAGAAGTGCGTCTTCGGCGTCCCGTCCAGCAAGCTTCTCGGGTTCTTTGTGTCACAGCGTGGGACAGAGGCCAATCCGGACAAGGTCAAAGCTATAGAACAGATTGAAGCACCCAAACGGGTCAAGGATGTGCGTCGGCTTGCGGGCTGCGTCGCCACCATGAGCAGATTCATTTCCAAGTCCGCCGAGTGCGCCCTCCCCTCTTTCAAGATTTTGAAAAAGGCGGGCCCAATGGAGTTGATGCCAGAAGCCGAAGCAGCATTGCAAGATTTGAAGAGGTATCTTTCCTCCACGCCAGTACTAGTTGCGCCTAGGCCACAGGAACCGTTTCTGCTATACCTGGCGGCAACGAACCAGGTGGTCAGCGCCGCACTAGTGGCACAGAGAGAAGTTGATGGCGAGGTGATAGTAGCGACAGAGCCTGATGCCGTTGGTGCAGAGGCGACACGGTCGGTTGGAGTGCCGCCGAGGAAGAAAATGATGCAGCACCCGGTCTACTTTGTTAGCTCCCTCTTGCAGGGGCTAGATCAAGGTACTCCGGCGTGCAGAAATTGCTCTTCAGCCTTCTTATGGCCTCGAGGAAGCTACGTCACTACTTCCAGGCACACGAGATCACTGTCGTCACTCGCCTCCCTCTGTAACGGATATTGCACAATCCCGATGCAACGGGAAGAATTGTAGAGTGGGCACTGGAGCTGTCCAGCTTTGGCCTTTGAAAGTACCTCGACGATTCAAAGCCGAGTCCTGGCGGAGTTCGTTGCAGAATGGACCGCGACGCCTGATGAAGAAGCCTAGGAAACTGCTCTCCTCGGAAAAGAGGCGAGTTGCGACTGGATCATGTACTTTGATGGAGCTTTCTCCTTACAGGGCGCCGGGGCTGGCGTACTGCTCGTCGTGCCCACCGGAGAGCACCTCAAGTACGTGGTCCAGATGCACTTCCCCAGGGAGGTATCAACGAACAATACTGCCGAATAGGAGGGGCTGCTTGCTGGTCTTAGGATCGCGGAAGACCTCGGAATCAAGAAACTCATTGTGAGGGGCGATTCACAGCTTGTCGTCAAACAAGTCAACAAAAATTACCAGAGCCCGTTGATGAAGGCCTATGTCGATGAAGTGAGAAAGCTGGAAGAGCGTTTTGATGCTATACAGGCGGAGCACGTTCCCCGAGCAGAGAACGATATCGTCAATTACCTGTCAAAGCGCGCTACCCTCAAGTTACCTGTGGAACCAGGTACCTTTGTGCTTCAGCTTTCTCAGCCATCCGTTGATCCATCAACAGAGCAAAACAAGAGGAGGAAATCAGGGCCTGGCAAGTACTTTCCCGCCGAGCTCCCCGGAGCTGTCGGCAAGGATGTTGCCGGGGACACTAAGCCCGCCACGGGACGGCTAGCTCCGGCGGATCGTCAAGCTCTTGCCGTCGAGACAGCCGCTCCTATAGCAGAGGAAATGCCTTTAGTCCTCGCCGTCGAGCCCCAGGCTCCAGCGTGGGCACAGCATACCGTCCGATTCCTCCAAACTGGGGAACTTCCTGAGGAGCAGGAAGAAGCGAAAAAGGTAGCCCATCGATCTGCTATGTACCAGTTCGTCGATGACGTCCTGTACAGAAAGAGACCGAACGGCGTGAAATTGAAGTGTATCCCTCGAGAGGAAGGACTGGGGCTGTTGGCAGAGATACATGGAGGCATATGTGGATCCCACATATGGTCAAGAGCCCTTGCCGGCAAGGCATTTCAGCAAGGCTTCTTCTGGCCCACTGCCCTCCAGGATGCGACGACACTGGTCACCAGGTGTGAAGCGTGTCAGTTCCATTCAAAGAAACTTCATCAACCAGCTCAAGCCCTTCAAACTATTCCTCTCTCCTGGCCCTTCTCGGTCTGGGGGCTCGACATACTGGGCCCTTTCCCTCGCGCTGTCGGGGGCATTGAGTACTTGTACGTCGCAATCGACAAGTTCATAAAGTGGCCAGAGGTGGAGGCAGTGAGGAAGTTCACAGCTTTGTCAGCCGTCAAATTCTTCAAGGGACTAGTGTGTTGTTTTGGTGTACCCAACAGGGTCATCACCGACAACGGCACACAGTTCACAAGCCACTCCTTCATGCAATATACCCAAGACCTCGGTAGCAAAGTCTGTTTCGCTTCCGTTGCTCACCCACGAAGCAATGGTCAAGCTGAGGGAGCAAACGCTGAAGTGCTGCGAGGCTTAAGGATAAAGACCTTTGACAGGCTGCGCAAGAGTGGAAGGCGCTGGATTGATGAGTTGCCGACGGTTCTTTGGTCGATCAGAACGATGCCAAATCAAGCCACCGGCCAGACACCCTTTGCCCTAGTATACGGGGCAGAAGCAGTTCTCCCCACTGAACTGATATACGGGTCACCTCAAGTGCTTGCTTATGATGAGCTTGAGCAAGAGCAACTGCGGCAAGATGACGCAACGCTCCTTGAGGAAGATCGTCTTCGGGCGGCTGTGAGAGCAGCACGCTACCAGCAAGCCTTGCGCCGCTACCATAGCCGCAAGGTCTGTGCCCGAAGCTTTGAGGAAGGCGACCTTGTTCTTCGGCGCGTTCAATCAGCCAAGAATACCAACAAGTTGAAGCCGAAGTGGGAAGGCCCTTACCGGGTAATACGAGTCACCAGGCCTGGCGCAGTCCGCCTGGAGAACGAAAATGCCGTTCCGGTGAGCAACTCCTGGAACATTGAGCATCTTCGCAAGTTTTACCCATGAGGCACGGCTTGCCGGCCCCCCCGGCAAGCCACCTTTTGTACAAGCCTTGCCGACAAGGCATGTAACCCTTTGTACAAAGCCAGTCGCAGACCCTGAGCATAAAAAAATGAAGCACTAGCGCCCTAAGTTATAGCATGCATGCTAGGTCGAGTCTCGTCCTTGGTTAGGGTTGATAGTGCTTAGCGGCAGCTAACCCCTAGCTTAGAGGTTGAGTTTGCATCCCTTTGTCTTTCTTTATCTTCTTTGGTTCACAGGACACATAGATATCCTTGTTGAAACCACTTGGGGAGAAGAAAAAGGAACATACCAGCATCTAGGCCCCGGCAAGCCAGTATTACCGAGGGCTGCAAGAGCAAAGATTCACCCACAACAAACCAGGGTTGCCGGGGGCTGCAGCTTCAGATAAGGTCTTCATTTCTTATCATGCATTCCATTATGGACTGAGGTATGTGAAACCTCATTTTTTAACTTAAACTACCATGCTCCCATAACTCTAGGCCCTAGGGCTCGTTCCTGGAACCATGTTTGGTCGTAGTCGCGGCAGCGAAAGGATGAAACAAGGAGCCTGAACCCGCCTCATCCCTGCCTCCGCCAAAGGTGTGAGAAAGGTAGAGCGAAGTGGGGAAACGGCGAGGCCTGTTGCCGGGCGAGAAAGTGTTTATCTTAAAGATATCAAGGACTTATTCCATGTCGTGGGTTTCACCCACAAACAAATGACCCGGCAAACATCCCTTTTTCATTAAAAACATTCCACTAGGTACAGTCCATAGGGAATGAAAAACATGAACAAGGGGATTACAAGTTTTAAATTTAACAGGCCCCCGAAGGCTTACAAACTAAAAAGAGATAAGATGCCCGTAATCCCTTTCTTGTCCCTCTCCTCAGGAGGCAGGTCAAGGAGGCGAGAAGGGTGAAAGGAGCGCCTAGCTAACTACGGGTGGGAGAAGACACCGAGAAAACATCTTGGTGGCCGCCCAAAGGCTGGATGGTGATGGCGGCGCCGGAAGCAGAGCTCGAAGACGAGGCGGCAGGACGTCAGTACGCGTCGAAGGCGTTGGTGCCCGCGTACTCCGACATGACGGCCTTGCCGCCCGCCCTCTTCCTATTCTGCAGCCCCCCAACGCCAGCCGCCCAAGGGGACGGGCCCGAGAAGTTCAAGGAGCCAGCGACACGGATGATGGGGTCACCGGTGCCGCATGGAATGGCGCCCGACACCTAGTCGGACCCGTCATCCTGCCGCCTACCACCCTCGTCGTCGTTGTTGCTATCTTCCTCGTCACTCTCGCTCGAGGAGGAATCTTCGTCATCAGAAGAGCTCTCCACGCAGCACCTTGCATGAGTCCCGAAGTGCATGAAGACCTTGACGGAAAGAAGGCCACCCTCCATCAACTTAAAATGGAAAGTGAGCCCATCCGTCAAGCTATGGATACGAGCAAACGTCTTCCATCCCCGATGGAGATACATCACATGAGGAGCAGGGAAGTCGACGCGGTCCCGCGTGCCACTGATCCCGCAACCCGTCATGTGCAGCCGCAATGACTCTGGCGGATCCAACTCCATCTCCCGCGCAAATGGAGTCGGGAGACGAAGGCGACGGCATGGCGGCCGGCACAACTTGACAAAGAACTCACAAGGGTCATCCCCAACATGGCCCTCCATTGGAGGAGGAGCTGCTGGCGGGGGCGAGGCCGGCGGGCCACCCCGTCCTCCTCTTCCCCGAGCGCCCCGGCCTCGCCTACGGCCTCGCCCCCTCCCCCTTCCCCTCGCGGTCAGCTCTACCACCGCAGGCGCAGGAGAAGGAGGGACGAATTGTCGAGCGGCGACCCTCGCCGCCACTGTTCAAGGGCCGGGATTTCCTCTCTCCATGACGAATGGAAGAGAGGAGCAGAAGCTGAAGGAGGAAGAAGATGGAAGAATGCAGGACGCCATCCCTCCCCTCCCGCTCTTTATAAAGAGACGGGGCTGGGGCTCGACCGCCCCACTCGGCCAATCAAGACATGGAAGGCGCAGAGAGCCAGAACCGACCCGCCACCCCAACCAGCGACGGCTCGGTTTCCCGCCTCCACCGTTTGCCACCCCAGGCGCATGGGAGACACGTGGCAGACGTGCAGAACTGAGGGGACGGGTGAGGCGACCTCTCCCCACCCCGTGATCGTGGGGAGTGGACGCCTTGAGGACCGCGCCTCGGCCCCATTCAGTAAATGGGCCGTGCCTCCATGCCTCCCTCCGTTTATGGGGAAGGCGCAAACCGCCCCTTAACTGCGACGTGACGCATGCCTGTGGGAACCAACCCCGTGCATGTCGCCCACGTCACGCACACCCTTCCACACCGCGCCACGCACGCGGATCGTGGGAGGCGCAGCGCGCGAAAAATCTTACCGCGATAAAAACCGCCCCGCCTGCCCGCGCACCGTTTTCTGGGCCTGGCTCAACACTGCGTTGCGCTTATGTGTGGCCCAGGCCTGGGGGCTCCTATCGGTGTACAAAAAGGGGGCTACACTTTTTGTACCCCTATGACTGTGCACGGGCAGTCTGAGCTGCGGGCACTGCCGCACCAAGCAAGGCGAGGGAGGTAAGCCAGGGTAAGACCGAAGCTCAAGAGGACTGGAGCAACACCAAGACCAAGACCACGAAGAGCAAAGGGACGAAGCAGGTTCCCCCGACAAGATCCTTGCCGGGAGCCAATTTTAGCAGCCCCGACAAGATCCTTGGCCGGGGCCGGCTTTAGCAGCCCCGGCAAGACCCTTGCCGCGGCAACCCGCCCCACGCCTACGGAGCAAATCACCCTTGAGTCCACTGCCCCCATGGGGCAATGATTTGGGAGACATCCCCGTAGTGGCATGCAGATCTTTGTGAAGACATTCAAGATGAGATACGCACTAAGAAGACGACGACCCTTGGCGGGATCCCAGCCGAGGAAGACCATAAGACCTCCGGCAAGCACCTTGCCGGGGATGGCAGCAGGCGCCGCGGCAAGACCCTTGCCGGGGCCCCGGCAAGGCCCTTGCCGAGGACATCCGCACGACCACCATCAGGCCCACGCCGACTAAACTTCCACCGCCTTATGCAGCTGCCGACCCAACCAGCTGGGCAGGCACCTGCGTGGCGGCATGCAGATCTTCGTGAAGACCCACCATTGCGCCACCTCAGCTGCCTGCCTGCCTACATGGCATCCTAGGCATCGTTGGCTAGGGCACGTGTCGACACAAGAAGGAGCGGCGACGGACAAGACAGATCCCTCCCCCGTCCCCAATAAAGCAAGGACACCTAAGCAGGACGCATTAAATGATCCCTCACATTACATGACAAGGTGCATTTAATGCATCTTGCTTAGGTGTCCTTGCTTTATCAGGGACGGGGGAGGGATATGTCTTGTCCGTCGCCGCTCCTTCTTGTGTCGACACGCGCCCTGGCTAGTGATGCCTGGGATGCCATGTAGGCAGGCAGGCAGCTGAGGTGGCGCAATGGTGGGTCTTCACGAAGATCTGCATGCCGCCACGCAGGTGCCTGCCCAGCTGGTTGGGTCGGCAGCTCCATAAGGCGGTGGTAGTTTAGTCGGCGTGGGTCTGATGGTGGCCCTGCGGATGTCCTCGGCAAGGGCCTTGCCGGGGCCCCTGCAAGGGTCTTGCCGCGATGCCTGCTGCCATCCCCGGCAAGGTGCTTGCCCGAGGTCTTGTGGTCTTCCTTGGCTGGGATCCCGCCAAGGGTCGTCGTCTTCTTAGTGCGTACCTGATCTTGAATGTCTTCACAAAGATCTCCATGCCACTACGGGGATGTCTCCCGAATCCTTGCCCCATGGGGGCAGTGGACTCGAGGGTGATCCGCTCCGTAGGCGTTGGGCGAGTTCCTGCGGCAAGGGTCTTGCCGGGGCTACTAAATGGCTCCCGGCAAGGATCTTTCCGGGGGAACCTGCTTCGTCCCTTTGCTCTTTGTGGTCTTGGTTTTGGTGTTGCTCCAGTTCCATCGAGCTTCGGTCTCACCTTGGCTCACCTCCCTTGCCTTGCTTGGTCCGGCGGTGCCCGTGGCTCAGACTGCCCGTGCACAGTCATAGGGGTACAAAAAGTGTACCCCCCTTTTTGTACACCGACAATAGGTTTCGTTCCAATACACCGACAAAGTGGGACTAACGCCCTTAAGATCATCCAGAGTATATCCAATAGCAGCACGGTGCTTCTTCAGAGTTATCAATAATTTTTATTCTTCCCGCTCTGAAAGGTTAGCACTGATAATAGCATGATATATCTCCTTTTCATCTAGATAAACATACTTAAGATTATCAGGTAAAGGTTTGAGTTCAAACACGGGATCACCCTTGGGTGGAGGATCCCCTAGGATTTCAACAGGCAAGTTGTATTTCAATACGGGTCCCTGCTTAAAGAATATTTCATCTATTTCCCTTCTCTCATTCATATACATATCATTTTCATGGTCTAGCAGATATTGTTCTAAGGGATCGTTAGGAGGCACAACAATAGAAGCAAGGCCAATAATTTCATCCTTACTAGGTAATTCTTTATCATGGGATTGTCTACGAAATTTAGCAAAGTTAAAATCATGAGACATATCCCCTAAACCAACAGTAACAATATCTTTTACGCAGTCTATCTTAGCATTAACAGTAATCAAGAAGGGTCTACCAAATATAATGGGACAAAAATCATCTTGTGGGGAACCAAGAACAAGAAAATCAGCAGGGTATTTAACTTTCCCACACAAGACTTCAACATCTCTAACAATCCCAATTGGTGAAATAGTATCTCTGCAAGCTTAATAGTGACATCAATACCTTCAACGGGTGCAATATCATGCATAATTTCATCATATAACGAAATAGGTATTACACTTGCACTAGCACCTACATCACATAAACCATGATTGCAATGATCTCCTATTTTAACGGAAATAACAGGCAAGCCTACAACTGGTCTATGTTTATTCCTAGCATCGGGCTTGGTTATTCTAGCAGCTTCCTCTTGGAGGTAAATAACATGTCCATCAAAATTTTCAACCAAGAGATCTTTGACAATAGCAACACAGGGTTCAACTTTAATTTTCTCAGAGGGTGTAGGTGTTCTAGTATTACTCTTACGAACCACAGTTGAAGCTTTAGCATGATCCTTTATTCTAACAGGGAAAGGTGGTTTCTCAATATAAGCAGTTGGAACAATAGGATCAACATTATAGGTGATAGTCTTTTCTTCAACTTTAATAGGTAAAACTACTTTTACTTCAAGGGGAGGATGGTATTTAAACCACTTCTCCTTGGGAAGATCAACATGAGTAGCAAATGATTCACAGAAAGAAGCTACTATCTCAGAGTCAAGTCCAAATTTAGTGCTAAACTCACGGAAAACATTGGTATCCATAAAAGCTTTAACACAATCAAACATAGGGGTCATACCTGACTCCTTACCTTCGTCAAGATCCCAATCTTTAGAGTTGTTTTTAATTCTTTCCAATAAATCCCATTTGAATTCACTAGTCTTCATCATAAAAGAACCAACACAAGAATTATCGAGCATGGTGCGATTATTGAGAGAAAGCTGAGCATAAAATTTTTGAATGATCATTTTTCTTGAGAGCTCATGATTGGGGCGTGAATATAACATTGACTTAAGCCTCCCCAAGCTTGAGCGATGCTTTCTCCTTCATGAGGCCAAAAAATATATATATAATTACGATCACGATGAACCTGATGCATATGGTAGACCTTCTGATGAAATTCCAACTTCAGTCGATTATAGTTCCTTGATCCAATATCATTGCATAGCCTAAACCATGTCAATGCATCTCCCTTTAAAGATAAAGGGAAGACCTTCTTCTTGATAACATCCTTAGGCATACCTGCAAGCTTAAATAATCCACAAACTTCATCCACATAGATTAGGTGTAAATCGGGATGCAGTGGTCCGTCTCCTGTAAAGGGATTATCTAGCAGTTTCTCTATAATACCCAAAGGAATTTCAAAGGAAACATTTTCAGTAGGTTCAGTAGGTTGTGGAGCAAATCTTTGCTCTTCTGGTCGGGGTGAAGATACCCCAAACAAGCCCCTCAAAGCATGATGAGCCATAGTAACAAGTGACAGTAAATTTCAGCACACTATATAAATTTTTCCTTACCAAGTTCCACTTACCAAAGGCGCTTCACTCCCCGGCAACGGCGCCAGAAATTCTTCTTGCTACTTCTCGATCTTGCATTGTATTCCCTCGAAGAGGAAAGGGTGATGCAGCACAGTAGCGTAAGTATTTCCCTCAGTTTTTGCGAACCAAGGTATCAATCCAGTAGGAGACCACGTGCGAGTCCCTCGCACCTGCACAAACAAATAACAACTTCACAGCCAACACGATAAGGGGTTGTCAATCCCTTTACGGTCACTTACGAAAGTGAGATCTGATAGATAGGATAGTATAATATTTTTGGTATTTTTGGATATAAGAACAGAAAGTAAATAAAGCAAAGTAAAGTAGATGAAAGATTAATATGTTGAGAATAGACCCGGGGGCCATAGGTTTCACTAGTGGCTTCTCTCATGATAGCAAAATTCTGCGGTGGGTGAACAAATTACTATCGAGCAATTGATAGAAAAGCGCATAGTTATGAGAATATCTAGGCATGATCATTATATATAGGCATCACATCCGTGATAAGTAGACCGAAATGATTCTGCATCTACTACTATTACTCCACACATCGACCGCTATCCAACATGCATCTAGAGTATTAAGTTCATAAGAACAGAGTAATGCTTTAAGCAAGATGACATGATGTAGAGGGATAAACTCAAGCAATATGATATAAACCCCATCTTTTAATCCTCGATGGCAAGAATACAATACGTGCCTTGCTGCCCCTGCTGTCACTGGGAAAGGACACCGCAAGATTGAACCCAAAGCCAAGCACTTTTCCCGTTGCAAGAACTATAAATCTAGTAGGCCAAAGCAAACCGATAATTCGAAGAGACTTGCAAGGATATTACAATCATACATAAAAGGTTTCAGAAAAGAATCAAATATTTATCAAATATAATCTTAATCATAAACCCACAATTCATCGGATCTCGACAAACACATCGCAAAAAGATTACATCGAATAGAACTCCTCGAAGATCGAGGAGAACTTTGTATTGAGATCCAAAAAGAGAGAAGAAGCCATCTAGCTAGTAACTATGGACCCGAAGGTCTGTGGTAAACTACTCACAACTCATTGGGGAGGCTATGGCATTGATGTAGAAGCACTCCGTGGTAGATCCCTCCTTCGGCGGAGCTCCGGAACAGGACCCAAGATGGGATCTCACGGGAACAGAAGGTTGCGGCGATGGAATTAGGGTTTTCTCTCTTGCCTCAATGTTTTCAGGGTACATGGATATATATAGGAGATAGGAGGGCATCAGGGGAGCTAGAGGGGGCCCACGAGGGTGGGGGCGCGCCCAGGGGGAGGGGGCGCGCCCTGGACACTCATGGCAACCTCCTTCGTTCCCTCGCGTGTACTCCAAGTCTTCTGGGTAGATACGGTTCCAAAAATAACTCTCCCGAAGGTTTCATTCCATTTGGACTCCATTTGATATTCCTTTTCTGCGAACCCCTGAAATAGGTAAAAAAACAGCAATCTGCACTGGGCCTTGGGTTAGTAGGTTAGTCCCAAAAATAATATAAAATTTTATAATAAAGCCCATTAAACATCCAAAACAGAATATATAATAGCATGGAACAATAAAAAATTATAGATACGTTGGATACGTATCAAATCATAAGATGAAAATGCGTATTCTTGGACATAACCCCGTCGTTTGGGCTATTGTGTGTGTTGGCTTGCAAGGTGAATTCTTTGATGGGAAAGAACCAAACCGTGAAGCAAACGCGGAAGGGTTGAAGATGCTGCAATACAATGCTCAAGCTTGTGATATCCTCTTCATCGGATTGTGCCCCGAAGAATTCAACAAAATCAGCCGTCTTGAGAACGCAAAGGAAATTTGGGATACTTTGATTGATATGCACGAAGGTACCAACTCCGTCAAGGAATCCAAGTTGGATGTGCTTCAAAGTCAACTTGACAAGTTCAAGATGAAGGATGGTGAAGGTGTCGCTGAAATGTACTCTAGGCTTGCTCTCATCACAAATGAGATTGCCAGCTTAGGAAGTGAGGAGATGACCGACAGATTCACCATTAAGAAGATCCTAAGAGCCTTGGATGGAAAATATGATACCATGTGCACTTTGATCCAAATGATGCCCAATTACAAAGATCTCAAGCCTACATAAGTCATTGGAAGAATTGTTGCTCATGAGACATCACTCAAAGATAAAGAAGAGCTTCACAACAAGTCTAGTTGTGCTTACAAAGCCTCATGTGACACTCCCACATCATCAAGTGAGAAACAAGTCTTCAATGAAGAATTGAGCTTAATGGTGAAGAACTTCAACAAGTTCTACAAGAGTATAAGCAAGGAGAGAAGTTCCAAGTCAAGGTCCTACAATGACAAAAGATCTTCAAGTCGTGACCGGAATTTCTACAATTGTGGAAGACCTGGACACTACTCCAATGAGTGTACGGCTCCAGACAAGAGAAAAGAAGACTCACCTAAAAAGAGGAGTAAAAGAGAAGATTCACCACCAAGAGAGAGAAGGAGTAGAGATGATCATTATGAACGAAGACCTTCTCGGAGAAGCAAAGATTCGGAAAGGAAGGACAAATCATCAAGGAGCTATACAAGACGAAGACATCAAGCTCATGTTGGTGAATGGGTATACGGTTCCGACTCTGATGACCACTCCGAAAGAAGCTACTACTCCGACTCCGAAGATACTCAAGATGAAGGTGTTGCCGGAATTGCTCTTGTGTCATCCAACTCCTACGACATATTTGACTCACCAAATGAAGGAATTGGAATATGCTTCATGGCTAAAGGCCCTAAGGTATCACACCCCAAGTATCTTGATTTTAATAGTGATGAAGATGACTTGCTAGGAGATGATGATTTACTTGTTGGTAGCAATAGTGATGAAACCTATGATGAAAACTATGATGAAATTGCTATTAATCATGCTAATCAAGATAAAACGAATGACAATGATAAGGAGAAGATTGAGAGTCTAACTAAAGAACTAAACACTCTTAAGTTAGCTCATGAAACTACCTTGGAAGATCATCGAGAACTTTTAAAGACTCATGAGAAGTTACGCTTTGAAAAGCTCAACCTTGAGCAAGAGCATGAGTTCTTAAAAGCAATCAATGATGATCTTTGCAAGAAAAGTTCTTCTTACATTGCCAAACGTTTACTCTTGTCTAGTTACATGCCAGAAGTTAAATCTAGCAACAAGAACAAGAAAGATTCTTCATCTAGTAGTAACAATAATCATGCTAAATATAATATTGTTGCTTCTAGTAGTACTCTTGATTCCACTAATGATTATCTTAGCCAATACAGTTGAGCAAGAAAATAGCTTATTGAAGGGGATTATAGAGAAAGTTTTTGCAAGAGCCTTGCCGGAAGCAAGCAATTTTAGGAGATTGTACGCAAGCAAGGAAGACATCGGAAGAATCAAGGTGTTGGTTTTGAATGAAAGTTCAATGCCAATGGAGTTGCGTGGGAAGAAGATCAATACCCCAAGACCAAGTTTGTTCCTCAACAAGAGAAGTATGATCCTACTTCCTTCAAGGGGACACAAGCACAAGATGATCTTCCACCACAAGACCACAAGCAAAAGGGCAAGGACAAGCTTCAAGAGGAGATTGATGTATTTGAAGAAGCTCCCAAGGCCTTGGTCAAGTGGGTTCCCAAGACTACATCAAGTTCTACTTCATCAAGTACGACTACAACTCCAAGGATTCTCATCAAGATGGTGTGGATCCCAAAGAAGAAGAACTAGAGAGTTGTTGAGGGTGACTCCGCCAACATACTTCACTCATATCATTTTGGCGAGGACAAGTGCAAACAACTTCCATATCTTGCACTAGTTCAAGGAGTCACAAACCCTCTTGTTGGTAAGACAAGGGACAAGGTAATCTAATGCTTTCATGTACATCATCTTGTGTGTAATCCACTCTATGTCTATGGATATCCCTGTTTGTTCCTTATGGGATTAACCAGTGTAGGCATTGAAAGTGCGACTCACTCCAATGGATTGCTCCAAATGTTCTACATCAACATCGAGCATCTACATCTTCAACACCTACATGAAGTCATCATCGACAAAACCCAAGGTTAGTTCATCCCTCTTAGGGGGGATATCACATCTAGGGGGAGCTTTACTCTAATCAATTTATCTAAAGCAACTCTAATGATGTGAACACAACAATGCCTTATGTAAAACTGGTAACCCCACTTGTGCTTAAACGATGAGTATGACCTATGATCAAATGTTATCATTTTAACTCCTAAGTCAATATACTCATATATAGATGACCTAGTCATTGCCAAATTGCTTTATAAATGCTAGAGTGATTGTGCATGCTTTGTCACATATTTCATTTGCCATCTTATTGTGTGAGCATGTTGGATGCATATTTTACTCATTCGAGGACATCCATTTGTTGATTTGATTGTTTGGCCTTTTCTCTTTTGTCAAATGGATGGGCAAGAATGCCTAAGAACTCCCTCTAGCTATCTATGCTTTTCTCGTCTCAAACTCTATTCATGCTATATCACAAAGTTTGATCAAGTCAGATTCGAACCACTCTGTGTGAGGAGCACTCGGAGTCCCCGATTCATCATAGACTTAAACTTCCAAAACCTCTTTGTGCATTTCGGTATGACTGAATCATCCACTTCGGTCACACCGAGTTCACTAAGTTGATATAGGTTTTCAATCTCGGTGCAACCGATTTGAACTTTTCGGTCACACCGAGTTCCAGTAACCGCTTGCGATTCTGCATCTCAGTGCCACCCAGTTGGTCAACTTGGTCACACCGACAGGGTCAGGTTATATATATCGTCGGGTCAAATTTTGGACAACTTTCCAAAACCTCTCACCCGCGCGTGACCTGCTTTACCGTCTCGGGTCTCCGAATCATCTTCTCGCCACCAGCGACCTCCCACCATTGGTCTCCGCAGCCGTCAACAGGATGCTGCCCCGCCATTGCCTCCGTAGCGAGCTCACCGCCAAGTTAGGGTATGAGCTCGACCCTTTGTGAGATCTTTACCTCCAATTCTTAGCACAAAGTCAATGCCATTATTCCTGCAACGTATGGGATCATCCTGTCAAGCGAAAACACCGATTAGATTAGTTTTGATTCAAAGTTTTATGGTTAAGTTTCCGCCGAACTCTTCTCGGACCGACCGAGTTGTAGAAATCGGTCCCACCGATTTGGCTTAGGCCATTGCACATGTAAGGTTCGGTCTGACCGAAACCTACAAACCGCTGTGACCGAGTTCCACTCTCAGTGAAACCCTAGCAATCTCAGAGTCACCAAAATGTGTCTCGGTCAGACCAATTTCACTAGTTTAGACTCCAAAGTTGTTTCGGTGTCACCGAGATTAAAAAATCGGTAGCTCTGAAATGCTTTCTGTAGAAACCCAAAACTAAGATTTTGACTCATTTGTTTACAAGCCTCTGCACTTTGTGATGCTCATCCACTCTATCTCATCTACATCTATTCACAGGGTCAACTTTCATTTTGCAGTGTCAACAATGCCTGATCAAAGTGACAGCCAGAATGGGTCAGAGGAACAAGCACAATTGAGTGAGGGCTCTAGTCCCTCAAATAGCAGCTACTATGAGAGTAGCAGAAGCACTCCAAGTAATCTTCCAAAAGCTGCTACCAAGACAAGGAAGAAGAAAACTTTTGACAGTGAGGGTGAGAATTTTGTGGCTGATGAGGCCACTTCAAAGAAGCAAGCTGTGAAAGAACCAACTAGGGCTGTCAAGCCATGTCTGAACAAGAAGGCCCCTGCCAAGAGACCTCCAATGTCAAAGGCCAGAGCATCTACTAAAGAAACAATGGTGTTCACGCTTGAAACTAGAGATGATGAGCCAGCAGGAACAAAGAAGAGAGCTAGAAAGACCACTGCCAAAGTGATTGGCAAGCCATCCATGAGAGATGATGATGATGAAGCTGAAGAAGAAGAGGATGTTGCACCAGCACCTAAATCTCAGAAGCTGATGGGGGGTGCCATCAAGTCTGGGTTTGCTCCTTCAAAGCCCAAGACTGCCCCCAAAGCTGCTGCTCAAGCCACCAAGTCTGCACCCAAGAGAAGCACAAGGAACATTCCAGATTCAGAAAAGAACAAGGCCTGAGTGCCTGAGATTGTTGAAGATGCCGAGGTCCAAGTGCTCAGAAAGTTGAAGCCCAAGATTCCTGATCATGATGATAATCATATTGTTGCTGAGGACATGAAGTTGACGAAGGATGTAGGTCATAGAAGATGGAGACAATCTGATCCATATGCTGTGAGGAGAAGGACTGCTGTGGATTACAGGTTCCACACCAAATAACATCAAGATTTCTATGAGACGATTCCGCTTGACAAGAAGCCAATGGTATGTGACATGAGATGGGTTGATTGGGAATACATCAAGGAAAATGAAGATCACTTCCCAGGTGTACATGACAACTTCAAGGCTTGTGGTGTTGACTAGTTTGTGGGTCAGAAGCTGACAAAATGGAATGATGAGCTCATCATGCAATTCTACTCCACAGCTCATTTTTATCCAGATGGTAGAATTGTGTGGATGTGTGAAGGTACAAGGTACCAGTCAACTGTTGATGAGTGGGCCAATTTAATAAAAGCTTTGGAGACACACAAGCTTGGATCTGTACACTATCTGTTGTCTGGTCTGCCTACCATGAATACCACCCCGAGGCACACTTTGCTACCCAAGTCAGGAGATCATAAGATGATCAGAGGACACTCAATCAACTTGATGTACATTTTTTATGTCCCTCAAAAATTCAAGGTCATGAGTCTGATTGTAGAGACAATCAAGAGGACAGTTGTTGACCAGAAGAGATCTTGTGGGTAAGCTCCACACATTCAGGAGCTCATCAACTCCAACATGTGCACAGGCACATAATTGTTAGATAAGGAGCATCTACCCCTATATCCAGAATTTGAAGACAACACAGTTGTCATGGATGAGAATGAACGTTCATCAGTGCAAGCACAAGAAAAGAGAGACAAAGATAGAGCTAAGAAAGCAGCAAAGATGCCAAGTGTTGAAGAGGCATCTCAAGTGTCCCTCAAGTGAAAACAAGGTCAAATAGCTTATCCGATTCAAGCAACTTTGAGGATTGAGAAGGGCTTGGCCACCCTGACTCAAAATCAGGAGAGCTTGGAGAGGATCATCGAAACAAAGTTCTATGATCTTGATCTGAAAGTGACTGAGATACAGACTGCAGTTGAGCAGCTCCAGGAGGAAGCAGAGGAGAGGAAAGGGCAGGCTACCACAGATGCCTTTCAGAGAGTGCCGAGAGGTCAGAGATCTGCTGCAGTGCCCATACCTGACACTAGAGCTACTACATCAGCACCAACAGCTATAGCTTTAGTGCCACCTCCAGTTGCCACTCCACCAGCTCCAACAACATCTACAGATGCCTTCGTCCTTGGAGTTCTCTCTACACTGCCTCCCGAAGATCAAGCCTAGAGAGATGCATAGCGCTATGCTTTTTCATACTTTTTGGTAACTTGTTGCCAAAGGGGGAGAAATGTATAGATCATAGGCTTCGAGAGAGAGAGAGAGTGTGTTTTTGCTTCTTCGTCTCTTGCTATTTGGTTGATACATTTGTGTGTTTGCTTGATAATTTACGTAATGTGTGTGAGATACTTGTTTGATCATGTGATTGATCATATGCTACTTTAATGCTTGCTTGAATGATATTATCTTTTATATCCCTATATGATCATTCACTTTGCTTGGTGATGAGTGCATGCTTTTAGTTTATATCATTTTGAGCGCTCCACCAATATGTATGTGACAGAGAAGAGTAACCCATGATCCTAATCGATTGTGCATTTGCATTCAAATGCAACTTTTAAATAATGCACACATTTAGGGGGAGCTCTTGCTTATCACATACTTCTCAAAGCGACGATGTATTTAAATCGTATTATCATTTGTTGAAGCTTTGATCTATATGTTGTCATCAATTACCAAAAAGGGGGAGATTGAAAGTGCAACTATCCCTAGGTGATTTTGGTAATTCCTAACAACATATAGCTCATTGAACTAATGCTCTTTCAAGATGATCATTTCAGAAAGTTCAATGATTGGCATGGCATGGATTAGAAATGTGGACCCCTCAAAATGCTAAGGACACATATTGGCTCAAGCTCAAGACTCTACATTTTCTATTTTAGTGATCCAAGATCATATTGAGTCCATCGGAAAACCAATACTATTAAAAGGGGATGAGGTGTTGCTTAATGGGTTTCTTGCTCAAAATGCTTAGTGATATGCTCCAAAACCCTCAACCACTTTCTCACATCCACATATGTCCCAAACCAAAAATCAAACTCGGCCCCACAGAAACTTTCTATCCGGCGCCACCGAGTTCAGTTGACATAGCCACTGCCACAAACCCTAATCACTTCGGTCTCACCGATAGGGATCACGGTCTCACCGAGATGGGATTGTATACTCTCTGTTTCCCTTCGTAATGTTTTGGTCTAATCTAGATGAGCGATTGGTCCCATAGAGTTTGCAATGCAAACTCTCTGTTTCCCCTTCATAACGTTTCGGTCCAACCGAAACGAGCAAATCGGTCCCACCGAGTTTGCCTGACCAACTCTCTGGTTAGCTTATTACCAAAATCGGTCCTACCGAGTTTGTGTAATTGTTCTCACCGAGATTACATTATGCCCTAACCCTAATGAAATCTGTCCTACCGAGTTGATCATATCGGTCCCACCGAAATGCCTAACGGTCACATTATGAACTAAATCGGTCTGACCGAGTTCTCTGATTTGGTCCCACCGAGTTTGGTAAATTGTGTGTAATGGTTATATTTTGTGTGAAGGCTATATATACCCCTCCAGCCACTCTTCATTCGTGGAGAAAGCCATCAGAACAAGCCTACACTTCCATTACTCTTTTTCTGAGAGAGAACCACCTACTCATTTGTTGAGACCAAGATATTCCAATCCTATCATATGAATCTTGATCTTTAGCCTTCCCCAAGTTGCTTTCCACTCAAATCATCTGTCCACCAAATCCAATCCTATGAAAGAGAGTTGACTGTTGGGGAGACTATCATTTGAAGAACAAGAGCAAGGAGTTCATCATCAACACACCGTCTATTGCCTTTTGGAGAGTGGTGTCTCCTAGATTGGTTAGGTGTCACTTGGGAGCCTCCGTCAAGATTGTGGAGTTGAACCAAGGAGTTTGTACGGGCAAGGAGATTGCCTACTTCGTGAAGATCTACCCTAGTGAGGCAAGTCCTTCGTGGGCGATGGCCATGGTGGGATAGACAAGGTTGCTTCTTTGTGGACCCTTCATGGGTGGAGCCCTCCGTGGACTCGCGCAGCTATTACCCTTCGTGGGTTGAAGTCTCCATCAACGTGGATGTACGATAGCACCACCTATCGGAACCACAGATAAAAAATCTCCGTGTCTACATTGCGTTTGCTCCCTCAAACTCCTCCATTTACCTTCATTTGCAATTGTTTTACATTCCACTGCTATACTCTTAGAATTGCATGTGTAGGTTGATTGCTTGACTTGTGCATAATTGCTAAAATCTGCCAAGACTTAAAATTGGGAAAAGGCTAGGTTTTTATTTGGTCAAGTAGTCTAATCACCCCCCACCCCCTCTAGACATACTTTCGATCCTACAAAGTGGGAAGCCATTGCGAGAGCCATCTTCATCAACCTTGCTGCCTCCATGACCATGTGTGAATAGTTCCATTAGGACCTTATGTTGGGGTACGACAATCTATGGGACCAGCGAGGCCCCATTGTAGTTTGGCTGGGGAGATTGACGAGCATGGAGAGCAAATCCAGAGGTTAACGCACAAGGTTTTTCCAGGATCGGGCCGTCGTGGGTGCATAAAACCCCACTCCTTCCTTTGGGTGGATTGACTTGGAGCTCAAGTTACAAGAGCAGCTTGCTGGAAAGGTGTGTGCAAGGTGCAAATACTGTGTAAGTGTGAGTAAAGTGTCGACCCGTGCCCAGGTAGCCATGGCCCTTCTTTTATAGATGAAAAGGGGTCACCACGGTGGCAACATGGTCATTACACCTTATGGAACAGTGGCCTCGACGCTATCCAACCTAATCCTGCCGGACTAGGACAAGGGCATTTAATGCGCCATGAGCTGATAACGATCCTTTGACAAAAGGCGTCTCTCCTTCTGTGCCGTCAGCCTGGCTGAATCATATCCTCTTGACACGTCCACTAGCAGATGTCAATAAAGTCATCCTTCATGCAACATGTGATAACCCACAAGTGTAGGGGATCGTTTGTAGCCTTTTTCGATAAGTAGGAGTGTCGAACCCAACGAGGAGCTAAAGGTATAACAAACTATCGACCACCGATACAACTCTACGCACACTTTATGTTTTATTTACCTATAACAAAAATAAAACTAGAAGTACTTTGCGTGAATAAAACTAAGAATAAATTACAAGACAATAAACTTAGTAAAGTAGTAGAAAGATTTTTGTAACACAAGAGAAAGATTTGTCCCTAGGCAATCGATAACTGAAAGAAATATGCCCTAGAGGCAATAATAAAGCTATTATTTATTTCCTTATATCATGATAAATGTTTATTATTCATGCTAGAATTATATTAACCGGAAACTTAGTACATGTGCGAATACATAGACAAACAAAGTTTCACTAGTATGCCTCTACTTGACTAGCTCGTTAATCAAAGATGGTTAAGTTTCCTAGCCATAGACATGATTTGTCATTTGATGAATGGCATCACATCATTAGAGAATAATGTGATTGACTTGACCCATTCCGTTAGCTTAGCACTTGATCGTTTAGTATGTTGCTATTGCTTTCTCCATGACTTATACATGTTCCTAGGACTATGAGATTATGCAACTCCCGAATACCCGAGGAACACTTTGTGTGCTATCAAACGTCACAACGTAACTGGGTGATTATAAAGATGCTCTACAAGTGTCTCCGATGGTGTTTGTTGAGTTGGCATAGATCGATATTAGGATTTTTCACTCCGATTGTCGGAGAGTTATCTTTGGGCCCTCTCGGTAATACACATCATAATAAGCCTTGCAAGAAAATGACTAATCAGTTAGTAATGAGATGACGTATTACAGAACGAGTAAAGAGACTTGCCGGTAACGAAATTGAACTAGGTATGATGATACCGATGATCGAATCTCGGGCAAGTAACATACCGATGACAAAAGGAACAACGTATGTTGTTATGCGGTTTGACCGATAAAGATCTTCGTAGAATATGTAGGAACCAATATGAGCATCCAGGTTCCGCTATTGGTTATTGACCAGAGAAGTGTCTCGGTCATGTCTACATAGTTCTCGAACCCGTAGGGTCCACACGCTTAACGTTCGATGACGATTGGTATTATGAGTTTATGTGATTTGATGTATCAAAGGTTGTTCGGAGTCCCGGATGAGGTCACGGACATGAAGAGGAGTCTCGAAATGGTCGAGACGTAAAGATCGATATATTGGAAGGCTATATTCGGACGTCGGAAAGGTTCCAAGTGATTCGGGTATTTTCGGAGGACCGGAGAGTTACGCGAATTCGTATTCGACCTTAATGGGCCATACGGGAAAGGAGAGAAAGGTATCAAGGGTGGCCGCGCCCCTTCCCCATGGACTGGTTTGAATTGGACTAGGGAAAGGGGGCGCCTCCTTCCTTCCTTCTCCTTCTCCTTTCCCCTTTTCCTATTCCATGTGGGAGGAGGAATCCTACTAGGACTAGGGAGTCCTAGTAGGACTCCACACTTTGACGCGCCCTATGAGGGCCGGCCTCCTCCTCCCTCCTCCTTTATATACGTGGCCAGGGGGCACCCCATAGATACACAAGTTGATTTCTTAGTCGTGTGCGGTGCCCCTCCCCACAGTTACACACCTCGGTCATATCGTTGCACTGGTTAGGCGAAGCCCTGCTCTGGTAGCTTCATCATCACCTTCACCACGCCGTCGTGCTGACGAAACACTCCCGTGACGCTCAACTGGATCAAGAGCTCGTGGGACATCATCGAGCTGAACGTGTGCTAAACGCGGAGTTACCGTATGTTCGGTGCTTGGATCGGTTGGATCGCGAAGACGTTCGACTACATCAACCGCGTCACTAGACGCTTCCGCTTTCGGTCTACGAGGGTACATAGACACACTCTCCCCGCCCGTTGATATGCTTCTCCTAGATAGATCTTGCGTGATCGTAGGATTTTTTTTTTTGAAATACTACGTTCCCCAATAGTGGCATCATGAGCCAGGTCTATGCGTAGATGATATGCACGAGTAGAACACAATGAGTTGTGGGCAATAATAGTTATACTGCTTACCAGCATGTCATACTTTGATTCGGCGGTATAGTTGGATGAGGTGGCCCGGACCGACATTACGCGTATTCTTACGTGAGACTGGTTCTACCGACGTGCTTCGCACACAGGTGGCTGGCAGGTGTCAGTTTCTCCAACTTTAGTTGATTCGAGTGTGGCTACGCCTGGTCCTTGTGAAGGTTAAAACAACACATACTTGACAAAAAATCATTGTGGTTTTTTGTATGCGTAGGTAAGAACGGTTATTGCTAAGCCCGTAACAGCCACGTAAAACTTGCAACAACAAAGTAGAGGACGTCTAACTTGTTCTTGCAGGGCATGTGGTGATGTGATATGGTCAAGACGTGATGATTTATACGTTATTGTATGAGATGATAATGTTTTGTAAAGTTATGGACAACCGGCAGGAGCCTTATGGTTGTCTCTTTATTGTATGAATTGTGAAGGCCATGTAATTGCTTTACTTCATCACTATGAGTTAGCGATAGTAGTAGTAGCAATAGTTGGCGAGACGACCACGACGCTACGATGAAGATCATGGTGTCAAGCCGGTGACAATGGAGATCGTGACGATGCTTTGGAGATGGAGATCAAAAGCACAAGATGATGATGGCCATATCATGTCACATATTTTGAGTGCATGTGATGTTTATCTTATTATGCTTCTTATTTTGCTTAGTACGGCGGTAGCATTATAAGATGACCCCTTACAAAATTTCAAGGTACAAGTGTTCTCCCTGAGTATGCACCGTTGCGAAAGTTCGTCGTGCCGAGACACCACGTGATGATCGGGTGTGATAAGCTCTACGTCCAAATACAATGGGTGTAAGAAAGTTTTGCACATGTAGAATACTCGGGTTAAACTTGACAAGCCTAGCATGTACAGACATGGCCTCAGAACACTGGAGACCGAAAGGTCGAGTGTTAATCATATAGTAGATATGATCAACATAAGATGTTCACCATTGAAAACTACATCTCACGTGATGATCGGACATGGTTTAGTTGATTTGGATCACATAATAATTTAGATGACTAGAGGGATGTCTATCTAAGTGGGAGTTCTTTAGTAATATGATTAATTGAACTTTAATTTATCATGAACTTAGTCCTGGTAGCATTAGCATATCTATATTGTAGACCAATAGCTCGCGATGTAGCTCCCCGTTTATTTTTATATGTTCCTAGAGAAATATCAGTTGAAAGATGATAGTATCAATGATGTGGACTTGTTCCGTGATCTGAGGATTTTCCTCATTGCTGCACAGAAGAATTATGTCCTTGATGCACCGCTAGGTGACAGACCTATTGCAGGAGCAGATGCAGACGTTATGAACATTTTGACAAAAGCTCGGTATGATGACAACTTGATAGTTTAGTGCACCATGCTTTACGGCTTAGAACCGGGACTTCAAAAATGTTTTGAATGCCATGGAGCATATAAGATGTTCCTAAGAGTTGAAATTGGTATTTCATACTCATGCCCGTATCAAGAGGTATGAGAACTCTGACAGTACTTTTCCTACAAGATGGAGGAGAATAGCTCAACCAGTGAGCATGTGCTCAGATTATTTGGGTGCTACAATTGCTTGAATCAAGTGGGAGTTAATCTTCCAGATAATATAGTAATTGACAAAGTTCTCTAGTCACTATCTCCAAGTTACTAGAACTTCGCGATGAACTATAATATGCAAGGGATGACGAAAGTAATTCCCGAGCTCTTCGCGATGCTGAAATCGGCGAAGGTAGAAATCAAAGAAAGAGCATCAAGTTTTGATGGTTAACAAGACCACTAGTTTCAAGTAAAGGGCAAAGGGATAGAAGGGGAACTTCAAGAAGAATGTCAAGCAAATTGTCACTCCCGTGAAGAAACCCAAAGCTAAACTCAAGCCTAAAACTAAGTGCTTCTACTGCAAAGGAAATGGTCACTGGAAGTGGAACTGCCCTAGATACTTGGCAGATAAGAAGGATGGCAAAGTGAACAAAGGTATATTTCATATAAAGATTATTGATATGTACTTTACTAGTGTTCATAGCAACCCCTGGGTATTCGATACCGGTTCAGTTGCTAAAATTAGTAACTCGAAACGAGAGTTGCAGAATGAACAGAGACTAGTTAAAGGTGAAGTGACGATGTGTGTTGGAAGTGGTTCCAAGATTGGTATGATCACCATCGCACACTCCCTATACTTTTGGGATTAGTGTAGAGCCTAAATAAATGTTATTTGGCATTTGCGTCGAGCATGAATATAATTTGATCATGTTTGTTGCAATACGGTTATTCATTTAAAGTCTTAGAATAATTGTTGTTCTGTTTACATGAATAAAAGCTTCGATGGTCATACACCCAATGAAAATATTTTGTTGGATCTCGATCGTAGTAATACACATATTCATAAAATTGAAGCCAAAAGATGCAAAGTTGATAATGATAGTGCAACTTATTTGTGGCACTGCCGTTTAGGTCATATTGGTGTAAAGCGCATGAAGAAACTCCATGCTGATGGTCTTTTGGAATCACTTGATTATGAATCACTTGGTGCTTGCGAACCATGCCTCATGGGCAAGATGACAAAAACTTCGCTTTCCGAAACAAAGGAGCGAGCAACTGACTTGTTGGAAATCATACATACTGATGTATGCGGACCAATGAGTGTTGAGGCTCACGGTGGGTATCGTTATTTTCTGACCTTCACAGATGATTTGAGCAGATATGGGTATATCTACTTGATGAAGCACAAGTCTGAAACATTTGAAAAGTTAAAAGAAATTTCAGAGTGAAGTAGAGAATCATCATAACAAGAAAATAAAGTTTCTACGATCTGATTGCGGGGACAAATATTTGAGTTACGAGTTTGGTCTTCATTTGAAACAATATGGAATAGTTTCACAGCTCACGCCACCAGGAACACCACAGCGTAATGGTGTGTCCGAACATCACAACCCGTACTTTATTAGATATGGTGTGATCTATGATGTCTCTTTGCGATTTACCGCTATTTTGGGTTATGCATTAGAGACAGCTGCATTCACGTTAAATAAGGGCACCATCTAAATCCGTTGAGACGACGCCTTATAACCTGTGGTTTGGCCAGAAACCAAAGTTGTTGTTTCTTAAAGTTTGGGGTTGCGATGCTTATATGAAAAAGCTTCAACCTGATAAGCTGGAATCCAAATCGGAGAAATGTGTCTTCATAGGATACAGATACGTCTCCAACATATCTATAATTTTTTATTGTTTCATGCTATTATATATGATGGTTTGGATGTTTAATGGGCTTTATCATACACTTTTATATGATTTTTGGGACTAACCTATTAACCAAGAGCCCAGTGCCAGTTTCTATTTTTCCTAGTTTTTGAGTTTTACAAAAAAGGAATATCAAACGGAGTCCAATTGACGTGCCAATTTTTGATGATTTTTCTGGACCAAAAGAAGCCCCCGAAGTAAAAGAGTTGGGCCAGGAGAGCCACGGGCTGCCCATGAGGGTGGGGGGGCGCGCCCACCCCAAGTGGTGGCGCCCCCCTGTCTCGTGGACGGCCCGGAGACCTCCCTGACTTGTGCCCTACGCCAAAAAATCCTATAAATACTGAAACCTTCGGAAAATAACCTAGATCGGGAGTTCCGCCGCTGAAAGCCTCTGTTGCCACCAAAAACCAATCTAGACCCATTGTGGCACCCTGCCGGAGGGGGCAATCCCTCTCCGGTGGATATCTTCATCATCCCGACGCTCTCCATGACGAGGAGGGACTAATCCACCCTCGGGGCTAAGGGTATGTACCAGTAGCTATGTGTTTGATCTCTCTCTCTCGTGTTCTTGATATGGCACGATCTTCATGTATCGCGAGCTTTGCTATTATAGTTGGATCTTATGATGTTTCTCCCCCTCTACTCTCTTGTGATGAATTGAGTTTTCCCTTTGAAGTTATCTTATCGGATTGAGTCTTTAAGGATTTGAGAACATTTGATGTATGTCTTGCATGTGCTTATCTGTGGTGACAATGGGATATCACGTGATCCACTTCATGTATGTTTTGGTGATCAACTTGCGGGTTCCGTGACCTTGGGAATCTATGCATAGGGGTTGGCACACGTTTTCATCTTGACTCTCCGATAGAAACTTTGGGGCACTCTTTGAAGTACTTTGTGTTGGTTGAATAGATGAATCTGAGATTGTGTGATGCATGTCGTATAATCATGCCCACGGATACTTGAGGTGACAATGGAGTATCTAGGTGACATTAGGCTTTTGGTTGATTTGTATCTTAAGGTGTTATTCTAGTACGAACTCTAAGATAGATCAAACGAAAAGAATAACTTCGTGCTATTTTACTACGGACTCTTGAATAGATAGATCAGAAAGAATAAGTTTGAGGTGGTTTCGTACCCTACCATAATCTGATCATTTGTTCTCCGTTATTAGTTACTCTGGAGTGACTCTTTGTTGCATGTTTAGGGCTAGTAATATGATCCAATTATGTTATTATTGTTGAGAGAACTTGCACTAGTAAAAGTATGAACCCTAGGCCTTGTTTCAACGCATTGCCATACCGTTTATGCTCACTTTTACCACTGGCTACCTTGCTGTTTTTATATTTTCTTATTATAAAAACCTATATCTACTATCCATATTGCACTTGTATCACCATCTCTTCGCCGAACTAGTGCACCTATACAATTTACCATTGTATTGGGTGTGTTGGAGACACAAGAGACTCTTTGTTATTTGGTTGCAGGGTTGTTCGAGAGAGACCATCTTCATCCTACGCCTCCCACGGATTGATAAAACCTTAGGTCATCCACTTGAGGGAAATTTGCTACTGTCCTACAAACCTCTGCACTTGGAGGCCCAACAACGTATACAAGAAGAAGGTTGTGTAGTAGACATCAAGCTCTTTTCTGGCGCCTATGCCGGGGAGGTGAGTGCTTGAAGGTATGTCTTTAGATCTTGCAATCGAATCTTTTTGTTTCTTGTTTTATCACTAGTTTAGTTTATAAAAGAAAACTACAAAAAAATGGAATTAAGGATATCTCATATGCTTCATCTGTTTAATATCTTTCGTGAAAATGATGGGAAAGAAAATTGTGCTCAAGTACTAGAAGAAGAATTACATAGAATGCTTGGCATAAAATATGTGCATGATGAGCATGATTGCAATGTTGTCAGTATGAATTCTTTGAATACCCATGATGCTAATGATATGTAAAGCCACAAGCTTGGGGAAGCTATGTTTGATGAAGATGATATGTTTAGTCCCCCAAGTTTGGATGAGCAAATTTATTATGATGAAAGCATGCCTCCTATTTATGATGATTATATTGATGAAAGTGGATTTGGAGAGGTCATGACTTTATTTAGTGATGAATCCACTATTTCGGAAGAGGTTCCAATTGATTATGAGAACAAAGTTGCTATCTATGATGATTATTGTGATGACATGTATGCTATAAAGAATAATTAATAACCATGAAACTTTTCATCATGAATTTAGTTTTCAATTGGATTATGCTTCACATGAGAGTTATTTGGTTGAATTTGCTCCTCCCACTACTATGAATGAGAAGAATTTTGCTTATGATGGGAGTAGTAAAATTTCTATGCAAGTAGATCATGAAAAGAATGCTTTATGCGCTGGTTATATTGTTGAATTCATTCATGATGCTACTGAAAATTATTATGAGAGAGGATCATATGCTTGTAGGAATTGCAATAATATCAAGTTTCCTCTCTATGTGCTTAAAGTTTTGAAGTTATGCTTGTTTTGCCTTCCTATGCTAGTTGATTATCGTTCCCATAAGTTGTTTGCTCACAGAATCCCTATGCATAGGAAGTGTGTTAGAATTAAAAGTGCTAGTCATATTCTTCATGATGCTCCCTTTATGTTTCAATTCTTATCTTTTATGCGAGCATCATTCAAATCATTGTGCCTAGCTAGGGGCTTTAAACGATAGCGCTTGTTGGGAGGCCACCCAATTTTATTTTCTATGTTTTTGCTTCTACTTAGGAATAAATATTGCATCTAGCTTCTGTTTAGATGTGGTTTTGTGTTTTAATTAGTGTTTGTGCCAAGTAGAACCTTTGGGAAGACTTGTGTGAAGATTATATGATCTTGTTGTAAAAAACAGAAACGTTAGCGCTCACTAGAATAGTCACCAGATTTTACTGGAGAGTTCTATTTAGTTGATTCTTTTTGCAGATGATTAATAGACAAATTCCTCACGTTTACCAATTTATTTAAATTTTTTTGGAGTTACATATGTATGCTAAAGTTACAGATTACTACAGACTGTTTTGTTTTTGACATATTCTGTTTTTCGTGTGTTGTTTGCTTGTTTTGATGAATCTATGAGTAGTATTGGAGGATATGAATCACAGAAAAGTTGGAATACAGTAGGTTTAACACCAATATAAACAAAGAATGGGTTCATCACATTACCTTTGAGTGGTGGTTTGTTTTCTTATACTAACTGAGCTCACGAGATTTTTGTCTAAGTTTTGTGTTGTGAAGTTTTCAAGTTTTGAGTATTGCTTTGATGGACTATGGAACAAAGAGTGGCAAGAGCCTAAGCTTGGGGATGCCCAAGGCACCCCAAGGTAAAATTCAAGGACAACAAAAAGCCTAAGCTTGGGGATTCCCCGGGAAGGCATCCCCTCTTTCGTCTTCATCTATCGGTAACTATACTCGGGACTATATTTTTATTCACCACATGATATGTGTTTTGCTTGGAGCGTCAATTTATTTTGCTTTGTTTTTGCTTGCTGTTTGTATAATATCCCAAGATATGAAATTCTTAAATGTTAGAGAGTCTTCGCATAGTTACATAATTATATTCAACTACTCATTGATCTTCACTTATATCTTTTCGCGTAGTTTGTCTTTTGCTCCAGTGCTTCGAAATTGTTGATCTCTCATGCTTCACTTTTATCCTTTTGAGAGTCTTTTAGAACAGCATGGTAATGTGCTTTGGTTATAAAACTAGTCCTAATATGATAGGCATCCAAGATGAATATGGTAAAAACTTTCATACAAAGTGCGTTGAATATGAGGAGAAGTTTGATACTTGATGATTGTTTTGAGATATGAGGATAGTGATATTAGAGTCATGCTAGTCGAGTTATTATGAAATTGAGAAATACTTGTGTTAAAGTTTGTGATTCCCGTAGCATGCATGTATGGTGAACCGCTATGTGACGAAGTTAGAGCATGAGGTATTTGTAGAGTGTCATCCTTTGTGTGGAGGTCGGGTGCGCGCGATGGTTAACTCCTACCAACCTCCCCCTAGGAGCATGCGTTGATTGCTTTGTTTTCATGACTTGTAAATTTTTGTGATAAGTATATGAGTTCTTTATGACTAATGATGAGTCCATGGATTATACGCACTCTCACCCTTCCACCATTGCTAGCCTCTCTTGTACCGCGCAACTTTCGCCGGTACCATACACCCACTATATACCTTCCTCAAAACAGCCACCATATACCTTCCTCAAAACAGCCACCATATCTACCTATCATGGCATTTCCATAGCCATTCCGAGATATATTGCCATGCAATTTTCCACCGTTCCGTTCACGTGACATGCTTCATTATTGTCATATTGCCATCCAAGATCATGTAGTTGACATCGTATTTGTGGCAAAGCCACCATGCATATTTTTTCATACATGTCACTGTTGGTTCATTGCACATCCCGGTACACCGCCGGAGGCATTCATATAGAGTCATACCTTGTTCTAGTATCGAGTTGTAATATCGAGTTGTAAATTAATATAAGTGTGATGATTTTTATAATTAGAGCATTGTCCCAAAAAAAGGAAAAATGAAGAAGGAAAGGCCAAAGAAAAAGAAAGGCCCAAAAAAAGAAAAAAAGAAAAAGAAAAAAAGGGGACAATGCTACTATCTTTTTCCACACTTGTGCTTCAAAGTAGCACCATGATCTTCATGATAGAGCATCTCTTGTTTTGTCACTTTCATATACTAGTGGGAATTTTCATTATAGAACTTGGCTTGTATATTCCAACAATGGGCTTCCTCAAATGCCCTAGGTCTTCATGAGCAAGCAAGTTGGATGCACACCCACTTAGTTTCTTTTGTTGAGCTTTCATACATTTATAGCTCTAGTGCATCCGTTGCATGGCAATCCCTACTCACTCACATTGATATCTATTGATAGGCATCTCCATAGCTCATTGATACGCCTAGTTGATGTGAGACTATCTTCTCCTTTTTTGTCTTCTCCGCAACCACCACTCTATTCCACCCATAGTGCTATATCCATGGCTCACACTCATGTATTGCGTGAAAGTTGAAAGGTTTGAAAGAATAGAGTATGAAAACAAGTTCTTGGCTGTAACCGGGGTTGTGCATGATATGAACATTTTGTGTGATGAAGAGGAAGCATAGCCAGACTATATGATTTTGTAGGGATAACTTTCTTTAGCCATAGTATTTTGAGAAGACATGATTGCTTTGTTAGTATGCTTGAAGTATTATTATTTCTTATGTCAATATAGACTTTTGTCTTGAATCTTTCAGATCTGAACATTCATGCCACAATAAAAAGAATTACATTGAAAATTACGTTGGTTAGCATTCCACATCAAAAATTCTGTTTTTATCATTTACCTACTCGAGGACGAGCATGAATTAAGCTTGGGGATGCTTGATACGTCTCCAACATATATATAATTTTTAATTGTTCCATCCTATTATATATGATGTTTTGGATGTTTAATGGGCTTTATCATACACTTTTATATGATTTTTGGGACTAACCTATTAACCTAGAGCCTAGTGCCAGTTTCTGTTTTTTCCTTGTTTTTGAGTTTTACAGAAAAGGAATATCAAACAGAGTCCAATTGACGTGCCAATTTTGATGATTTTTTTGGACCAAAAGAAGCCCCCGAAGTAAAAGAGTTGGGCCAGGAGAGCCACGGGCTGCCCACGAGGGTGGGGGCGCGCCCACCCCAAGTGGTGGCGCCCCCGTGTCTCGTGGACGGCACGGAGACCTCCCTGACTTGTGCCCTACGCCAAAAAATCCTATAAATACTGAAACCTTTGGAAAATAACCTAGATCGAGAGTTCCGCCGCCGAAAGCCTCTGTTGCCACCGAAAAACAATCTAGACCCGTTCTGGCACCCTAGCGGAGGGGTGAATCCCTCTCCGATGGCTTTCTTTATCATCTCGGCGCTCTCCATGAGGAGGAGGGAGTAGTCCACCCTCGGGGCTGAGGGTATGTACTAGTAGCTATGTGTTTGATCTCTCTCTCTCTCTCGTGTTCTTGAGATGGCACGATCTTCATGTATCGCGAGCTTTGCTATTATAGTTGGATCTTATGATGTTTCTCCCCCTCTATTCTCTTGTGATGAATTGAGTTTTCCCTTTGAAGTTATGTTATTGGATTAAGTCTTTAAGGATTTGAGAACACTTGATGTATGTCTTGCATGTGCTTATCTGTGGTGACAATGGGATATCACGTGACCCACTTGATGTATGTTTTGGTGATCAACTTGCGGGTTCCGTGACCTTGGGAATCTATCCATAGGGGTTGGCACACGTTTTCATCTTGACTCCCCGATAGAAACTTTGGGGCACTCTTTGAAGTACTTTGTGTTAGTTGAATAGATGAATCTGAGATTGTGTGATGCATATCGTATAATCATGCCCACGGATACTTGAGGTGACAATGGAGTATCTAGGTGACATTAGGCTTTTGGTTGATCTGTATCTTAATGTGTTATTCTAGTACGAACTCTAAGATAGATCAAACGGAAAGAATACCTTCGTGCTATTTTACTACGGACTCTTGAATTGATAGTTCAGAAAGAATAACTTTGAGGTGGTTTCGTACCCTACCATAATCTCCTCGTTTGTTCTCCGCTATTAGTTACTTTGGAGTGACTCTTTATTACATGTTGAGGGCTAGTAATATGGTCCAATTATGTTATTATTGTTGAGAGAACTTGCACTAGTGAAAGTATGAACCCTAGGCCTTGTTTGAACGCATTGCCATACCGTTTATGCTCACTTTTACCACTTGCTACCTTGCTGCTTTTATATTTTCTTATTACAAAAACCTATATCTACTATCCATATTGCACTTGTATCACCATCTCTTCGCCGAACTAGTGCACCTATACAATTTACCATTGTATTGGGTGTGTTAGGGACATAAGAGACTCTTTGTTATTTGGCTGCAGGGTTGTTTGAGAGAGACCATCTTCATCCTACGCCTCCCACGGATTGATAAAAACCTTAGGTCATCCACTTGAGGGAAATTTGCTACTATCCTACAAACCGCTGCACTTCGAGGCCCAACAACGTATACAAGAAGAAGGTTGCATAGTAGACATCAAGCTCTTTTCTGGCGCCGTTGCCGGGGAGGTGAGTGCTTGAAGGTATATCTTTAAATCTTGCAATCGAATCTTTTTGTTTCTTATTTTATCACTAGTTTAGTTTATAAAAGAAAACTACAAAAAAATGGAATTAAGGATACCTCATATGCTTCTTCTGTTTAATATCTTTCGTGAAAATGATGGGAAGGAAAATTGTGCTCAAGTACTAGAAGAAGAATTGCATAGAATGATTGGCATAAAATATGTGCATGATGAGCATGATTGCAATGTTTTTAGTATGAATTCTTTGAATACCCATGATGCTAATGATATGCAAAGCCACAAGCTTGGGGAAGCTATGTTTGATGAAGATGATATGTTTAGTCCCCCAAGTTTGGATGAGAAAATTTATTATGATGAAAGCATGCCTCCTATTTATGATGATTATATTGATGAAAGTGGATTTGGAGAGGTCATGACTTTATTTAGTGATGAATCCACTATTTCGGAAGAGGTTCCAATTGATTATGAGAACAAAGTTGCTATCTATGATGATTATTGTGATGACATGTATGCTATAAAGAATAATTAATAACCATGAAACTTGTCATCATGATTTTAGTTTTCAATTGGATTATGCTTCACATGAGAGTTATTTGGTTGAATTTGCTCCTCCCACTACTATGAACGAGAAGGATTTTGCTTATGATGGGAGTAGTAAAATTTCTATGCAAGTAGATCATGAAAAGATTGCTTTATGCGCTGGTTATATTGTTGAATTCATTCATGATGCTACTGAAAATTATTATGAGATAGGATCATATGCTTGTAGGAATTGCAATAATATCAAGTTTCCTCTCTATGTGCTTAAAGTTTTGAAGTTATGCTTGTTTTGCCTTCCTATGCTAGTTGATTATCGTTCCCATAAGTTGTTTGCTCACAAAGTCCCTATGCATAGGAGGTGGGTTAGAATTAATTGTGCTAGTCATATTCTTCATGATGCTCCCTTTATGTTTCAATTCTTATATTTTATGCGAGCATCATTCAAATCATTGTGCCTAGCTAGGGGCGTTAAACGATAGCGCTTGTTGGGAGGCAACCCAATTTTGTTTTCTATGATTTTGCTTCTATTTAGGAATAAATATTGCATCTAGCTTCTGTTTAGATGTGGTTTTGTGTTTTAATTAGTGTTTGTGCCAAGTAGAACCTTTGGGAAGACTTGTGTGAAGTTTATATGATCATGCTGTAAAAAACAGAAACGTTAGCGCTCACTAGAATAGTCACCAGATTTTACTAGAGAGTTCTATTTAGTAGAATCTTTTTGCAGATGATTAATAGACTAATTCCTCACGTTTACCAATTTATTTAAATTTTTTGGAGTTACAGAAGTATGCTAAAGTTACAGATTACTACAGTCTGTTCTGTTTTTGACAGATTATGTTTTTCGTGTGTTGTTTTCTTGTTTTGATGAATCTATGAGTAGTATTGGAGGATATGAATCATAGAGAAGTTGCAATACAGTAGGTTTACCACCAATATAAAGAAATAATGATTTCATTACAGTACCTTTGAGTGGTGGTTTTTTTTCTTATACTAACGGAGCTCACGAGATTTTTGTCTAAGTTTTGTGTTGTGAAGTTTTCAAGTTTTGAGTATTGCTTTGATGGACTATCGAACAAAGAGTGGAAAGAGCCTAATCTTGGGGATGCCCAAGGCACCCCAAGGTAAAATTAAAGGACAACAAAAAGCCTAAGCTTGGGGATTCCCCGGGAAGGCATCCCCTCTTTCGTCTTCATCTATCGGTAACTATACTCGAGACTATATTTTTATTCACCACATGATATGTGTTTTGCTTGGAGCGTCAATTTATTTTGCTTTGTGTTTGCTTGCTGTTTGAATAATATCCCAACATATGAAATTCTTAAATGTTAGAGAGTCTTCACATAGTTACATAATTATTCAACTACTCATTGATCTTCACTTATATCTTTCGGCGTAGTTTGTCTTTTGCTCTAGTGCTTCACTTATATCTTTTTAGAGCACGGTGGTGATTTTATTTTGTAGAAATTGTTGATCTCTCATGCATCACTTATATCCTTTTGAGAGTCTTTTAGAACAGCATGGTAATGTGCTTTGGTTATAAAACTAGTCCTAATATGATAGGCATCCAAGACGAATATAGTAAAAACTTTCATATAAAGTGCGTTGAATATGAGGAGGAGTTTGATACTTGATGATTGTTTTGAGATATGAGGATAGTGATATTGGAGTCATGCTATTTGAATTATTATGAAATGGAGAAATACTTGTGTTAAAGTTTTTGATTCCCGTAGCATACATGTATGGTGAATCGCTATGTGACGAAGTTAGAGCATGAGGTATTTCTAGAGTGTCATCCTTTGTGTGGTGGTCGGGGGCGCGCGATGGTTAACTCCTACCAACCTCCCCCCTAGGAGCATGCGTTGATTGCTTTGTTTTGATGACTCGTAAATTTTTGCGATAAGTAGATGCGTTCTTTATGACTAATGATGAGTCCATGAATTATACGCACTCTCACCCTTCACCATTGCTAGCCTCTCTTGTACCGCGCAACTTTCGCCGGTACCATACACCCACTATATACCTTCCTCAAAACAGCCACCATATATCTTCCTCAAAACAGCCACCATATCTACCTATCATGGCATTTCCATAGCCATTCCGAGATATACTGCCATGCAATTTTCCACCATTCCGTTCACGTGACATGCTTCATCATTGTCATATTGCCATCCATGATCATGTAGTTTACATTGTATTTGTGGCAAAGCCACCATGCATAATTTTTCATACATGTCACTCTTGATTCATTGCACATCCCGGTGCACCGCCGGAGGCATTCATATAGAGTCATACTTTGTTCTAGTATCGAGTTGTAATATCGAGTTGTAAATTAATATAAGTGTGATGATTTTTAATATTAGAGCATTGTCCCAAAAAAGGGAAAAAAGAAGAAGGAAAGGCCAAAGAAAAAGAAAGGCCCAAAAAGAGAAAAAAAGAAAAAGAAAAAAGGGGACAATGCTACTATCCTTTTCCACACTTGTGCTTCAATGTAGCACCATGATCTTCATGATAGAAAGTCTCTTGTTTTGTCACTTTCATATACTAGTGGGAATTTTCATTATAGAACTTGGCTTGTATATTCCAACAATGGGCTTCCTCAAATGCTCTAGGTCTTCATGAGCAAGCAAGTTGGATGCACACCCACTTAGTTTCTTTTGTTGAGCTTCCATACATTTAAAGCTCTAGTGCATCCGTTGCATGGCAATCCCTACTCACTCACATTGATATCTATTGATAGGCATCTCCATAGCACATTGATACGCCTAGTTGATGTGAGACTATCTTCTCCTTTTTGTCTTCTCCGCAACCACCACTCTATTCCACCCATAGTGCTATATCCATGGCTCACGGTCATGTATTGCGTGAAAGTTGAAAGGTTGGAAAGAATAGAGTATGAAAACAAGTGCTTGGCTGAAAGCAGGGTTGTGCATGATATGAACATTTTGTGTGATGAAGAGGGAGCATAGCCAGACTATATGATTTTGTAGGGAGAACTTTCTTTAGCCATAGTATTTTGAGAAGACATGATTGCTTTGTTAGTATGCTTGAAGTATTATTATTTCTTATGTCAATATAGACTTTTTTCTTGAATCTTTCAGAGCTGAACATTCATGCCACAATAAAAAGACTTACATTGAAAATTATGTTGGTTTGCATTCCACATCAAAAATTCTGTTTTTATCATTTACCTACTCGAGGACGAGCATGAATTAAGCTTGGGGATGCTTGATACATCTCCAACATATATATAATTTTTTATTGTTCCATGCTATTATATATGATGTTTTGGATGTTTAATGGGCTTTATCATACACTTTATATGATTTTTGGGACTAACCTATTAACCTAGAGCCCAGTGCCAGTTTCTGTTTTTTCCTTGTTTTTGAGTTTTACAGAAAAGAAATATCAAACAGAGTCCAATTGACGTGCCAATTTTTGATGATTTTTTTGGACCAAAAGAAGCCCACGAAGTAAAAGAGTAGGGCCAGGAGAGCCACGGGCTGTCCACGAGGGTGGGGGCGCGCTCTCCCCAAGTGGTGGCGCCCCTATGTCTCGTGGACGGCACGGAGACGTCCCTGACTTGTGCCCTACGCCAAAAAATCCTATAAATATTGAAACCTTTGGAAAATAACCTAGATCGGGAGTTCCACCGCCGAAAGCCTCTGTTGCCACCGAATACCAATCTAGACCCGTTCTGGCACCCTGGCGGAGGGGTGAATCCCTCTCCGATGGCTATCTTCATCATCCCAGCGCTCTCCATGACGAGGAGGGAGTAGTCCACCCTCGGGGCTGAGGGTATGTACTAGTAGCTATGTGTTTGATCTCTCTCTCTCGTGTTCTTGAGATGGCATGATCTTGATGTATCGCGAGCTTTGCTATTATAGTTGGATCTTATGATGTTTCTCCCCCTCTACTCTCTTGTGATGAATTGAGTTTTCCCTTTGAAGTTATATTATCAGATTGAGTCTTTATGGTTTTGAGAACACTTGATGTATGTCTTGCATGTGCTTATCTGTGGTGACAATGGGATATCACGTGATCCACTTGATGTATGTTTTGGTGATCAACTTGCGGGTTCCGTGACCTTGGGAATCTATGCATAGGGGTTGGCACACGTTTTCGTCTTGACTCTCCGATAGAAACTTTGGGGCACTCTTTGAGGTACTTTGTGTTGGTTGAATAGATGAATCTGAGATTGTGTGATGCATATCGTATAATCATGCCCACGGATACTTGAGGTGACAATGGAGCATCTAGGTGACATTAGGGTTTTGGTTGATTTGTATCTTAAGGTGTTATTCTAGTATGAACTCTAAGATAGATCAAACGAAAAGAATAGCTTCGTGCTAATTTACTATGGACTCTTGAATAGATAGTTCAGAAAGAATGACTTTGAGGTGGTTTCGTACCCTACCATAATCTCCTCGTTTGTTCTCCGCTATTAGTTACTTTGGAGTGACTCTTTGTTGCATGTTGAGGGCTAGTAATATGATCCAATTATGTTATTATTGTTGAGAGAACTTGCACTAGTGAAAGTATGAACCCTAGGCCTTGTTTGAACGCATTGCCATACCGTTTATGCTCACTTTTACCACTTGCTACCTTGCTGCTTTTATAATTTCTTATTACAAAAACCTATATCTACTATCCATATTGCACTTGTATCACCATCTCTTCGTCGAACTAGTGCACCTATACAATTTACCATTGTATTGGTTGTGTTGGGGACACAAGAGACTCTTTGTTATTTGGCTGCAGGGTTGTTTCAGAGAGACCATCTTCATCCTACGCCTCCCACGGATTGATAAAACCTTAGGTCATCCACTTGAGGGAAATTTGCTACTGTCCTACAAACCTCTGCACTTGGAGGCCCAACAACATATACAAGAAGAAGGTTGCGTAGTAGACATCAAGCTCTTTTCTGGCGCCGTTGCCGGGGAGGTGAGTGCCTGAAGGTATATCTTTAGATCTTGCAATTGAATCTTTTTGTTTCTTGTTTTATCAATAGTTTAGTTTATAAAAGAAAACTACAAAAAAATGGAATTAAGGATACCTCATATGCTTCATCTGTTTAATATCTTTCGTGAAAATGATGGGAAGGAAAATTGTGCTCAGGTACTAGAAGAAGAATTACATAGAATGCTTGGCATAAAATATGTGCATTATGAGCATGATTGCAATGTTGTTAGTATGAATTCTTTGAATACCCATGATGCTAATGATATGCAAAGCCACAAGCTTTGGGACGCTATGTTTGATGAAGATGATATGTTTAGTCCCCCAAGTTTGGATGAGCAAATTTATTATGATGAAAGCATGCCTCCTATTTATGATAATTATATTGATGAAAGTGGATTTGGAGAGGTCATGACTTTATTTAGTGATGAATCCACTATTTCGGAAGAGGTTCCAATTGATTATGTGAAGAAAGTTGCTATCTATGATGATTATTGTGATCATATGTATGCTATAAAGAATAATTAATAACCATGAAACTTGTCATCATGATTTTAGTTTTCAAATGGATTATGCTTCACATGAGAGTTATTTGGTTGAATTTGCTCCTCCCACTACTATGAATGAGAAGAATTTTGCTTATGATGGGAGTAGTAAAATTTCTATGCAAGTAGATCATGAAAAGAATGCTTTATGCGCTGGTTATATTGTTGAATTCATTCATGATGCTACTGAAAATTATTATGAGAGAGGATCATATGCTTGTAGGAATTGCAATAATATCAAGTTTCCTCTCTATGTGCTTAAAGTTTTGAAGTTATGCTTGTTTTGCCTTCCTATGCTAGTTGATTATCGTTCCCATAAGTTGTTTGCTCACAAAGTCCCTATGCATAGGAAGTTGGTTAGAATTAAATGTGCTAGTCATATTCTTCATGATGCTCCCTTTATGTTTCAATTCTTATCTGTTATGCGAGCATCATTCAAATCATTGTGCCTAGCTAGGTGTGTTAAACAATAGCGCTTGTTGGGAGGCAACCCAATTTTATTTTATATGTTTTTGCTTCTTTTTAGGAATAAATATTGCATCTAGCTTCTGTTTATATGTGGTTTTGTGTTTTAATTAGTGTTTTTGCCAAGTAGAACCTTTGGGAAGAGTTGTGTGAAGTTTATATGATCTTGCTGTAAAAAACAGAAACGTTAGCGCTCACAAGAATAGTCACTAGATTTTACTGGAGAGTGCTATTTAGTTGATTCTTTTTGCAGATGATTAATAGACAAATTCCTCACGTTTACCAATTTATTTAAGTTTTTTTGGAGTTACATATGTATGCTAAAGTTACAGATTACTACAGACTGTTCTTTTTTTGACAGATTCTGTTTCTCGTGTGTTGTTTGCTTGTTTTGATGAATCTATGACTAGTATTGGAGGATATGAATCATAGAGAAGTTGGAATACAATAGGTTTAACACCAATATAAACAAAGAATGAGTTCATTACAGTACCTTTGAGTGGTGGTTTGTTTTCTTATACTAACGGAGCTCACGATATTTTTGGCTAAGTTTTGTGTTGTGAAGTTTTCAAGTTTTGAGTATTGCTTTGATGGACAATGGAACAAAGAATGGCAAGAGCCTAAGCTTGGTGATGCCCAAGGAACCCCAAGGTAAAATTCAAGGACAACAAAAAGCCTAAGATTGGGGATGCCCGGGAAGGCATCCCCTCTTTCGTCTTCATCTATCGGTAACTATACTCGGGACTATATTTTTATTCACCACATGACATGTGTTTTGCTTGGAGCGTCAATTTATTTTGCTTTGTTTTTGCTTGCTGTTTGAATAATTTCCCAAGATATGAAATTCTTAAATGTCAGAGAGTCTTCACATAGTTACAAAATTATTCAACTACTCATTGATCTTCACTTATATCTTTCGGCGTAGTTTGTCTTTTGCTCCAGTGCTTCACTTATATCTTTATAGAGCACTGTGCTGATTTTATTTTGTAGAAATTGTTGATCTATCATGCTTCACTTATATCCTTTTGAGAGTCTTTTAGAACAACATGGTAATGTGCTTTGGTTATAAAACTAGTCCTAATATGATAGGCATCCAAAATGAATATAGTAAAAACTTTCATATAAAGTGCGTTGAATATGAGGAGAAGTTTGATACTTGATGATTGTTTTGAGATATGAGGATAGTGATATTAGAGTCATGCTAGTTGAGTTATTATGAAATTGATAAATACTTGTGTTAAAGTTTGTGATTCCCGTAGCATGCACGTATGGTGAACCGCTATGTGAGGAAGTTAGAGCATGAGGTATTTGTAAAGTGTCATCCTTTGTGTGGAGGTCGGGGGCGCGCGATGGTTAACTCGTACCAACCTCCCCCCTAGGAGCATGCGTTGATTGCTTTATTTTCATGACTCGTAAATTTTTGCAATAAGTATATGAGTTCTTTATGACTAATGATGAGTCCATGGATTATACGCACTCTCACCCTTCCACCATTGCTAGCCTCTCTTGTACCGCGCAACTTTCACCGGTACCATACACCCACTATATACCTTCCTCAAAACAGCCACCATATACCTTCCTCAAAATAGCCACCATATCTACTTATCATGGCATTTCCATAGCCATTCCGAGATATATTGCCATGCAATTTTCCACCGTTCCGTTCACGTGACATGCTTCATCATTGTCATATTGCCATCCATGATCATGTAGTTGACATCGTATTTGTGGCAAAGCCACCATGCTTAATTTTTCATACATGTCACTCTTGATTCATTGCACATCCCGGTACACCACCGGAGGGATTCATATAGAGTCATACTTTGTTCTAGTATCGAGTTGTAAATCCATATAAGTGTGATGATCATCATTATTAGAGCATTGTCCCGAAAAAGGAAAAAAGAAGAAGGAAAGGCCAAAGAAAAAGAAAGGCCCAAGAAAAAGAAAAAAAAAAGAAAAAAAGGGACAATGCTACTATCCTTTTCCACACTTGTGCTTCAAAGTAGCACCATGATCTTCATGATAGAGAGTCTCTTGTTTTTTCACTTTCATATACTAGTGGGAATTTTCATTATAGAACTTGGCTTGTATATTCCAACGATGGGCTTCTTCAAATGCCCTAGGTCTTCACGAGCAAGCAAGTTGGATGCACACCCACTTAGTTTCTTTTGTTGAGCTTTCATACATTTATAGCTCTAGTGCATCCGTTGCATGGCAATCCCTACTCACTCACAATGATATCTATTGATAGGCATCTCCATAGCCCATTGATACGCCTAGTTGATGTGAGACTATCTTCTCCTTTTTGTCTTCTCCGCAACCACTACTCTATTCCACCCATAGTGCTATATCCATGGCTCACGCTCATGTATTGCGTGAAAGTTGAAAGGTTTGAAAGAATAGAGTATGAAAACAAGTGCTTGGCTGAAACTGGGGTTGTGCATGATATGAATATTTTGTGTGATGAAGAGGGAGCATAGCCAGGCTATATGATTTTGTAGGGATAACTTTCTTTAGCCATAGTAGTTTGAGAAGACATGATTGCTTTGTTAGTATGGTTGAAGTATTAAATTTCTTATGTCAATATAGACTTTTGTCTTGAATCTTTCAGATCTAAACATTCATGCCACAATAAAAAGAATTACATTGAAAATTATGTTGGTTAGCATGCCACATCAAAAATTATGTTTCATCATTTACCTACTCGAGGACGAGCATGAATTAAGCTTGGGGATGCTTGATACGTCTCCAACGTATCTATAATTTTTTATTGTTCCATGCTATTATATATGATGTTTTGGATGTTTAATGGGCTTCATCATACGCTTTTATATGATTTTTGGGACTAACCTATTAACCTAGAGCCTAGTGCTAGTTTCTGTTTTCCTTGTTTTTAGTTTTACAGAAAAGGAATATCAAACGGAGTCCAATTGACGTGCCAATTTTTGATGATTTTTTTGGACCAAAAGAAGCCCCCGAAGTAAAAGAGTTGGGCCAGGAGAGCCATGGGCCGCCCACGAGGGTGGGGGGCGCGCCCACCCCAAGTGGTGGCGCCCCCATGTCTCGTGGACGGCCCGGAGACCTCCCTGACTTGTGCCCTACGCCAAAAAAATCCTATAAATACTGAAACCTTCGGAATATAACCTAGATCGGGAGTTCCGACGCCGAAAGCCTATGTTGCCACCGAAAACCAATCTAGACCCGTTCTGGCACCCTGGCGGAGGGGTGAATCCCTCTCCGATGGCTATCTTCATCATCCCGGCGCTCTCCATGACGAGGAGGGAGTAGTCCACCCTCGGGGCTGAGGGTATGTACTAGTAGCTATGTGTTTGATCTCTCTCTCTCTCGTGTTCTTGAGATGGCACGATCTTCATGTACCTTGGGAATCTATGCATAGGGGTTGGCACACGTTTTCGTCTTGACTCTCCGATAGAAACTTTGGGGCACTCTTTGAAGTACTTTGTGTTGGTTGAATAGATGAAACTGAGATTGTGTGATGCATATTGTATAATCATGCCCAAGGATACTTGAGGTGACAATGGAGTATCTAGGTGACATTAGGGTTTTGGTTGATTTGTATCTTAAGGTGTTATTCTAGTACGAACTCTAAGATAGATCGAACGGAAAGAATAGCTTCGTGCTATTTTACTACGGACTCTTGAATAGATAGTTCAGAAAGAATAACTTTGAGGTGGTTTCGTACCCTACCATAACCTCCTAGTTTGTTCTCCGCTATTAGTTACTTTGGAATGACTTTTTGTTGCATGTTGAGGGCTAGTAATATGATCCAATTATGTTATTATTGTTGAGAGAACTTGCACTAGTGAAAGTATGAACCCTAGGCCTTATTTGAACGCATTGCCATACCGTTTATGCTCACTTTTACCACTTGCTACCTTGCTGTTTTTATATTTTCTTATTAGAAAAACCTATATCTACTATCCATATTGCACTTGTATCACCATCTCTTCGCCGAACTAGTGCACCTATACAATTTACCATTGTATTGGGTGTGTTGGGGACACAAGAGACTCTTTGTTATTTGGTTGCAGGGTTGTTTGAGAGAGACCATCTTCATCCTACGCCTCCCACGGATTGATAAACCTTAGGTCATCCACTTGAGGGAAATTCGCTATTGTCCTACAAACCTCTGCACTTGGAGGACCAACAACGTCTACAAGAGGAAGGTTGCGTAGTAGACATCAGATACCCGAAGGAAACTATTGGGTACACCTTCTGTCACAGATCCAAAGGCAAGGTATTCATTGCTAAAAAAGGATACATTCTAGAGAAGGAGTTTCTCTCAAAAGAAGTGAGTGGGAGGAAAGTGGAACTTAATGAGGTAATTGTGCCTTCTCCCGAATTGGAAAGTAGTACATAATAGAAACTAATTCTAGTGATTCCTACACCAATCAGCGAGGAAGCTAATGACGATGATCGTGAAACTTCAGATCAAGTTACTACTAAACCTCGTAGGTCAACCAGAGTGCGTTCCACGCCAGAGTGGTATGGTAACCCGGTTCTGGAAGTCATGTTACTAGACCATGATGAACCTACGAACTATGAGGAAGCGATGATGAGCCCAGATTCCGCAAAATGGCTTGAGGCCATGACATTTGAGATGTGATCCATGTATGAGAACAAAGTGTGGACTTTGATTGACTTGCCCGATGATCGGCAAGCCATTGAAAATAAATGGATCTTTAAGAGGAAGACTGACGCCGATGGTAATGTTACTGTCTACAAAGCTCGACTTGTGGCGAAAGGTTTTCGACAAGTTCAAGGTGTTGACTACGATGAGATTTTCTCAGTCATATCGATGCTTAAGTCTGTCCGAATCATCTTAGCAATTGACGCATTTTATGAAATCTGGCAAATGGATAACAAAATTGCGTTCTTTAATGGATTTATTAAAGAAGAATTGTATATGATGCAACCAGAAGGTTTTGTCAATCCTAAAGCTGCTAACAAAATGTGCAAGCTCCAGCGATCCATCTATGGACTGGTGCAAGCATCTCGAAGTTGGAATATACGCTTTGATAAGTTGATCAAAGCATATAGTTTTATACAGACTTGTGGTGAATTCTGTATTTACAAGAAAGTGAGTGGGAGCACTACAGCCTTTCTGATAAGTATATGTGAATGACATATTGTCGATTGGAAATGATGTAGAATTTTCTGAAAAGCATAAAGGAGTGTTTGAAAGGAGTATTTCAAAGAAAGACCTCGGTGAAGTTGCTTACATATTGAGCATCAAGATCTATAGAGATAGATCAAGACGCTTGATAAGTTTTTTTTCAATGAGTACGTACCTTGACGAGTTTTTGAAGTAGTTCAAAATGGAATAGTCAAAGAAAAAGTTCTTGCCTGTGTTGCAAGGTGTGAAGTTGAGTAAGACGTAAAGCCCGACCACAACAAAAGATAGAGAGAGAATGAAAGTCATTCCCTATGCCTCAGCCATAGGTTCTATAAAGTATGCCATGCTGTATACCAGACCTATTGTATGCCCTGCCGTGAGTTTGGCAAGGGAGTACAATTTTGATATAGGAGTAGATCACTAGACAACGGTCAAAATTATCCTTAGTGGACTAAGGAATATTTCTCGGTTATGGAGGTGATAAAGAGTTCATCGTAAAGAGTTACGTCGATGCAAGCTTTGACACCGATTTGGATGACTCTGAGTCTCGATCTGGATACATATTGAAAGTGGGAGCATTTAGCTAGAGTAGCTCAGTGCAGAGCATTGTAGACATAGAAATTTTCAAAATAAACACGGATCTGAATGTGGCAGACCCATTGACTAAACCTCTCTCACAAGCAAAACATGATCACACCTTAGTACTCTTTGGGTGTTAATCACATGGCGATGTGAACTAGATTATTGACTCTAGTAAACCTTTTGGGTATTGGTCACATGGCGATGTGAACTATGAAGTGTTAATTCACATGAGGATGTGAACTATTGGTGTTAAATCACATGGTGATGTGAACTAGATTATTGACTCTAGTGCAAGTGGGAGACTGAAGGAAATATGCCCTAGAGGCAATAATAAAGTTATTATTTATTTCCTTATATCATGATAAATGTTTATTATTCATGCTAGAATTGTAATAACCGGAAATTTAGTATATGTGTGAATACATAGACAAACAAAGTGTCACTAGTATGCCTCTACTTGACTAGCTCGTTAATCAAAGATGGTTAAGTTTCCTATCCATAGACATGAGTTGTCATTTGATGAACGAGATCACATCATTAGAGAATGATGTGATTGACTTGACACATTCCGTTAGCTTAGCACTTGATCATTTAGTATGTTGCTATTGCTTTCTCCATGACTTATACATGTTCCTATGACTATGAGATTATGCAACTCCCAAATACCGGAGGAACACTTTGTGTGCTATGAAGCATCACAACGTAATTGGGTGATTATAAAGATGCTCTACAGGTGTCTCCGATGGTGTTTGTTGAGTTTGCATAGATCGATATTAGGATTTGTCACTCCGATTGTCGGAGAGGTATCTTTGGGCCCTGTCGGTAATACACATCATAATAAGCCTTGCAAGCAAATGACTAATGAGTTAGTCACGAGATGATGTATTACGGAATGAGTAAAGAGACTTGCCGGTAACGAGATTGAACTAGGTATGATGATACCGACGATCGAATCTCGGGCAAGTAACATACCGGTGACAAAAGGAACTGCGTATGTTGTTATGCGGTTTGACCGATAAAGATCTTCGTAGAATATGTAGGAACCAATATAAGCATGCAGCTCGATGACGATTGGTATTATGAGTTTATGAGATTTGATGTATCTAAGTTTGTTCAGAGTCCCGGATGAGATCAAGGACATGACGAGGAGTCTCAAAATGGTCGAGACGTAAAGATCGATATATTGGAAGGCTATATTCGGACATCGGAAAGGTTCCAAGTGCTTCGGGTATTTGTCGGAGTACCGGAGAGATACGAGAATTCATATTGGGCTTTAATGGGCCATATGGGAAAGCAGAGAAAGGCCTCAAGGGTGGCCGTGCCCCTTCCCCATGGATTGGTCCGAATTGGACTAGGGAAAGGGGGCGCCCCTTCCTTCCTTCTCCTTCTCCCTTCCCCTTTTCCTATTCCATGTGGGAGGAGGAATCCTACTAGGACTAGGGAGTCCTAGTAGGACTCCACACTTTGGCGCGCCCTATGAGGGCCGGCCTCCTCCTACCTCCATCCTTTATATACATGGCCAGGGGGCATCTGATACGTCCAAAACGTATCTATAATTTCTGCTTGCTCCATGCCTCTTTTGGGTGATATTGCTATGATATTTATACACTTCCATACACTTTTGATCATATTTGGACTAACCTATTAACTCAGTGCACCCCAGTGCTAGTTTCTGTTTTCGGCTGTTTTTGTATTTCAGGTTTTCACGTTACGAGAACTGCCAGGAAAAATCCAGAAAAATAATATAAAACATCAGCGTTCCAGAAACTTCCGTGCGCCCGAAGGACAGCCGGGGGGGCACCAGGGCTCGAGGCGCCCTGGCGGCGCGCCCCCTCTGGGCCGCGCCAGGGGGGGCGCCTGGGCCCCCCGAGGCACCTCCGATGCCCCCCTTTGGCATATATTTAAAGCGTCGCCCGAAACCCTCAAAACAAGAACTCTTTTTGGCGATCTCATCTCTGTTCCGCCGCCGCCGCCTCTTCCAAGATCGGGAGCACCAGGAGAACTCTTCCCGGCACCCTGCCGGAGGGGAGGATCACCACCGGGAGCTTCTCCACCACCATGGACGCCTCCCGGATGAGTTGTGAGTAGTCTCCCTTGGACCATGGGTCCATGACCAGTAGCTATGTGATGTTCTCCTCCCGTTCTTGTGCTTCACTAATTAGTCCTCGTGAGCTGCCCTACATGATCGAGGCACATATGTAATCCTTATGCTGTTGCTATGATGAGTTTGCTGGGATCCGATGGATTATGAGATTATGTTCAGATTGTGTTTGAGTAATATATTTGATCTACCTCTTTTATATTTATGTTCGTAAGTAATTCTTGCATGTTCTCCGTTGTTATTTATTGCTTTGGCCAAGTAGTAGGTAGTGACTCCAAGAGGGAACGTTATGCTTGATTGTGGGTTCATGCCCCTCGATGACTAGCTTGAGTGACAGAAACATGAGTCTAGGGGATGTGCTGTTGCCACAAGGGGGAAAACAACGGTGCTTGTGCCCGCGGGTGCAAGGATTGTTTACTTTACGCAAAGTTCTTTTAATGCAGTTGTCTGTTGCATTGAGTTTACACTATGGGTGGGACTCGCAACTTAATACCAGCGAGATTTTCTGGATAGATATCTGAAGGTGGATGATTAGTAGTAGATATTGATGGATTTCGGTCTACTTACTTTGGCGTACCGCCCATGCTTTGAACCTCTACCTTTCTTGCAATGTAGTCAGCATTGGTTTGCGCACATGGTCCTGTCAATTGCCCATCTGTAATTCGTTTACCTCACATAGCTATTTTATCGTCTTTTGGGAGAGAGACATCACTAGTGAACATCATGAGACTCTGGTCCATATTACCATCATTGATCACATCCTCTATTTACTTTTCCGCTATTTACTTACTATTGCAATTATACCTATCACTATTATCACTTGCGTTTGATCCTTTGTAAACTACAAGGCCGGAGGGATTGACAACCTCTCTGTACTCGTTGGGAGCAAAGTTATTTGTATCTGTGTGCAGGTCCACGTTTATTACTAATTTCTGGCCCCGTTAGCAGTTGACACCTTCTTGTTGAAACTGGGAGTCTGTGGGAAATCGATCCTTGGTATTACCAAGGGAAAACTTCTGCTACACTGCATCTCAAACATTACACTTGGGGTAACCAACGAGGGGTGAGAAGCCACCTAGCAAAGCAATTTCTGGCGCCGTTGCCGGGGACTCTACTCTTCAGGATAGGGGAGTTGCACGCTATCTTTTACCTTTGCTTTTAGTCTTGTTAGTTTACCTTTCAGTTTTCTTTATGTCTTTTCACTAGTTATGCTTATGGACAACCTTGCTATTGGATCGTTGCTTGTGGGAAGACGCCCCACACCTATGGTGGTTGCTCCTCCCCCTACTGAAATTGTGCCCTATAAAATACCAGCTGGTATTATCGATTATGTTTTGGCTAATCGTTATGCAGGAGACAGACATCCCGGTGAACACTTGCTATATCTGTCACAATTATGTTCATTATTTAAGCTTGCAGGTGTATCAAGGGAGTTTGTCATGAGGACATTGTTCGCCGTATCACTTATAGATAAAGCTTCAGATTGGTATAAGCTTCTCGATAACTCGCACTTGCTTGATTGGCAAGAGCTTATGTCTCTCTTTTATACTAAGTTTTATCCTCTTCATGATGCTTATGTGGAGAGTAAGAGTACCTTTTTGCATGTGGATCATGGTAACAATGCTTTATGTGATGCTTATATTGTTGAGTTTATTCGTGATCCCACTGAAAATTATTATGAGAAGGGAACATATGCTTATAGATATTTCCATAATATTAAGTTCCATCTCTTTATGTTGAAGGTTTTGAAGTTATGCTATTTTTCCCTTCCTATGCTAGTTGCTTTATGCTTCAATAATTTATTTTCTTGCAATATTCCTATGCATAGGAAGCATGTTAGGCTTAAATGTGTTTGGTATTTGCTTCTTGATGCTCTGTTTTGTTCTTCAACTCTTATTCCTACGAGAGCATCATTAAAGTCGTAAGCCTATCTTTATGGCTATAAAGAAAGAGCTCTAGGGAGACAACCCTTGTTATCTTTGCTTTCAGTTTGTTCTTTCAGTTTTAGTGGTCTTGATGTTTGTTACTACAGTAGCATCATCATTGTATCTTTGCTTTTCAATTTTGTGCCAAGTATAGCCTCTGATTGCAAGAAAGTTCAAAAGTTGTGACGTGCTGTCCAGGAAACAGATTCTGTCCTTGGATAGAAAAAATCGTATAAAATCACGAGATCATCTTTTTGGTCTGAATTTTTTCGACAGCGTGCTCTATATAATTGTATTTCGTGCGTCTGTTCTGAGTTTTTTATTTGAGTTGCAGAAGTGCCCCGAACAAATCATTTACTACCTGCTGTTCTGTTTTTCACAGATTCTGTCCTGTTTTGCCTTTCCTTCATTTTGCAAACCTAGAGCTTGCTTTTTCTTTGCAAAAACCTTTTGGCAATCTTGAGAAACAGTAGACCTTCAAGAATATCTTTATTTCCAGCAAGGTATAATTATTTTATAATGGGTACTAACCTCGCTAATCAGATTATGATGAGTTATGTATGAAGGGAGTTTTCAATTGTGCGAGGGAAGATGATAAAAAGATTCAGGAGTGTCAAGCGCTCAAGCTTGGGGATGCCCCCGTGCACCCCCAAGAAATATTCAAGGAGACTCAAGCGTCTAAGCTTGGGGATGCCCCCGTGCATCCCCTTCTCCATCAACATTATCAGTTCGTCTTTCGTTCCACTATATTTTAATCACTTCATGTGTTATGTGCTATGCTTGGAGCGTCTTGCTTTTAGTTTCCTTTTTAGTTTTTCATAACGAGTCGGAACTCAGCTTTCTTTATGTGGGAGAGAAACACGCTCCACTTCTACCTAGAACATAACATAGAATTTTCATGACTACCTTTGCTGTGTGTGTTCTTTGTCTTTTAATAGCTACTATCATGCTCTGCTCTTAGTATTCATGCTTATCTTTTTAAAGAGCTTGTGTTTAGTTGGTTGCTTGAACTCTCTTTAATTATCATGCTTATCTTATAAAGAGAGTTTGCTTCCGTTGCATTGGTTAATATGTCTATGATAAAGATGCTACGTGCATAATGGCGCTTAGTAGTTCAGGTTTTCTTGTGGTTAGTCTCAAATAGCTGGGGGATTCCCAATGTGTTATTGGAGTACCAACATGATTTGTTTGCCAATGATGTGGTATGGTTTAGTAATATCTTCCCTCAAGAATTTATTTTGATTGACTTGGCGTATGCTCACGCATATTTAAGACTGTAAACAAAGTCTGTCAAGCCTTGATGATCTTTTATTTCTGAGTAGCGATATAACTTCCATGCCTGATTCAATGTTGCTTTGTCGCTCTGCATGATTATGACCGTCATTGCTCTCTTAGTTGGTCGCTCCCAGTCTTTTGCTAACCTCCACCTGTACTAAGCGGACTGACTGCTTGTGCATCCACATCCTTTAAAACCAGTTATGACATATGAGTCCACCATACCTACCTATATGTGGTATTTCACCGCCACTCCAAGTAAATTTACATGTGCTATCTTTAAAACCTTCAGTTGCAATATATAGCTCATGGGAAAGTATCTTAAAAACTATTGTGGTAAAGAATATGTTGCTTATGTATCTTATTTTCTTATAAGTTGCTTGCTGAGCGGTAACCATGTTTCTGGGGACGCCATCAACTTTTACACTTTTGTTGAATATCATGTGAGTTGCTATGCATGTTCGTCTTGTCTAAAGTAAGGGTGATTTGCCATGAGTTGAATGGTTTGAGTATGCATATTGCTAGAGAAGAACATTGGGCCGCCAACCAAAGCCATGTATCATGGTGGAAGTTTTAGCTTGGACATTAATCCTCAATCTCTTATGAGAATATGCTTAAGCATTTAAGAGGAGTCCATTATCTATTTTCTATGTTGTCCCGGTATGGATGTCCTCAAGTTGAGATCTATCAAAAACGAGAAATCAAATGCGATCTATCTCCTTGGACCTTTGTACAGGTGACATAGAGGTACCCCTTTGTGACACTTGGTTAAAACATATGTAATGCAATGACAATCCATGGAAATCCGAGCTAATTAGGACAAGATGCGAGCACTATTGGTATTTGATGCATGAGGCTTGCAACTTATAGGATGTCTTATGCATAACACATATGAAGTACTACTACCGTTGACAAAATTGTTTCTATGTTTTCAAAATAAAAAGCTCTAGCACATGAGTAATCCCTGCTTCCCTCTGCGAAGGGCCATTCTTTTACTTTTATGTTGAGTCTCCACCTTCTTTTAAAAGCACCAACTACTGAGAGCATGATTGTCATTCTGAGTGTAATGTGCATTGTCCCAAAGTAGCATTGTCTTTTGCATGATTGTGATATCGTTTATTCTGAAATCATTGTATCTAGTCATCACTTAAACCTTGAAGGTGCCCTTGCATCTATGTTTTGCTTCACTAAAGGGGGCAAGCTAGATATCACTTTATCATATTTGCACATCATGTTCATTGCAAATCTATTTGATGTTTCAGTATGATATTGTAAAACTTTCAGTCCTTTGTGATTTTCTCATGAGGCAACTTAATTACTACAGATTCATTATTTCAGTAAGCTTTTTTCATATGACTATGAAAATGTCCTATATGGTTTATAGCATGTCAGCACAGAAATTATTCTTGTTATCATTTACCTACTCGAGGACGAGCAGGAATTAAGCTTGGGGATGTTGATACGTCCAAAACGTATCTATAATTTCTGCTTGCTCCATGCCTCTTTTGGGTGATATTGCTATGATATTTATACACTTCCATACACTTTTGATCATATTTGGACTAACCTATTAACTCAGTGCACCCCAGTGCCAGTTTCTGTTTTCGGCTGTTTTTGTATTTCAGGTTTTCACGTTACGAGAACTGCCAGGAAAAATCCAGAAAAATTATATAAAAAATCAGCGTTCCAGAAACTTCCGTGCGCCCGAAGGATAGCCGGGGGGCCACCAGGGCTCCAGGCGCCCTGGCGGAGCCCCCCCCCCCCCCGGGCCGCGCCGGGGGGGGCGCCTGGGCCCCCCGAGGCTCCTCCGATGTCCCCCTTTGGCATATATTTAAAGCGTCGCCCGAAACCCTCGAAACATGAAATCTTTTTCGCGATCTCATCTCTGTTCCGCCGCCGCCGCCGCTTCCAAGATCGGGAGCACCAGGAGAACTCTTCCCGGCACCCTGCCGGAGGGAAGGATCACCACCGGGAGCTTCTCCACCACCATGGACGCCTCCCGGATGAGTTGTGAGTAGTCTCCCTTGGACCATGGGTCCATGACCAGTAGCTATGTGATGTTCTCCTCCCGTTCTTGTGCTTCACTAATTAGTCCTCGTGAGCTGCCCTACATGATCGAGGCACATATGTAATCCTTATGCTGTTGCTATGATGAGTTTGCTAGGATCCGATGGATTATGAGATTATGTTCAGATTGTGTTTGATTAATATATTTGATCTACCTCTTTTATATTTATGTTCGTAAGTAATTCTTGCATGTTCTCCGTTGTTATTTATTGCTTTGGCCAAGTAGTAGGTAGTGACTCCAAGAGGGAACGTTATGCTTGATTGTGGGTTCATGCCCCTCGATGACTAGCTTGAGTGACAGAAACATGAGTCTAGGGGATGTGCTGTTGCCACAAGGGGGAAAACAACGGTGCTTGTGCCCGCGGGTGCAAGGATTGTTTACTTTACGCAAAGTTCTTTTAATGCAGTTGTCTGTTGCATTGAGTTTACACTATTGGTGGGACTCGCAACTTAATACCAGCGAGATGTTCTGGATAGATATCTGAAGGTGGATGATTAGTAGTAGATATTGATGGATTTCGGTCTACTTACTTTGGCGTACCGCCCATGCTTTGAACCTTTACCTTTCTTGCAATGTAGTCAGCATTGGTTTGCGCACATGGTCCTGTCAATTGCCCAGCTGTAATTCGTTTACCTCACATAGCTGTTTTATCGTCTTTTGGGAGAGAGACATCACTAGTGAACATCATGAGACTCTGGTCCATATTACCATCATTGATCACATCCGCTATTTACTTTTCCGCTATTTACTTACTATTGCAATTATACCTATCACTATTATCACTTGCGTTTGATCCTTTGTAAACTACAAGGCCGGAGGGATTGACAACCTCTCTGTACTCGTTGGGAGCAAAGTTATTTGTATCTGTGTGCAGGTCCATGTTGATTGCTAATTTCTGGCGCCGTTAGCAGTTGACACCTTCTTGTTGAAACTGGGAGTCTCTGGGAAATCGAACCTTGGTATTACCAAGGGAAAACTTCTGCTACACTGCATCTCAAACCTTACACTTGGGGTAATCAACGAGGGGTGAGAAGCCACCTAGCAGCATCCCATGGATACACAAGTTGATTTCTTAGCCGTGTGCAGTGCCCCTCCCCACAGTTACACACCTCGGTCATATCGTTGCAGTGCTTAGGCGAGCCCTACTCCGGTAGCTTCATCATCACCATCACCACGCCGTCGTGCTGACGAAACTCTCTCGGGACGCTCAACTAGATCAAGAGCTCGTGGGACGTCATCGAGCTGAACGTGTGCTGAACGCGGAGGTACCGTACATTCGGTGCTTGGATTGGTTGGATCGCGAAGACGTGCGACTACATCAACCACGTCACTAGACGCTTCCACTTTTGGTCTACGAGGATACGTAGACACAGTCTCCCCGCTCGTTGTTATGCTTCTCCTAGATAGATCTTGCGTGATCGTAGTATTTTCTTGAAATACTATGTTCCCCAACAATAACTAGACCGCTAATCATTATTGCAATTTTATATGAGGGAGATGCATGAGCTAACATACTTTTCTGTACTTGGATCAATTTTATATGATTGGAACTCTAGTAAGCATCCACAACTACTAAAGATCATTAATGTAAAACCCAACCATAGCCTTAAGTATCATGTCCTCTTTACTCCCATACGCAACAACCCCCTTACTCGGGTATGTGTTTCAGTCACTCATGCCACCACCTACTACAAGACAATCATGAACGTATTGCAACACCCTATAGCGGGGACCCCTCATATTTGTGCGACACGGAGGGCACCATAAGAACACACGAAAATATACAACTCATACCAACCATGATCGTCAATTAACCCATAGGACAAAACATATCTTCTCAAACATCATAGGATAACCACATATCATTGGATAGTAATATATAGTGTTGAGGAGCATGTTCAAGTAGAGAATTATAGCAGGAATAGAGAGGTTACACCGCTGCGTAGAGGGGGAGAAATTTGGTGTTGACGGTAGCAAGATTGTTGATGTAGATCGCCGTTACGATCCTTGCCCCGGCGGCACTTCGGCGCCACTGGGAGAGAGGGGGGAGAGGCCCCCTCCTCCTTCTACTTCTTCCTTGGACTCCTTCCTAGATGGGAGGAGGGTTTCCCTTCTGGACCTTGACCTCCATGGCTGCGGAGGGGCAAGAGCCCCTCCTAGATTGGATCTACCTCTCTGTTTCTCTTTTGTTCTGCGACCCCATTTTCTGGCCCTTCATCGTTTCTTAAGTATCTGGAGATCTGTAACTCCGATTGCGTTGAAATTCTAGAACAATTTTTTTTCCAGATATAAGCTTCCTTGCTCCCGAAGAAGAGCCCCAACTGACTTAGAGGGTTCCCACTGGGCACCACCATGCGCCGGGGGGCAGGCATGCCTTGATGGCAAGTGAAGGTCGTGGGTCTCCGTTTGCGTTGATTCCAGCTCCCAAAAATCACATATATTCCAAAATAGTTCTCCATAATTTTTTATCGCATTTGGACTTCGTTCGATATGGATATTCTGCGAAACAAAAAACATGCAACAAACAGAAAGTGGCATTGGGCACTTGATCAACATGTTAGTCCAAAAAATAATATAAAATGGTGCCTAAATTATATGAAAGTTCTATAATATTAGCATGGAACAATAAAGAATTATAGATACGACGGAGACGTATCAACATGCTGACATGTGCCCTAATGATCCTCCCCAAGCCACTCGTCCGCTCGACCCCTAATCTTGCCAAGCCATCAGCTGGTCAATGAGGTGGAATGGTCGAAAAGCGAGGAGGGGTACTTCCCGGTAAGGAGCTTGCCGGGTCTTGGCTTGCCGGTGCAGAGCTTGCTAGCAATTGGAATCTTGTCATTTAGTATTAACTTAGTACTTCTCGATGACCTACCTGGAGGTCTTCTTCACGGTCTTGTATGTTGGTATCTTGTGTGTAGTAGTCCTCAGGCAAGCCTTGCCGTCGGGAAGGCTAGAACTGCATATGTGCAAAAGTCAGGGTACTAAGGCACCCATCTTTTGGTGCACCGACAGGAGCCCCCGGGTATGGGCCACACACGCATGCGAAGCATCATTGGGCTAGGCCTAAACAGTGCTCAATCACGTGTGGTAGAGAATAACTGTTGTGATCTTCTCTTTTACTACGCCCCGACGATGTGCATTAAATGTGGAATGTGCGAGAGGTGGATTGAAACGGCCGCAGAGGTAGTCCGCCTGAAAAAGCGCATCCACGTCGGACGATAAAGAGCCATCCCCCGCGCCTTCCACATAAAAAGGAATCCATGAGAGGTGTTGCTCATTTACCCCCTTTTGCTTCCAATCTAGCCAGTCACCTTTTCTTCTTCCTTGCGCAAGAACATAGCACACTTGGTCCTTTCGACGCTACTCTACCGCGTCATTTCTCAATCTCCCACCCCTACACTTGCCATGGCCCTGAAGAAAGCGAGGAAAGAAATGGACCCAAAGGTGGAGAAGAAGAAGCTTGAGAGAGAGAGAGAGAGACGCGGTGGCATGATAACGCCGTCTTCTCGCTGGCGTCATTGACAACCAATGATTTGACCAAGAAGTTTTCTTACGTTTGGTCAAGCAAGATCGGGGATCATCCAGCAATAGAAGTTCTTCCAGGATCCGCCACGCCACCGAACGACCAATTCCATTTATCCGTCGAGTACTTTTACTGAGGACTCTGCCCGCCATTCTCAACAAAAATCATAGAGGTCATGTATTCCTACTGATTTCATCTGCTCGATTTCACCCCCAATGCTATCACTTTTATGTCCATTTAAGCGCACTTGCGCGAAAACTTCCTGGGGATAGCACCCAAGCTTGCTCTGTTCCGACACTTCTTCATTCATCGGATTGAGAAGGACGCTCTCTCCGGTAGTGTCACTTGGATTCCAAAAATGAACATGAAGATGCACTATCTTGACGGCAAACTGCACACTAGGTGGAACAAGTGGAGGGTAGATTGGTGCTGGATCAAGCAAGATGAAATTCCTTCAATCTGTCGTCTCCGAACTCCAAAATTTGAGAAGAGTGGCACCTGTGGCATTGTTGGTCCTGGCAACGCCAAACAGGGAGTTGCTTTGTACATGATCCTCAGCCTCAAGGCCGCCGGCCTGACCATAGAAATGGTGGGGGCGGATTATACCTGCCGCCAAATCGCTCCACTACAGCACAGAGGAGGCTGAAAAGCTTGGGAATAAATGGATCCCACCGATCCAATGTGTCTGCACACCGGGCCCAACAACAACTTGTCGGTGATGGAACACTACTGGCTCATCTATCAACTCTTCAACATAGGCTATGAGTTCCATATTAAGCCACAAGTGATTTCACTCTGCAACAATTCTGCCAAGGGCTACATTCTGGCAAGGATGGTGGAATTTGATGCCAAGGGTGTTGTGGTGTAGTGGAAGGCGCCCACGAAGAGAGAAGTGGACGAATGGCTTGTCGGCTTGAAAGAAGGGGTCGTCAGAGGGGAGGATGATGTGGTTCACCCCACCCGGAATGACGAGGCCAAACTCATCAAGGCAAGAGCCGAAGAGGACAAAAAGGCTGTCTGTCTTCGAAAGAAAGCCAAAGATGCTGTCGGGAAAGCAAGTGGTAGAGCATACCGAAGGGCAGACCAAGGAGGGTGCTTAAAAGCATGACGAAGAAGATGCTGAAGAACGTGCTGGAGAGTACATCGGTGAGACCACTGATGAAGATGAACGATCTGGTGATCATGATGGTGATGTACGGAGTCTGCCAGCGAAACTGAAGGGAACAATGAGAAAGAGGAGGAGGATGAACCTTACGTTCCTCCTACCCATATCAAGGCCTCCATCACCATGAAGATGGGCAGGAAGAATGCAACGATCATTGATCCATCAAGCAAGGAGCTTGTCGTGACAATTGCATATGGCAAACTTCCTAGGCCCAACCTAAGTAGATATAATGTAATAACAAAATATGAATGGGTTTGAAACAATACTTAAAGTAAATATTAGTTTTATTATACTAACGAATATCATGAAGGTTTTGTTAAGTTTTGTGTGATTGAAGTTTTCAAGTTTTGGGTGATATCATGATGGATGAAGGAATAAGGAGTGAAAATAGCCTAAGCTTGGGGATGCCCATGGCACCCTAAGTTAATATTCAAGGTGAACCAAGCAACTAAGCTTGGGGATGCCCCAGAAGGCATCTCCTCTTTCTTCTAACAACCATCGGTAATTTTACTTGATGCTATATTTTTATTCGTCACATACCGTGGGTTTTGCTTGGAAAGTCTTGTATTATATGAGTCTTTGGTTGTTTTGCTTTTTAGTTTGACACAATAATCCTTGCTGTACACACCTATTTGAGAGAGCCACACACATATCATAATTTGTTAGAATACTCTATCTTCACTTAAATCTTTTGAGCTAAACAGTTGCTCTAGTGCTTCACCTATATCTTTTGAGCACGACGGTGGTTATATTTTGAAGAAATAAAATCTCATGCTTCACTTATATTATTTTGAGAGTTAGTAAATTTTGAAGAAATTTTCTCTCATGCTTCACTTATATTATTTTGAGAGATGAAATTTTAAAGAAACAGATGAACTCTCATGCTTCACTTATATCTTTTTGAGAGTCAAAAATAGTAATGGTAATTTGCATGAGATATTAATTTGGTCCCAATATGATAGATATCGAAGAAGGATAAATAAAAACTTTCATAAAGATCATTGGAAATTATGAACTTGATTCCTTGCAATGGTTTTGCGATATGGAGAAATTGATATGCGAGTCATGTTGATGAGTAATTATGCTTTAGTAAGAATATTGGTGTTAAGGTTTGTGATTCTCTATGCATGCACGTAAAGTCAATAGTTATGCAATGAAATTATATCCTACATGTGGTGCATTATTCGGTGTTGATTATGTTTAATGTTTGTTTATGACTGTTTTCGTTTCTTCGTTGGTCGCTTCTCAATCTATTAGCTTGTCTTCATTTGCACTTAGCGGGAATACTGCTTGTGCATCAAACTCCTTAAACACAAAGTTTTTCCAAATTAGTCCACCATTCCTACCTATATGCAGTATTTACTTGTCGTTCCAAGTAAATTTGTATGTGCCAACTCTAGTTTTCAAAATAAATTTCCCTTTTGGGTGCCCGTACCGCTCATGAAGCAGCAAGGGTGGCCAATATTTCCCATGATAGATATTTTATTCTCATGATGAGTGTTTATTCACTTGTCATTGCACGAGAGTGTGACAGGTAATAGGGATGCCCTGTCCCGAAATGCAAAAAATACTATAATAAATTCCTTGGAATGTGTTGGTATGGAAGGTAACCGTGGATACGGCTAGCCATGGATTGTGAAAGAATGGTGGAAAGGCAATAAACTTAAATTTCTGTTTGGGAACCGCCTATAATTTGTCTAGCATGGAATATATTGGGAATTATCGGAAGTTTTCGTTGAGAGGAAAACCATGCCTCTCAAAACAATTTTATCTCTCAATTTCAGCTATGAGCTCTGGCACCTCTACAGATCCATGTTTCCCTTTGCGAAGGGCATATCTATTTACTTTTATGCAATTTATATTATCTTTGAGTCTCCATCTTCTCTTATAAAACACCAACTAAGAAACACTATTGTCATAATTGAGCATTGGATGTAGTTAATATTTGTATGTGTTTCATGAATGGACCAATGATTGAGCATAATGGGCTAGGGATAGCTTTCTTTAGCATTGATATTTTGAAAGACTTTGTTGCTTGTTGATATGCTTGAGTATTGATGTCTTCATGTCAAATTATAGACTATTGCTTTGAATCATTCAAGTCCAAGTATCCATGACAGAAAAGAAAACCATATGATGAACATGTTGGGCAGCATTCCACGTAAAAAAATATGTTTTTATCATTTACCTACTCGAGGATGTGCAGGAATTAAGCTTGGGGATGCTTGATATGTCTCCAACGTATCTATAATTTTCTATTGTTCCATGTTGTTATGTTATCAATTTGGGATGTTTTATATACATTTACAAGCAATTATATCATTTTTTGGGACTAACCTATTAACGTAGTGCCCAGTGCCAGTTGTTGTTTTCTGCATGTTTATGGTTTTACAGAATATCCATACGAAATGAAGTCCAATTTCCATGAAACTTTTTGGAGATATTTTTTCTGGCAATAAGAGACCCTGGAAGCTTCACAAAGACGCGAGAAGATGGAGTAGTGGCTCACGAGGTACCAGGGCACGCCCCGGGGGACGCCTTGGTGGCTTGTGGGGACCATGTAGCTCCGTTTGACCTAATTCTCCCTCTATAAATACCCATAAATCGTGAAACCAACAGAGAGCAAGATGAAATACTTTTTACGCCGCCGCAAGTTCCAGAACTAAAAGATCCAATCTAGAGGCCTTTTCCAGCACTCCGCCGAAGGGGGCAACGATCACATAGGGGCTCTACATCAACCTTGCTGCCTCTCCGATGATGCGTGAGTAGTTTACCACACACCTACGGGTCCATAGCTAGTAGCTAGATGGCTTTCTCTCTCTCTCTCTCTCTCTCTCTCTCTCTCTCTCTCTCTCTCTTTGATCTTCAATACAATGTTCTCCTTGATTTCTTGGAGATCTATTTGATATAATGACTTTTTGCGATGTGTTTATTAGGATCCGATGAATTATGAGTTTATGATCAGATCTATTCATGAATATTATTGGAGTCTTCTCTGAACTCTTTTGTGCATGATTGTTATAGCCTCGTATTTCTTCTCTTATTTATTGGTTTGTTTTGGCCAACTAGATTGATTTATCTTGCCATGGAAAGATGTGCTTTGTAATGGGTTTGATCCTGCGGTGCTCAATCTCAATGACAAAAAGAGACATGGCATGCACGTATCATTGCTATTAAGGGTAAAAGGATGGGGTTTATTCATGTGTGAATTTATCTTGTCTACATGATGTCATCTTACTTAAGGTGTTACTCCGTTTTTCCATGAACTTAATACACTAGATGGATGTTGGATAGCGGTCGATGTGTGGAATAATAGTAGTAGATGCAGGCAAAAGTCGGTCTACTAATTTTGAACGTGATGCCTATATATATGATCATTGCCTTGGATATCGTCATAATTATTTGCTTTTCCATCAATTGCCCAACAGTAATTTGTTTTCTCACCATATGATATCTTCAAGAGAGAAGTCTCTGGTGAAAACCATGGCCCCGGGTCCATTCCTATCATATTATTTTTAAATCTACTAAACCAAAAATACAAAAATATCTTGCTGTAATTTATTTATTTTTAATTCATTTGCATCTATCAATCTGTCTATTTATCAGATACTGTACAATTTATTCTTGCACATAACTTTTGAGGGATTGATAACGCTTGTTGCCTTGGGTTGCGAGGATTTGTTGTTTGTATGCAGGTGTTGTTTACATAGTATTGCTTGGCTCTTCTACTGAATTAATAATCTTGGTTTCTTAACTGAGGGAAACACTTATCTCTAATGTACTGCATTATCCTCTCCTCTTCGGGAAAATCCCAACACATGCCAAAGGTAGCACTGGACACTTATTTTTTTGCTATGAGCCCCATCGGTGTATTTTTATGCGATCGGTGCCAATTTTTGGAACTGATGAATGTTTTTGCCGGAATAGATACTTTTGTGGTGTTGGGACTGAGCGGTAATTTTTTTGGTTCTCACCAGCACTGTTGGATTTTTGTGCAATTGGCATTGTTTTTGTAGGAACCGATGAATGTTTTTCCTGAATTTTGTTGGGATTGACCGGGATTTTTTTCATGACGGCGAGGCGAGCGGAGATGGCAAGGCGACGAGCGTCGACAATGAGGCAAGTGAGCGAGGGCAACCGGTGAGCTCACTAGCATCTGGAGGAACGCGTGTTGCACACAAGGGAGATGCTCCATGGCTTTCCTGTTTTTGGAACGAAGCGGTTGGGGAAAGGATAAGGTGTTGAAAAGAGCGGCTATAATCGCGTCAATCAGACAGTGCGCGGTGTAACCGATGAACCGGCGCCTAATAGTGGCCCTTTTCTTTCCGTGTGTGTAGCATGCTCATTTGTCGTGCGAGCAGTCTAAATTCTCAATGTTGATTTTTTTTTTTGCAAAATAGCCCTAAGCTTTAGGCTTTTAGTACTACATGCAACAACCATGAATAAATTACGTTTTTAATGAATACATTACATTTAAAAAATAAACATGAATAAGAGGTCATTGTTTTTTTTAACACAATACAATCATAGATGCATAGATGGATGTAGAGTCACCTATATGAAGCGCACACACACCTTATTCCTATGAGCATCTCGAAAATACTGAGCCGACACAACATCTTGAGATTGACAAAGTCACCACAAACACCTCGTAGTCAACAAGAACGTCTACTCTCACTGAACGAACATGGCCAAAAAGCTTGAAATAAATCCGAAGAATATGAGCACGAATGCGAAATCTCGAACTTAAAGTTCACAATAAGGGGCTACTGTTGATTGTGCCCTACAGCCCTAGCAACTTAGCACTAAGCAAAGCGTTCTTTTAAGGTACTCATTGCGTTGGATTACATCCGATTGAATCATCTCTCTCTCCCTCTGCTTTTTTTGTTGCTTCTCTCTCTCTCTCTCTCTCTCTCTCCTTTTGCCTTTTTGTTCTCTTTTATGTGGACATGGCAGAACCACCGATGATAACAAACCTTAAAATTGCCAATAAAGTAATAATTTTTAGGGCGTGCAAATACATCACTAAGTAACCCCCTTGGTGGCAAACCAGCAGCACTTAACTGATCAAGAGGTCAAAAATGTTGCTCTGGTTTTGTACATTCTGAAAGGTAAAGGTGAATGCTGTCTGCTGGACTAATAACCACTAATAACCAGAGCATTATCATCTTCAGCAAAAATAAAAATAAAAAACAGAGCATTATCAGGCATATACCCCCAATAAGCACATCCTTTTGAAGTGAGCTATTTTGACGTGGTATGCCATCTTTTTTTTCAAGAGACCACAGCTTCTTTTGACAAAAGTAAACACTGTCGGCAAGTGCAGCAATGACTCTGCAATGCAAAACTGGAAGACTTTTTCACCTCGTTCGTGCACAATGTTTTCTACCCCTTTCCTGGAGGAGTCAACTTCTTGCACCCCCCAAATGCGGTGGTTTTTTGTCTGTGCTTTTGATTGACATCTCAGTCAAACGGGAGTGCTCGTGCGTGCGGCTCCCAAAAGCATGCGACCCCCCTACCTAAGTGTGAGTTGCTTGCAGATTAGCCTTTGCCTTTTGCCACCGTCTGGAAAGGCCTTGCAGGGTAATTCACCGCCTGATCAGTAGTAATCACGAAAGTAAGTAAAGAAATAATTGCAGTAAATGTCTGATAGCAACGCAACAGCTACTGCACTAGATGTCTAGATGATTTTTTTTTAACTGTTAACTCTTTACTTGGAAGAAATTGAGAAGTTGGAGCAAGATCAGCACCAAGCAATCAGCATATACCGCAAGAACGCGATTACGATGCTGCACTGAAACCTGCAAGATGCTTATATGTATAAGAAACAGCGCTGGTGCCGAACAAAGACGGGGTGCTGTTCCCTGTGTTTTCTGCCGTAATCATCTGCAGTAGCACACACTGTTGTTCAAGCCCGGGGCATGACTACCACTGACCGCATCCTGATGCTTGAGCTGGACTCAATCCCGGCGACGAACGCATTCCGGGCCCCGGGCACCGATCGAGCTCGGCTCTGGGTGCACGGCACTGTTGGCCGCTCGCTCTCATGTCCGTTTGACCTGCCGTCCGCGGTGCTTCCATTATTACCACGACCGAGCCGAGGGACGGACGGAAGGAGAAGAAGGGATCCATGACCGATCGACGGTAATCACTCGCGGTGCGCGCAGCCTGCGCATCTTCCATGGCCTAACCTAGCACGTAGGAGGTAGCCTTTTCCACCTCCGACTCAGATCGATGCAGCTTCGCGCAAGAAGCGATCGAGCATGGACGGAGCACGTACTGGGTGTGGGTGGGAGTGGAACCGCGGGAGTGGAGGCCAGCGGTGCCCTGCCCTGGGAGCCCGTGTCTGGCTTCCACTTGTCGAGGGGTTGGTGACTTGGTGAGGCCCCGGCATGCGTGGGCCGAAAACGACACGGTTTTTGTGGGGAGTTTGATCGATCGGTCGTCGCCTCCATTCTAGATTTATGAAAAACTGTCGGAAAGCCGCAATCCCTGGCGGTGTGGCTTAGATAATTCTCTGCTGCAGCTGACACGATTCCAACGTGTTCCTTAGTCGACACAAGGTTTATTGCATTGTGCTAGGATAGGGTAGTGGTTTGATTTTCAGCTTAGCCACTCTGAAGCCGGAACAATCCCGCTTCAGGAGTGGAAATATTGTTGAAGCAGATTAAAGCTCAGTACAAAGTCTCCATCCAAGAGTTGTGAACAATTCAATGATGACGGTCTCCATCTACCTACTCACACACATCATGCTATGATGAAACAGATGCCACATATAACTGCTATGATCTTGGAATATGCGATTTGGCAGAAAAATCATATGGACGTGTGGAACGATAAACGGTAAAACCTAATTCATAGTCTTGCCTCTAGAACTAGCTCAAGTGATGTAAGTGACCATTTTTCGGATATTGAGATATCGTTAAACGTAAAAACAGTCCCAAAACAACTTTGAGAATATGACATTGCGATAATGTTCAAGTTGAATTGACCGAACTTGTTTGTTATATTTTACGTGTGTTTTAGTTCCTTAGACCATGAAAGTACCGTGGCCACTTCTTATCGTACGACGGACTTGGGGTTGCTCAAACATCATATGTAATACGGTGATCATAAATACAATTTACATGTTCATCGGAAAGTTTGACAATGGGCTAGATAGCTCAAGAGTGAGATTTGCTCCTCCAGCGATGAAGAGATATTCTTAGGGCCCTCTTGGTGTGACGACATCCATCATCGTTTGGCCAGACACATGTGACCATGTCATAGGGATGTGTTGACACTAGATTATGGCATGGTCAAAAACTTGGTTAAAATGACCTCATATAGAAAAGTTCTTAACATGTGAAAGTTATGTATCATTAAAATGAGAAACTTTGATGTTGGGGTAATTGAGGGATCGAAGAAGGTGAGAGTGTCTAGAGGGGGGGTGATTAGACTACTCGACAAGATAAAAATTCTGTCTTTTATCAAGGACAGATTTTGGCAGATTTTGCATAACACACAAGTCAAGTAGCACACTACACATGCAATTCTAGAGTATGAGCAGCGGAAAGTAAATTGCACAAGTAGTAAAGAGAAGTGGAGAAGATCAAACGCAATTTGGAGACGCAATGATTTTTCCCGTGGTTCCGATAGGTGGTGCTATCGTACATCCACGTTGATGGAGACTTCAACCCACGGAGGGTAACGGCTGCGCGAGTCCACGGAGGGCTCCACCCACGAAGGGTCCACGAAGAAGCAACCTTGTCTATTCCATCATGGCCTACGCCCACGGAGGGCTAGCCTTACTCGGGGTAGATCTTCACGAAGTAGGCGATCTCCTTGCCCTTACAAACTTCTTGGTTCAACTCCACATCTCGATGACGGAGGCTCCCAAGCGACACCTAACCAATCTAGGAGGCACCACCCTCCAAAAGGTAACAGATGTTGTAGATGATGATGAACTCCTTGCTCTTGTGCTTCAAATGATAATCTCCCCAACACTCAACTCTCCTCACTGATTTGGCTGTGGTGGAAGAAAGGATTGAGTGGAAAGCAACTTGGGAAGGTTAGAGATCAAGTTTCATATGGTGGGAGTGGAGCAACTTGATCTCAACACAAGGGTAGGTAGTTCTCTTCTCAGAAAGTGTAAGGTAGGAGTGGTAGTTCTTTCTGATGGCTCTCTCCACGGATGAAGAGGGGGTGGAGGGGTATATATAGCCTCCACACAAAATCCAACCGTTACACACATAATTGAGCAATCTCGGTGAGACCGAAGTGGACAACTCGGTCAGACCGAAAGTTCAAATAATGTGAACGTTGGGGTTTTCGGTGGGACCGAAAATACCATCTCGGTTAGACCGATTTGAGAAAAGACAGGAGCATGCCAGTTTCGGTGGGACCGAAAATGCCATCTCGGTTAGACCGATTTGAGAAAAGACAGGAGCATGCCAGTTTCGGTGGGACCGAAAATGCCATCTCGGTTAGACCGATTTGATGACAGAGGGTTACAGAAGCTTGGCAGCCCATGTTTCGGTGAAACCGATTTCAAACTCGGAATAGCCGACTTTTCTAGGGTTTGGCTTATGGCTGAGGTGGTTCATCTCGGTGTGACTGAGTTTGGAAAATCGGTGGGACCGAGATTACTTATGAGTGTATTTTGTAGTGAAGGTTGCTGATAGTTTGAGGAGATATATCACTGAGCACTTGAGCAACCAGATCATCAACATAACCTCATCCCCTTTTAATAGTATTGGCTTTTCCTATGGACTCAATGTGATCTTGGATCACTAAACCAAAAATGGAGTCTTGAGCTTTTGCCAATGCTTGCCTTAGCATTTTGAGGGGTCCACTTCTTCAGTCATTTTGCCATGCCAATGTGATTGAATTTCCTGAAACATACTTGATAAAAGCATTAGTCCAACCACAAAGTATGTTGTCATTAATTACCAAAACCACCCAGGGAGCAAATGTGCTTTCAATCTCCCCCTTTTTGGTAATTGATGGCAACACACTAAAATCACACTAAACAAGACATCAAAGCTTATTGAAAGAAAGACAGAATTATCACGAAAGCTTTGACAAGCATGTAGTACACAGGCTCCCCCTACAAGTGTGCAAGATTTTCATAGATTATGGTTTTGGACTACCACAAGCACACAAGAGAGATAAGCAAGATGTGCTACATGCAGCTTGGCTATATGCATCAGAGCAGATGAAAAGAAGTGAGTGATAGTACATATGTGCATGGTGATTTCTTGCAAACAAGTATTCACAAGCAAGTCATCATCATGCACATTCTGCAAAGTGCATATACTTACCTTGAGGTTCCTTGGCATTGTACCTGAAGAGATAAACTTGGGAAAACAAGGTTAGATAACACAAGAGTATTTCTTCAACCAACTGCAAGAACATCAAGAGTACCAAGCCAGGGATGACATGTATAAAGGGTGTCTCATATTGAGCACAAGCTTGAATCAGCAAACATGTCTCCGAAACTAAAGATTTTCAATGAACTCTTAGAGATTTTGCTTTTCATAAGATATCAATTGTGAAGATTCCTCTCCCTTTTGAGTTCTCTCAGATCAAGGGGTTTGATGGAAAGAGCAAAAATCAAAAGAATGATGCCAAATGTAATGTCCAATGTAAAACACGGCAAAGCTTTGATGTGATTCTCTCCCCCTTAAGGTAAGATTGCTCTTCTTCTCCCCCTAAGTCTTCTCTTCTCCCCCTAAGTCTTCTCCCCCTTTGACATCAAGTGCCGAAAAGGACAGCAAACTAGGAAGGTCAGGGAAGATGGAAAGAAAGAAGTGGGATCCTTAAGAATCACAACAGGGCAAATAGGAACATGCATAGAGAAACAATGAGTGAAGCTGCAGAAGATGATATCCTGGAAGAAATAAATCGGTGACACCGAATTGAGTTAGGGTAGATCCTTTTCGGTTAGACCGAAATATTGAAATCGGTGACGCCGAGTTTAATTCCAAGGAAATACAGAAATAATTCAGCTCACTTTGCGAGGAATGTTTCAAAGGATTTGCAATGAATTTGTGAAAGATTTTCGAGGAATTGATCAGAGCCAGAAGGATATTCACAAAGACAGAAGAATAGAAAAGAAAAAGATTCCTAGATGAAGTTTTTTTTTTGTAAAGAAAACTCAATGAGAGAACATAAGAGAAAATAGAAAGACTCCAAAACATATGTACTTCATCTAGATAAAGGTCGGCGACAAGGTCACCTATGTTTGAGTATATTGACTTAGGAGTCAAATGAGGACATTTGATCATAGGTCATACTCATCATTTAAGCTCAAAATGGGGTTGCCATTTTTCGATTAAGCATTTGATGTGATCACATCTTATGAAGCTGCTTGTACTCATGACTTTGAGCAAAGCTCCTTAAATATGTGAACAACATACCTTGGGCTTGTTGTTGCTTTGCTCATGTAGGTAAACTTGATGTAGGTACTCATTGAATGCGAAGTTGGAGCGCCATTTCTACTTGTGTAGTTCATCTTCCTACATGGGTTAGGCAAGCAAGGAAATATTCAAGGATATCCAAGATGACAAGAGTGAAATACTAGATGTATAAGATGTCAAAAAGGATATGTGGAATTTTGTTCCTTGAACTCAACATCCCAAAGGGCTAGATACTTGGTCAATGACAAGATTACTCATGATTTGAGTGTGTGGTAATCTTGTGGAACGTAGATCATCCAAGTACCTGCAAGGAGTTAGATGCAATACAAGGAGGCAAATGTTTCCAAGACATATGATCATCATCATAAGAGAATTATCAAGGATTAGTCAAGTGGGCTCATGCCTTGCATGCATCAATGGAGTTCTCACTCCAAGTTTGAAGCATCAATGATGTTCAACTCACTCCTCAAGCGACAGAACACCTTCTCATCAAGAGGTTTTGTAAAGATATCAGCAAGTTGTTTGTCAGTACGAACATGCTTAAGATTAATGTCACCCTTGGCAATATGATCACGAATAAAATGGTGACAAACTTCAATATGCTTTGTTCGAGAGTGTTGCACGGGATTGTGTCCAATTTTAATCGCACTCTCATTGTCACAAAGCAAGGGAACATGTCTCACATGTATCCCATAATCTTTAAGCGTTTGTGTCATCCATAGCAATTGAGCACAACACGAACCAGCAGCAATATATTCCGCTTCGGCAGTGGATAATGATACCGAATTTTGTTTCTTGGAGGACCAAGATACAAGGGATCGACCAAGGAATTGACACGTACCCGAAGTTGACTTTCTATCAACCTTGTCACCGGCATAGTCCGAGTCGGAATAGCCAACAAGGTCGAAAGAGGCCCTCTTAGGATACCAGATGCCAAAGTTTGGTGTGTGTATCAAATATCTCACTATCCTTTTAACAGCTTTAAGATGGCATTCTTTAGGGGCTGCTTGATATCGCGCACACATGCATACACTCAACATTATGTCAGGACGAGAAGCACAAAGATATAGTAGAGAACCAATCATAGATCGGTAAACCCTTTGATCAACGGGTTCTCCATCTTTTGTCAAGTCATTATGTCCACTAGTAGGCATGGGGGTACTCATACCTTTGCTTTCTTGCATGTTGAACTTCTTGAAGAGATCCTTGGTGTACTTTGTTTGTGAGACAAAGGTACCCTCCTTAGATTGCTTGATTTGCAACCCAAGGAAGAATTTGAGTTCACTCATCATGGACATCTCATACTTCTCCGACATGAGCTGTCCAAACTTCTTGCTAAAATGAGGGTTAGTTGAACCAAAGATAATATCATCAACATATATTTGGCACACAAATAGTTCACCATTAACCCTTTTCATGAACAGCGTTGAGTCTATCTTTCCAATCTCAAAGCCTTTTTCAAGAAGAAAACTAGTCAAGCATTTGTACCAAGCTCTAGGAGCTTGTTTAAGACCATAAAGAGCTTTGTGCAATTTGTAAACATGATTAGGCTTTTTGGGATTCACAAATTCGGGAGGTTGTTTTACAAATACTTCCTCCTCAATTTCACCATTTAGGAAAGCACTTTTGATATCCATTTGATAGAGAGTAATATCATGGTGATTGGCATAAGCAAGAAGAATGCGAATGGACTCAAGTCTAGCAACGGGGGCATAGGTCTCACCTTAGTCCATACCTTCGACTTGTGTGTAACCTTGAGCTACGAGACGAGCCTTGTTGCGGATGACTTGTCCATCTTCATCTTGCTTGTTCCGAAACACCCATTTGGTTCCAATGATGTTTTGATCATCCTTGGGCTTCTCTACCAAAGTCCATACCTTGTTCCTCTCGAAGTTGTGTAGTTCTTCGTGCATAGCGTTCACCCAATCCGGGTCTTCAAGTGCTTCTTCTACCTTCATAGGTTCAATACTAGAGATAAATGAGTAATGCTCACAAAAGTTAGCTAAGCGAGTTTTAGAGCGAGTAATTCTCCCGGAGTTGATGTCGTTCATCGTTTGTTCCACGGGATGATTTTTCTTGACTCTTGCTCGGACTCGGGATAGCTTTTGTTGCGGTTGTGGCTGAGCTTCCTCATCATCTTCATCTTCCTCTTTTTCTTCTTCATTGTTGTTGGTGTTGTCTTGAGGCGGTGGAGAAGGAGGTTGTGGTGGATCTTCTTGTTGCACTTCCTCATCTTGGTGAGTTCCACTTGTGGAGGCCTCCATGTTGCCTTGAGGTTCATCTCGCCGTGAGGTAGGGGGCTCCACATATGTAGATGAGGTACTCTCCTTCACTTCCATGGGACGGATCTTTCCAATAGATAAATCTTGGATAGCTTCCGATGGGTCCTTGTCTCCTACATCAATAGGCATTTGCTCTACTTGCGAGCCATTAGATTCATCAAACTCCACGTCTACCGTCTCTTCAACCTTTCAGGTGAAATTATTGTATACACGGTAGGTGTGGGAGTTTGATCCATAACCAAGGAGAAAGCCTTTATGAGATTTAGGAGCAAATTTAGACCGACGATGCTTATCAAGGATATAGCATTTTGAACCAAAGACACGAAAGTATCCCACTTGGGGTTTGTTATCGGTGAGGAGCTCGTATGATGTCTTGCCGAGGAGCTTATGAAGATAAAGCCTGTTGATAGCATGACAAGCTGTCTCGACCGCTTCTCCCCAAAAATGCTTCGGTGTCTTGTATTCATCAAGCATCGTTCTCGCCATCTCTATGAGCGTTCGGTTCTTCCTCTCAACAACTCCATTTTGTTGAGGAGTGTACGTAGCCGAGAACTCATGTAGAATTCCTTCCTCATCGAGAAAAGAGTCTACATTGGCGTTCTTGAACTCCGTTCCATTGTCACTCCGAACTTTCTTGATCTTCACCTCAAATTGATTTTGGGCCTTTTTGGCAAAGGTTTTGAAGATTCTCTGAACCTGCGATTTGTCATCAAGGAAAAATACCCACGTAAATCTGGAATAATCATCAACTATAACTAGACCAAAAGAGTTACCACCAAGGCTTTTGTAAGCATTGGGACCGAAGAGATCCATATGAAGAAGCTCAAGCGGTCTCCTTGTGGTCATGATGTTTTTCACGGGATGACTTCCACCTACTTGTTTTCCTGCTTGACAAGCACTACAAAGTCTATCTTTGTCAAAGAAAACATCTTTAACACCAAGAATATGATCACCTTTGATCAGCTTGTCTAGATTACGCATACCAACATGTCCAAGCCTTCTATGCCATAACCAACCTTTAGAGGATTTAGCAATGAAACAAGCTCTAGGTTGGGCTTTCTTAGTGAAATCAACAATATATAGATCACCTCTACGGATACCGGTAAATGCCATGTTTTGATTGTCACGACGAAAGACTTGGCAATCTACTTTGGTGAATAGCACATTGAATCCAAAGTCAGCTAATCTAGACACGGAAAGTAAATTGTATCCAAGAGATTCTACAAGCATGACATTTTGAATAGAGCTATCATGAGATATGGCCACCTTACCAAGGCCAAGTACCTTACCCTTGGAGTTGTCTCCAAAAGTCACATACTTGCGTGGACCATCGTTCTTAGCAAGCTCTCGAAACATGTCTTTGTCTCCGGTCATGTGGTCGGTGCATCCACTATCAAGAATCCACTCTTTTCCGCCGGACATGTAGTCTCTCAGATTTGCCATAAGATTGAGACTCTTCATGATCTTGTCTAGCTCGGTGTCCGAATCGGAGTAATCATCATCATGCTCATGCTCATCATCATATTGACCCATAGATTGTTCATCATCAACACCTAGGTCAATTTGATAACCACTTGCATTAGTTTTGTCAATGTGACAATAATCTTCGGAATGTAATGCAAGATCATTTCTAATTAAAACATTGATAAGACCGGGATCACCCTTCTTTTTCATAAGATCACGAAGCTCAAAGAAGCATTTATCAAAGTTGGGATCGTTGGGGCGCATCTTATCAAATTCAATAGTCTTGTGTAGAATTTCATCAAGACCTCTCATAGAGTAGTCCGGATAAAGTTCTTCCAAGAACTTCCACATAGCATAGGCGCATTCAAAGATTGTAACAAGCTTAAGCAAATCATCGGGTAACCCTCTAATGATAAGATTTACAGTCCTAAGGTTACGAAGCAAATCAAGCTCTTCATCCATGGTAGGGTGCAAGGGATCAAAAGGAGGCACATAGGGGGTCTCAACATATTTGCACAAATTGTACATCTTAAAGATACTAAGCATTTCAGACCTCCATGAGTTATATGACTCTCCATTAAGAATAGGCACTCTATGGCTAACACTCCCAAACGTAGACACGTCCATCTTCCTCCAATGGTGTGTAAACCAAAGCAATGGAGACCAATGCTCTGATACCAATTGAGGGACCGAAGAAGGTGAGAGTGTCTAGAGGGGGGGTGATTAGACTACTCGACAAGATAAAAATTCTGTCTTTTATCAAGGACAGATTTTGGCAGATTTTGCATAACACACAAGTCAAGTAGCACACTACACATGCAATTCTAGAGTATGGGCAGCGGAAAGTAAATTGCACAAGTAGTAAAGAGAAGTGGAGAAGATCAAACGCAATTTGGAGACGCAATGATTTTTCCCATGGTTCCGATAGGTGGTGCTATCGTACATCCACGTTGATGGAGACTTCAACCCACGGAGGGTAACGGCTGCGCGAGTCCACGGAGGGCTCCACCCACGAAGGGTCCACGAAGAAGCAACCTTGTCTATTCCATCATGGCCTACGCCCACGGAGGGCTAGCCTTACTCGGGGTAGATCTTCACGAAGTAGGCGATCTCCTTGCCCTTACAAACTTCTTGGTTCAACTCCACATCTCGATGACGGAGGCTCCCAAGCGACACCTAACCAATCTAGGAGGCACCACCCTCCAAAAGGTAATAGATGTTGTAGATGATGATGAACTCCTTGCTCTTGTGCTTCAAATGATAATCTCCCCAACACTCAACTCTCCTCACTGATTTGGCTGTGGTGGAAGAAAGGATTGAGTGGAAAGCAACTTGGGAAGGTTAGAGATCAAGTTTCATATGGTGGGAGTGGAGCAACTTGATCTCAACACAAGGGTAGGTAGTTCTCTTCTCAGAAAGTGTAAGGTAGGAGTGGTAGTTCTTTCTGATGGCTCTCTCCACGAATGAAGAGGGGGTGGAGGGGTATATATAGCCTCCACACAAAATCCAACCGTTACACTCATAATTGAGCAATCTCGGTGAGACCGAAGTGGACAACTCGGTCAGACCGAAAGTTCAAATAATGTGAACGTTGGGGTTTTCGGTGGGACCGAAAATACCATCTCGGTTAGACCGATTTGAGAAAAGACAGGAGCATGCCAGTTTCGATGGGACCGAAAATGCCATCTCGGTTAGACCGATTTGAGAAAAGACAGGAGCATGCCAGTTTCGGTGGGACCGAAAATGCCATCTCGGTTAGACCGATTTGATGACAGAGGGTTACAGAAGCTTGGCAGCCCATGTTTTGGTGAAACCGATTTCAAACTCGGAATAGCCGACTTTTCTAGGGTTTGGCTTATGGCTGAGGTGGTTCATCTCGGTGTGACTGAGTTTGGAAAATCGGTGGGACCGAGATTACTTATGAGTGTATTTTGTAGTGAAGGTTGCTGATAGTTTGAGGAGATATATCACTGAGCACTTGAGCAACCAGATCATCAACATAACCGCATCCCCTTTTAATAGTATTGGCTTTTCCTATGGACTCAATGTGATCTTGGATCACTAAACCAAAAATGGAGTCTTGAGCTTTTGCCAATGCTTGCCTTAGCATTTTGAGGGGTCCACTTCTTCAAACATTTTGCCATGCCAATGTGATTGAATTTCCTGAAACATACTTGATAAAAGCATTAGTCCAACCACAAAGTATGTTGTCATTAATTACCAAAACCACCCAGGGAGCAAATGTGCTTTCAGTAATCAACGTCTGGTCTTAACTAAACGACTGAAACCGTGCTCGAAGTAATAAGATTTTGGCACTCAGAGTACTGTTTGGCCAATTACACCTCCAAGACGGGCTTATATGAGAAATATTTCTACATGAATTGTCTTCATCTTGCCGAAATGGTCAATTTTGATATAACGATTGTCTTAATATGAGGTTGTATGCAAAGGTTAGAGTCGAAAATGTGCGTCTGCATCAGGATGGAAGAACACTCCGGGGACAATCATCCGGGTTTTGGATTTCTCTGCTGCAGACTTCGGAAAACAACTGAAAACCCACTGAAGATGGCCTCTGTTAAAAAAGCGTTCAACATGAAAGTTGTTCGTCTCGTCGAAACGGTCAAAATAGCTTCTGGGCTCGTTTCCATCCAGGTTATTTACCATCTCAAAAAAGACCCGTAAGGTGCAGAAAGTTTGGACAAAATCATCCGGATTTGACTTGGGTTTTGGACACGAATCCCAACATTTTCCTTGCACGAAAGTCGAGCCACCTCTTATATACCTAAGGGTGACGACCGATTGAACAACATCACACAATCGAAGAATCATCTACCACTTTTACCTTTACTTTTATCTCTCTCCCTTGTTCTTCTTCTTCCTCGTTCTTCGTTCATTATTCTTCATTGCAGGGCGGCAAACCTCAAGGCCCTAGGGGCGATCAGGTCAACCTAGGGCAGCCCATAGCCACCTCGCGCCCTAATGGGGTCCCTCCCAGGCGTGTGGGGTTTTGGGTCTACAAAAGCGCCCGCCAGATTGCTTGCGTACCGCACTTCCGGACGGGTCTCCTTCGAGTGAGCTGCGGTGCATCACCCTAGGTGTTGGAGGTACACGGTGACGTGTTCTTGTGTGAACACAGTTTTTGGCGACTCCGTTGGGGACAAAGCTTTGAACGGTCTCTAGTCCGTTCTTGCTACGAAGAGATTGTCATATAGGGTTTGCAATAAACAAAGGTAATATGAATACCCAATCCCCTTGTGTAAATGCAAATAATTTATATGGTGTTGCTAGATCGTTCAATGAGTGTACTTTGTCGGCCAGCCCTACTTTTCTCAACCATGCATCTAGTTATGTGCAAGGACTGACTCAAAGTAATTTACATACTTCAACTTCTTATGATACTAGTAACATGCACCTTATGTATTCAAATTATCATGCATCGGCAACCCCACAAATTCATATACCGATGAACAACATGATGAGTTTGGTTAATCAAGTTGAGACACCTCACATAGGAACTTCCGATAGTATGCAAGAAAGTGTTCCACCTTTTTATTCATCGGCAATTAAAATGCAATATTTTAATCCAAACATGCCGGTGGATAGGGGAATTGGCCATGCTACTACTAGTTATCCGGCCAATTACCTGATACGTCTATTTTGCATCATGTTTTCTTACTATTTTTTAGTGTTTTTGTCTATTATAACACTTTGGGGAGTAATTATAATGCCTTTTCTCTCATAATTTGCAAGCTTTGCACAAAGAGGGAGAATACCGGCAGCTGGAATTGTGGACCTGGAAAAGCTACGTCAGAGATACCTATTCTGCACATCTCTAAATGGGCTAAAATTTTATGGAGAATTATTTTGGAATATATGAAAAATACCAGAGAAAAGAGTTACTGGAGGAGGTCACTCAAGTGCCCACAAGACACCACCCTGGCCCACTTATGGCGACCATCTTCTGGTATATATTAACATTTGCCCTAGAAAAAATAAGGAGAGTACTTTTGGGACAGAGCGCCGCCGTCTCGAGGCGAAACTTGGGCATGAGTAATTTTGCTCTCCAGCGGAGAGATTTCACCGGGGATACTTCCCTTCGGGTGGGGCAAATCGAAACCATCGCCATCACCAACAACCCTCTCATCATGGGAGGATCAATCTCCATCAACATCATCTTCACCAGCACCATCTCATCTCAAACCATAGTTCATCTCTTGTATTCAATCTTTGTATCAAAACATCATAATGGTACCTGTGGGTTGCTAGTAGTGTTGATTACTAGTTGATGCTAGTTGGTTTATTTGGTGGAAGATAATATGTTCAGATCCATTATCCTATTTAATACCCCTTTGATCTTGAACATGAATATGCTTTGTGAGTAGTTACTTTTGTTCTTGAGGACATGGGAGAAGTCTTGTCATAAGTAATCATGTGAATTTGATATTTGTTTGGTATTTTGATGATATGTATGTTGTGATTCCCTTAGTGGTGCCGTGTGAACGTCGACTACATGACACTTCACCATCTTTGGGCCTAAGGGAATGCATTGTGGAGTAGTTATTAGATGATGGGTTGCTAGAGTAATAGAATCTTAAACCCTAGTTTATGCGCTACTTCGTAAGGGGCTGATTTGGATCCATACAGTTAATGCTATGGTTAGATTTTATCTTAATTCTTTTTTCGTAGTTGCGGATGCTCGCGAAGGGGGGTAATCATAAGTGGGAGGTTTGTTCAAGTAAGAACAGCACCCAAGCACCGGTCCACTCACATATCAAATTATTAAAGTAGCGAACATGAATCAAACCAAGAAGATGAGAGTGACTAGACGAAATTCACGTGTGTCCTCAAGAACGCTTTGCTTATTATAAGAGACTGTCCTTTGCCACAAAAGGATTGGGATATTTTGCTGCACCTATTATTACTATTGCTATTTTTCACTTGTTACAAATTATCTTATTATCAAAAAACTTGTTACCACAATTTTAGTGCTTGCAGAAATTACCTTGCTGGAAACCGCTTGTCATTTCCTTCTGCTCCTCGTTGGGTTCGACACTCTTACTTATCGAAAGGACTACGATTGATCCCCTATACTTGTGGGTCATCAAGACTCTTTTCTGGCGCCGTTACTGAGGAGTGAAGTGCCTTTGGTAAGCGGAATTTGGTAAGGAAAAAATTATATTACGTGCTGAAATTTACTGTTACTTGTCACTATGGAAAACAATCCTTTGAGGGTTTTGTTCGGGGTATCTTCACCTAGACGTGAAGCACAAAGAGTTGCCCCTCAACCTACTGCACCTACAAATATTAGTTATGAGATTCCTTCGGGTATGATAGAGAAACTGCTAGCTAATCCTTATGCAGGAGATGGAACACTACCTCCTGATATGCATCTAATCTATGTAGATGAAACTTGTGGATTATTTAAGCTTACATGTTTACCCAGAGATGAAATTAAGAATAAGGTATCCCCTTTATCTTTTGGGGGGGAAGGTAAGCATTGACATGCCATAGGCTATGCGATGATATTGGAGCTAGGAGCTGGAATCGATTGACATGCCATAGGCTATGCATCTAGTTCATCGTGATTGGAATTATATCCATAATTTTTGGCCTCGTGAAGGATAAAGTATCGCTCAATCTTGGGAAGGATTAATTCACTGTTATATTCATGCCCCAATCATGAGCTCTCGAGAGGAATTAACATACATATTTTTATGCTTGGCTTTCTCGTAATGATCAATCCATGCTTGATACTGATGACCCACAAGTATAAGGGATCAATTGTATCTCTTTTCGATAAGTAAGAGTGTCGAACCCAACGAGGAGTAGAAGGAAATGACAAGCGGTTTTCAGTAAGGTAATGTCTACAAGTGCTGAAATTGTAAGTACATAGTAGTTTGGTAGCAACATAATTTGTAACGACAAAGTAACGATAATAGTAACAAAACTGCAGCAAGGTAGCCCAATCCTATTGAGGCAAAGGACAGGCCAAAACAGTTTCTTATAGTAAGCAAAACGTTCTTGATAGTACACGGGAATTTCATCTAGTCATTTTCACCATGTTGATTCAATTTATGTTCGCTACTTTGATAATTTGATATGTAGGTGGACCGGTGCTTAGGTGTTGTTCTTACTTGAACAAACCTCATACTTATGATTAACTCCCTCACAAGCATCTGCAACTACGAGAAAAGTATTAAGAATAAATTCTAACCATAGTATTAAACTTTTGGATCCAATCAGTCCCTTACGAAATAGCGCATAAAGTGGGGTTTAAGCTTCTGTCACTCTCGCAACCCGTCCTCTAATAACTACTCCATAATGCTTTCCCTTAGGCCCAAATATGGTGAAGTGTCATGTAGTCGACGTTCACATGACACCACTAAGGGAATCACAACATACATACTATTAAAATATCGTACACGTATCAAGTTCACATGATTACTTGGAACATGATTTCTCCCGTGACCTCAAGAACAAAAGTAACCACTCACAAATGATAATCATGCTCATGATCAGAGGGGTATTAAATAGCATATTGGATCTGAACATATAATCTTCCACCATACAAACGATATAGTAATCAACTACAAGATGTAATCAACACTACTAGTCACCCGCAAGCACCAATCTATAGTTCCGGTACAAAGATTGAACACAAGAGATGAACTAGGGTTTGAGAGGAGATGGTGTTGTTAAAGATGTTGATGGAGATTGCCATCCCCGAGCTGGGAGAGTTGTTGGTGATGATGATGACGGAGATTTCCGGCTCCGGGAGGGAAGTTCCCCCGGCGGAATCGCTCCGCCGGAGGGCAAAAGTGCTCCTGCCCAAGATCCACTTCGAGACGGCGGCGCTCCATCCCAAAAGTCATCTATTTATTTTTTCTAGGTCAAAATGACTTATATACCAGAAGATGGGCACCGGAGGTGGGCCTGGTTGAGCACAACCCACCAGGGTGTGCCTGGGCTCCCTAACGCGCCCAGGTGGGTTGTGCCCACCTAGTGGGCCCCCCTCTGGTACTTATTGGCTCAAATTTTCCTCCAATATTCCATAAAAAAATCCGTAAATTTTCAGGTTGTTTGGAGTTGTGCAGAATAGGTGGCCTGACGTAGCTTTTCCAGGTTTAGATTTCCAGCTACCAAAATTCTCCCTCTTTGTGTGTACCTTCATATTATGAGAGAAAATGCATTAGAATTACTCCAAAAAGCATTATTATGCATAAAAAACATCATAAATAACAGTAGGAAAACATGATGCAAAATGGACGTATCAACTCCCCCAAGCTTAGACCTCGCTTGTCCTCAAGCGAAAACCGAAATCGAAAAACATGTCCACATGCTTAGAGAGAGAGAGGTGTCGATAAAAACAAAATACGGACATAGAAGCATCAAGTTGATTATTGTAACAACAAACTTAAAGATAAGACTTTTATCATATAAATTTTATCATAAAATTCTTATGAATAAGTGACAATTCATCACACAATTGAAGTATAAAGCATAAACTCCATTAGAAACCAACAAACTATGTTCTCAGTCAACTTTGCAACTACAATTCATCATCTTTCCAGGAAGGGTCACGTATCAGAGCCATTAGGTAAGTCCACATACTCAACCATCATATAGTCTTCAATGATTGCTAACACTCACCGCATACACATGAGCAAAATGTTTCAACCGACACGTAGGAAGATAGGGGCTTATAGTTTTGCCTCCCAACGCATTCACCTCAAGGGGATGTCAACAATAATAACTCATGCCACCCATATTCAACTGGACATATGTGCCTAAATCTTTCCTCACCACATGATGCTTGCCAAAGGAGAAAATAAAAAGGAGTAGAGAGAAGAAACTTTGACTCTGGCATAAAAGTAAAAGATAGGCCCTTCGTAGAGGGAAACAGAGGTTGCCATGCGCTTATTTGTTTGTTTCCTCAACCCCTTAGTGCAAAAGAACGTCACGTTGTACTGCCCCTTGTGATAGCGACCTTTATTATGCAGTCTGTCGTTTTTATTCTTCACCATCACAAGTTCGTACAACGCTCAATTTTCTCTTACACTAAATGATCTCAAAACTTTTAGAAGCAATTTTTATTGCCTTATTGCACCGATGACAACTTACTTGAGGGATCTTACTAAATCCCTAGCCAGGTATGGCGAACTCTTGAAAATTAGACTTGGGTTTAAGGGTTTTTCGATGCATAAGTAGTATCTCTACTTAGTGCGGAATTTTTTGCTAGCAAAGATAGGGGGCAAGAACCACATGTTGAAGGATATATGACAATATAACTTCTATGTGAATATGAACAAACATAAATCATAACGTTGTCTTCCTTGTCCAACGTCAACAATTTTTGCATATAATATTTTAATGGGGGCTCACAATCATAAAAGATTTCTAGGATAGTGTATTTGTATGTAGATATTCTCTTCCCTTATTAATTCTTTCATGAGTTGCATCATTGACCAATGCTATGTTTGTCAATCTCTAATAAAACTTCCTACTTATACTTTTCCTTATTGAAAGACCATGGATGTCGCCTAGAGGGGGCGGGTGAATAGGCGCTTTAAAATAATTACGGTTTAGGCTTGAACAAATGCGGAATAAACCTAGCGGTTAATTTGTCAAGCACAAAACCTACAAAAACTAGTCTCACCTATGTGCACCAACAACTTATGCTAAGCAAGATAAACAACTAGGTGATAGCAAGATATATGACAAGAAACAATATGGCTATCACAAAGTAAAGTGTGTAAGTAAAGGGCTCGGGTAAGAGATAACCGAGCCACGCGGAGACGACGATGTATCTCGAAGTTCACACCCTTGCGGATGCTAATCTTCGTTTGGAGCGGTGTGGAGGCACAATGCTCCCCAAGAAGCCACTAGGGACACCGTAATCTCCTCACGCCCTCGCACAATGCAAGATGCCGTGATTCCACTAAGGGACCCTTGAGGGCGGTCACCGAACCCGTACAAATGGCAACCCTTGGGGGTGGTCACCGAACCCGTACACTTTGGCAACCCTTGGGGGGCGGTTACCGAAACCCGTCAAAATGCTCGGGGCGATCTCCACAACCTAATTGGAGACCCCGACGCTTTCTCGGAGCTTTACACCACAATGATTGAGCTCTGAACACCACAAGGTTGGGGCTATCTCCCCAACGACACCACAAAGCTTCACCACAATGGAATATGGCTCTGAGGTGACACGAACCGTCTAGGGCGCCCAAGCACCCAAGAGGAACAAGCTCAAGGGTACCAAGCACCCAAGAGTAATAAGCTTCTCAACTTGTAACTTCCACGTATCACCGTGGAGAACTCAAACCGATGCACCAAATGCAATGGCAAGGGCACACGGAGTGCCCAAGTCCTTCTCTCTCAAATCCTACCAAAGCAACTAATGCTAGGGAGGGAAAAGAGAGGAAGAACAAGAAGGAGAACACCAAGAACTCCAAGATCTAGATCGACGGGGTTCCCCTCACCTAGAGGAGAAAGTGATTGGTGGAAATGTGGATCTAGATCTCCTCTGTCTTTCCCCCAAAAAACTAGGAAGAATCCATGGAGGGATTGAGAGATTGCAAGCTCGAAGAAGGTCAACAATGGGGTAAGAACACGAGCTCAAAAGATAAGGATCAATGGGGAAGAAGACCCCCTTTTATAGGTGGGGGAAAATCCAACCGTTATCCCCACCAACCAGCCCGCAGCGGGCGGTACTACCGCTGGCCGCGGCGATACCGCCGCTCGGTCCAGCGGTACTACCGCTAGGACCTCACACAGCGCCAAAGAGAGAATAACAAAGAGAAAGAGCCCCAGAGCGGTACTAGAAGCGGTGGTGGGGCGGTACTACCACTTATAAGCGGTACTACCGCTCCCACTGCCGCTCCTACTTCCGCCCAACCCGACACGAGAAACGACGGTCTCGAATCGAGGCGGTACTAGCGCGGAACCGGAGCAACAATAAAACCTTGAACTACCATAACTTCTTCAAATGAGCTCCGAATTGTGCAAACTCAAGCTTGATGGATAGAGGAAGATGAGTAGCATCAAAACAACGATATAGAGGAGTGAACCCTCCATCAGAGAAGAACCGGCATAACCTCCAACATCGAAAACATCATAGAAGGTGTATGAATGAACTCCATTTTCGATGAACTCGAGCTTGTCATATATCTTCCTCAAAACAGCCACCATATATCTTCCTCAAAACAGCCACCATACCTACCTATCATGACATTTCCATAGCCATTCCAAGATATATTGCCATGCAACTTGCCACCGTTCCGTTCATATGACACGCTTCATATTGTCATATTGCCATGCATGATCATGTAGTTGACATCGTATTTGTGGCAAAGCCACCATACATACTTTTTCATACATGTCACTCTTGATTCATCGCACATCCCGGTACACTGCCGGAGGCATTCATATAGAGTCATACTTTGTTCTAGTATCGAGTTGTAATATCGACTTGTAAATCAATAAAAGTGTGATGATCATCATTATTAGAGCATTGTGCCATGTGAGGAAAGGCCAAAAAAAAGAGATGGCCCAAAAAAATATAGAGAGGGGCTAAAAAAAGAGAAAGCCCCTCCAAAAAAATTGAGAGAAACGAGAGAAGGGACAATGCTACTATCCTTTTCCACACTTGTGCTTCAAAGTAGCACCATGTTCTTCATGATAGAGAGTCTCATGTTTAGTCACTTTCATATACTAGTGGGAATTTTCATTATAGAACTTGGCTTGTACATTCCAACAATGGGCTTCCTCAAATGCCCTAGGTCTTCATGAGCAAGCAAGTTGGATGCACACCCACTTAGTTTATTTTGTTGAGCTTTCATACATATTTAGCTCTAGTGGATCCGCTGCATGGCAATCCCTACTCGCTCACGTTGATATCTATTGATGGGCATCTCCATAGCCCGTTGATACGCCTAGTCGATGTGAGACTCTCCCCCTCCTTTTTGTCTTCTCCACAATCACCACTCTATTCCACATAGTGCTATATCCATGGCTCACGCTCATGTATTGCGTGAAAGTTGAAAGGTTTGAAATAATAGAGTATGAAAACAAGTGCTTGGTTGTAACCAGGGTTGTGCATGATATGAATATTTCATGTGATGAAGAGGGAGCATAGCCAGACTATATGATTTTGTAGGGATAACTTTCTTTAGCCTTAGTATTTTGAGAAGACATGATTGCTTTGTTAGTATGCTTGAAGTATTATTATTTCTTATGTCAATATATACATTTGTCTTGAATCTTTCAGATCTGAACATTCATGCCACAATTAAGAGAGCTACATTGAAAATTATGTTGGTTAGCATTCCACATCAAAAATTCTGTTTTTATCATTTACCTACTCGAGGACGAGCATGAATTAAGCTTGGGGATGCTTGATACGTCTCCAGCGTATCTATAATTTTTTATTGTTCCATGCTGTTATTTATGATGTTTAATGGGCTTTGTTATACACTTCTATATTATTTTCGGGGCTAACCTATTAACCCAAAGGCCCAGTCCAGATTGCTGTTTTTTTTTTGCCTATTTCAGGGTTTTACAGAAAAGGAATATCAAACGGAGTCCAAACGGAATGAAACTTCAGGAGAGATATTTGTCGAGCAAAATACACACGGGAGACTTGAGAACCACGGAGTAGGGCTAACGTGGTGTCCACGAGGGTGGGGGCGCCCCCCCTACAGGGCGCACCCCCCTGCCTCGTGGGCCCCACGTCTGGCCCCCGGTGCCCTCCTTCCTCCTATATATACCTACGTACGCCGAAACCATCAGAAACAGAGAGAAAACCCTAGTTCCACTGCCGCAACCTTCTGTACCCGTGAGATCCCATCTTGGGGCCTGTTCCAGAGCTCCGCCGGAGGGGGGATCTACCACGGAGTGCTTCTACATCATCATCATCATCGCCTCACCATGAGTTGTGAGTAGTTTAGGACAGACCTTCGGGTCCATAGTTAGTATCTAGATGGCTTCTTCTCTCTCTTTGGATCTCAATACCAAGTACTCCTCGGTCTTCAAGGAGATCTATTCGATGTAATCTCTTTTTGCGGTGTGTTTGTCGAGATCCAATGAATTGTGGGTTTATGATCAAGATTATCTATGAGAAATATTTGGTTCTTTTCTAAACTCTTTTATTTTTAATTATAATATCCTTGCAAGTCTCTTCGAATTATTGGTTTTGTTTGGCCTACTACATCTTTAGTTCTTGCAATGGGAGAAGTGCTTGGCTTTGGGTTCAATCTTGCGGTGTCCTTTCCCAGTGACAGTAGGGGCAGCAAGGCACGTATTGTATTGTCGCCATCGAGGATAAAAAGATGGGGTTTATATCATGTTATTTGAGTTTATCCCTCTACATCATGTCATCTTGATTAAGGCGTTACTCTGTTCTTATGAACTTAATACTCTAGATGCATGCTGGATAGCGGTCGATGTGTGGAGTAATAGTAGTAGATGCAGCATCGTTTTGATCTACTTGTCTCGGAAGTGATGCCTATGTATAATGATCATGCCTAGATAGTCTCATAATTATTCGCTTTTCTATCAATTGCTCGACAGTAATTCGTTCACCCACTTTAGAGTTATGATATCATGAGAGAAACCACTAGTGAAACCTATGGCCTCGGGGTCTATTCTCAACATATCAATCTACAATCTACTTTACTTTTCCGTTTTTACTTTCTGTTCTTATATCCAAAAATACAAAAATATCAAACTATCATCTCTATCAGATCTCACTTTCGTAAGTGACCGTAAAGGGATTGGCAATCCCTTATCGCGTTGGTTGCGAAGTTCTTATTTGTTTGTGCAGGTGCGAGGGACTCGCGCGTGGTATCCTACTGGATTGATACCTTGGTTCTCAAAAACTGAGGGAAATACTTACGCTACTATTCTGCATCACCCTTTCCTCTTCGAGGGAATACAACACAAGCTCGAGAAGTAGCAAGAAGAATTTCTGGCACTGTTTCCGGGGAGGCTTACGCAAAAGTAATATACCAAGTACCTATCACAAACCCTTATCCTTCGCATTACATTTATTTGCCTCTTGTTTTCCTCTCCCCCACTTCACCCTTGCCGTTTTATTTGCCCTTCTTTTTGCCGTGTGTTTATCGTTCGCTTGCTTCTTGTTTTCTTGTGTGTTGGATTGCTTGCTTATCATCATGTCTAGCACACCTATCATTATCAATACCCCCGAGAGTGAGGTTCTTAATTTTAAACAAAGGGAGGAAGAAAACTTAAAAGATGCCCAATATAGAATTTGCAATGCTCAAAATAGATGTACTAGGAAGCTTTCCACTTCCATGCTTCTTCGAAGTTTTAATGTTGGCATAACTCCGTGGAATAGATATATTTTAGATACCATTACCGGAGGGAATTTCTTGGGTAGCCATACTTTTGATTCTTATAATGCTATGACCGAATTATTTGGCTCACCACCTCTTATGGTTAATCGGACCATTTTAACTCTGGAACATGTTATGCAAAGACTTGAAATCATTGAAAACAAAGTTGCTATGGTAGAGTTGGTAGAGAATTTGGATAGAAAGATCCATAATGAAATTACCCAATATGGATCCAAGGTAGGAGTTATTCTGATTTTTTTAAAGAAAAGGAACCCATAGTTAAAGAAAAATTAGATCAAGATTCTACTAGAATCGATTATCTTGAGGATATTATTAATAATGTGGGTTCTGCTCTTTCTGCTATGAAAACTACTTCAAATCCTTCTACCACTAAATTGTCTAAGTTCATGTATGTTCCTAAAAACAAGGGTGGACCATCTAGTAAGGGAATCGCGGATCTTAAATCTATAAGTGTTCATCCTAATTTTCTTACTTTTGCAAGAGAACATTTTGACATGAATGAATTTCTTAATTTATTACCCAAAAGTTTGATTATCAATAGGAATAAAGAAGTTCCTAAGAACCACAAGTGCTTAATTAAAGAATTGCCTTCCAACGATGGCAATGCGTAGATCTATCCTTGTATAGTGTCTAGCTAGGGGCGTAAAACGATAGCGCTTGTTGGGAGGCAACCCAATTTTATATTTTTTGTTTTGCTTATGTTTAGGAATAAATAATGCATCTAGCTTCTGTTTAGATGTGGTTTTCTGTTTTAATTAGTGTTTGTGACAAGTAGAACCTTTGGGAAGACTTGTGTGAAGTTTATATGATCTTACTGTAAAAAAACAGAATCGTTAGTGCTCGCTAGAATAGTCACCAGATTTTATTGGAGCATGCTATTTAGTTGATTCTTTTTGCAGATGATTAATAGACAAATTCCTCACATTTACCAATTTATTTCAATTTTTTTGTAGTTACAGAAGTATGCGAAAGTTACATATTACTACAGACTTTTCTGTTTTTCGTGTGTTGTTTGCTTATTTTGATGAATCTATGAGTAGTATTGAAGAGTATGAATCATAAAGAAGTTGGAATACAGTAGGTTTAACACCAATACAAATAAAGAATGAGTTCATTACAGTACCTTTGAGTGGTGGTTTGTTTTCTTATACTAACGGAGCTCACGAGATTTTGTCTAAGTTTTGTGTTGTGAAGTTTTCAAGTTTTGAGTATTGCTTTGATGGACTACGGAACAAAGAGTGGCAAGAGCCTAAGCTTGGGGATGCCCAAGGAACCCCAAGGTAAAATTCAAGGACAACCGAAATCCTAAGCTTGGGGATGCCCCGGGAAGGCATCCCCTCTTTCGTCTTCATCTATCGGTAACTATACTCGGGACTATATTTTTATTCACCACATGATATGTGTATTACTTGGAGCGTCATGTATCATTTTGAGTCTTTGCTTGTTAGTTTGCCACAATCATCCTTGCTGGACACACCTTTTTGAGATAGATAAATATGGCCTAGGAATTGTTAGAACACTCCATGTGCTTCACTTATATCTTCTGAGTTGAATAGTTTTTGCTCTAGTGCTTCACTTATATCTTTTAAAGCACGATGGTCATTTTATTTTGAAGAAATTGTTGATCTCTCATGCTTCACATATATCTTTTTGAGAGTCTATTGGAACATCATGGTAATGTGCTTTGGCTATAAAACTAGCCTTAACATGATAGACATGCAAGATGAATGTAGTAAAAACTTTCATACTAAGTGCATTGAATATGATGAGAAGTTGGATGCTTGATAATTGTTTTGAGATATGAGGATAGTGATATTAGAGTCATGCTAGTGGAGTTATTATGAAATTGATAAATACTTGTGTTAAAGTTAGTGATTCCCATAGCATGCACGTATGGTGACCCGCTATGTGACGAAGTTAGAGCATGAGGTATTTATAGAGTGTCATCCTTTGTGTGGAGGTCGGGGGCGCGCGATGGTTAACTCCGACCAACCTCCCCCCTAGGAGCATGCGTTGGTTGCTTTGTTTTGTTGACTCGTAAATTTTTGCAATAAGTATATGAGTTCTTTATGACTAATGTTGAGTCCATGTATATTACGCACTCTCACCCTTCCACCATTGCTAGCCTCTCTTGTACCGCGCAACTTTCGCCGGTACCATACACCCACTATATACCTTCCTCAAAATAGCCACCATATATCTTCCTCAAAACAGCCACCATACCTACCTATCATGGCATTTCCATAGCCATTCCGAGATATATTGCCATGCAACTTTCCACCGTTCCGTTCATATGACACGCTTCATATTGTCATATTACCATGCATGATCATGTAGTTGACATCGTATTTCTGGCAAAGCCACCATGCATATTTTTTCATACATGTCACTCTTGATTCATCGCACATCCCGGTACACCGCCGGAGGCATTCATATAGAGTCATACTTTGTTCTAGTATCAAGTTGTAAATCAATAAAAGTGTGATGATCATCATTATTAGAGCATTGTCCCATGTGAGGAAATGCCAAAAAAAGAGATGGCCCAAAAAAATATAGAGAGGGGCTAAAAAAAGAGAAAGCCCCTCCAAGAAAAATGAGAGAAAAGAGAGAAGGGACAATGCTACTATCCTTTTCCACACTTGTGCTTCAAAGTAGCACCATGTTCTTCATGATAGAGAGTCTCATGTTTAGTCACTTTCATATACTAGTGGGAATTTTCATTATAGAACTTGGCTTGTATATTCCAACGATGGGCTTCCTCAAATGCCCTAGGTCTTCGTGAGCAAGCAAGTTGGATGCACACCCACTTAGTTTCTTTTGTTGAGCTTTCATACATATTTAGCTCTAGTGCATCCGTTGCATGGCAATCCCTACTCACTCACATTGATATCTATTGATGGGCATCTCCATAGCCCGTTGATAAGCCTAGTCGATGTGAGACTATCTCCCTCCTTTTTTCTTATCCACAACCACCAATCTATTCCACATAGTGTTATATCCATGGCTCACGCTCATGTATTGCGTGAAAGTTGAAAGGTTTGAAAGAATAGAGTATGAAAACAAGTGCTTGGCTGAAACTGGGGTTGTGCATGATATGAATATTTTGTGTGATGAAGAGGGAGCATAGCCAGACTATATGATTTTGTAGGGATAACTTTCTTTAGCCATAGTATTTTGAGAAGACATGATTGCTTTATTAGTATGCTTGAAGTGTTATTATTTCTTATGTCAATATAGATTGTTGTCTTGAATCTTTCAGATCTGAACATTCATGTCACAATTAAGAGAACTACATTGAAAATTATGTTGGTTAGCATTCCACATTAAAAATTCTGTCTTTATCATTTACCTACTCGAGGACGAGCAGAAATTAAGCTTGGGGATGCTTGATACGTCTCCAATGTATCTATAATATTTTATTGTTCCATGCTATTATTTATGATGTTTAATGGGATTTGTTATACACTTCTATATTATTCTTGGGACTAACATATTAACCCAAAGGCCCAGTCTAGATTGTTGTTTTTTGCCTATTTCAGGGTTTTACAAAAAAGGAATATCAAACGGTGTCCAAACGGAATGAAACTTCGGGAGAGATATTTTTGGAGCAAAATACGTACGGGAGACTTGAGAATCACGGAGTAGGGCCAACGTGGCGTACACGAGGGTGCCCCCCCTACAGGGCACGCCCCAGCCTCGTGGGCCCCACGTCTGGCCCTCGATGCCCTCCTTCCTCCTATATATACCTACGTACCCCGAAACCATTAGAAACAGAGAGAAAACCCTAGTTCCACCGCCGCAACCTTCTGTACCCATGAGATCCCATCTTGGGGCCTGTTCCGGAGCTCCGCCGGAGGGGGGATCTACCATGGAGTGCTTGTACGTCATCATCATCGCCTCACCATGTGTTGTGAGTAGTTTACCACAGACCTTCGGGTCCATAGTTAGTATCTAGATGGCTTTTTCTCTCTCTTTGGATCTCAATACCAACTTCTCCTCGGTCTCCGAGGAGATCTATTCGATGTAATCTCTTTTTGCGGTGTGTTTGTCGAGATCCGATCATTTTTGGGTTTATGATCAAGATTATCTATGAGAAATATTTGGTTCTTTTCTGAACTCTTTTATGTATGATTATAATATCCTTGCAAGTCTCTTCGAATTATTGGTTTGGTTTGTCCTACTAGATCTTTAGTTCTAGCAATGGGAGAAGTGCTTGGCTTTGGGTTTAATCTTGCGGTTTCCTTTCCCAATGACAGTAGGGGCAACAAGGCACGTATTGTATTGTTGCCATCGAGGATAAAAAGATGGGGTTTATATCATGTTATTTGAGTTTATCCCTCTACATCATGTCATCTTGCTTAAGGCGTTACTCTGTTCTTATGAACTTAATACTCTAGATGCATGTTGGATAGCGGTCGATGTGTGGAATAATAGTAGTAGATGCAGAATCATTTCGGTCTACTTGTCTCGGACGTGATGCCTATATATAATGATCATGCCTAGATAGTCTCATAATTATTCACTTTTCTATCAATTGCTCGACAGTAATTCGTTCACCCACCGTAGAATTATGTTATCATGAGAGAAGCCGCTAGAGAAACCTATGGCCCCCGGGTCTATTCTCAACATATCATTCTACAATCTACTTTACTTTTCCGTTTTTACTTTCTGTTCTTATATCCAAAAATACCAAAAATATCAAACTAGCATCTCTATCAGATCTCACTTTCGTAAGTGATCGTAAAGGGATTGAAAACCCCTTAACGCGTTGGCTGCGAAGTTCTTATTTGTTTGTGCAGGTGCGAGGGACTCGCTCGTGGTCTCCTACTGGATTGATACATTGGTTCTCAAAAACTGAGGGAAATACTTACGCTATTGTGCTGCATCACCCTTTCCTCTTCAAGGGAATACAACGCAAGCTCGAGAAGTAGCACATAACCTCCAACATCGAAAACATCATAGAAGATGTATGAGTGAACTCCGTTTTTGATAAACTTGAGCTTGTAATCAAGATGACCATAAGCTCCAAAACTCACCAAGAGAAGAACCAAACAAGAACCAATAAAGATGATGCAAGGATGCAATGGTTTGAGCTCTCTATGAATGATACGATCAAGCTACTCATCGAGAGCCCCCCTTGATAGTACGGCAATCGATCCTATAACCCAGTCTCCCAACTACCACCATGAGACCGGTAAAATAGAAAACCTATCAAGGGCAAACCTTTGCCTTGCACATAGTCCACTTGAGCTGGATGAAGACGATATTGACTCCCTCAAGCTGGACCACCTTTCTTGATTGCATTGGGTCGGTGAAGACTAGTAGATTGCTCCCCCATACTCCACTATGGGTGAGCCACTCTTCGGCACATCTTCACAAGTCCATTGCCACCACAATGGACGGCAAGCTTCAAGCATATGATATCTTCATGATGATCCACTTGAACTTGCACACCGCAACCTAACCCCACAAAGAACACTCACGAAGACCATGTGTTAGTACACAAAGCGTGATTGACAATGCTTACCATACCATGGGATTTCTTGATCCCTCTCGGTACATCTTCTACACTGTGTGTGTTGATCAACTTGATTCACTCTTTGACCTAGTCTTGATCAACCTTGAATCTTTCCAACTCTCTTCATTTGGATGATGTCTTGAAGGTAAACATGAATGATCACACGCTCTTCTTCTTCAAGACATGCTTGCAATAAGCTCAACACCCACAAGACCAATCTTTGGATAATTCCTTAATAGCACATTGGTCATCACAAACTCTCCTTGAAACCAACAAATGGACTCCAAGAAAAGCCTATGGACAAACCCTACAAATATAACTCAAGGCAACCATTAGGCTATAGAGATTGTCATTAATTACCAAAACCAAACATGGGGCACCGCATGTTCTTTCAATCTCCCCCATTTTGGTAATTGATGACGATCACTTTCAAGAGAGTTTAAACAAGGAATTATGCATCACCATACCATGCAACAATAATGTATGCGCATGAGATGCAAAAGCTTAGGAACAAAACCAAAGCAATAAGAGAGGAAACAACTCTCTAAACTTCCTCACAAAACTATCTGAAACTTCTCCCCCATTGGCATCGATTGCAGAAATGGGCGAAAAGCTTAGAAGGCCAATATAAATTGTGTTCCTCCATAAATTTTGTATTTCTCAACAAGAGAGTGAAATGCAATACACATATCCAACGGTAAATACTTGGAGGAAGACAAATTATATTGAGGCTCAAAGATTGCAAAAGAATGATATGCCACAAAGGCATAACAAAGGGAGAGACAAGCAATCAAGCAATCAAATAATACCAATAGAAGCAAGCTATCCAAAGATACCAATTGAACCAACTAGACCAATGATCCTACATGCCACATGAATAAAAGATATTATGATATGAGCAAAGGAGTGTTCTAGAGAAACTAGAGAAGCTCCCCATGATTTGTGCACAATTTAATTTTGTATTTGGATACAACAAGCACAAAATAGGACCGTCGCTCCCCCAAGATCAATAGAGCCTCACGACATAGCAACCGAGTTTTCTAAAGACACTGGTGAAGCTCCCCATAATATGTGCACTCCTTAGAATATTTTCATAAGGATACCAAGTGCACAAAATAGGATCATCACTCCCCCAAAATCAATAGAAACTCACACTAAGTGCAAGTGAGCATGAAGGTAACAAAGCCTAGCACTTGCAACAAACAGATGGTTCAGCAACATATAACAGAGACAACTTAAGAGTAGGCTCAACCAAAATGATGTGTGTGAGTCATGGCAAAGCACTTGAGAAGACTAATGTATGGATGAACATTTAAGCATCAATAGTCTTGAATGAATTAGATACACGGTGCAAGGCCTATCATTACCATACACAACTAGCAATTGGGTTCACAAGCTCACTAATAAGCATATAAATAACCTATGCTTGTGACAACCCGTGGTGAAGGGGAGTGCCCATACCCAAAACTTAATTTTCTTTTGGTGATGAAGAAGGTGGTGGTGGTGATGCAGTGGCGAACTTGTCCTTCGTGGCCAAGAGATTCTCCAATCTGCGAATGACGCTACGGAGGAAGATGATGTGCTCTTGAGGCAGAATATTTTCACGAGTGAGATATTTATTTTGTACAGAACCGTTTCAATGACCAGTAGGAGTAAGATGAGCATAGTAAGGTTTCAGGATATCTTCTTCGTATCCCTCATCAGGCAAGCCTTCTCAACCACCTGTGCTTGACCACCGGTAGCCTCCTTGCTCTTGTCCCCTTTTGTAGCTTCTATATGCTCCTCTCTCTTTAGCTCGATCTTCATCAACCAAGCATTCTCTTCCACGTTGTTGAAGGAGGAGGAAGACATGATAAGAGAACAGAAGATTTCTCCCTAATACGGTGGGCAACAGGTTCGGGGGTATATAAAGATTTTTTCAATCTTGGGAGACAAGCCAACAGAAGAAAAATGGAGTCTGGAAGGTGCCCCTGGTGGGCACAACCCACCTGGGCACGCCTGGCTGTCTTGTGTCCACCAGGGTACACTTCCTGGTTGTTTCTTATTTTCCTAATTTTTGTTATATTCCAAAACTGACAAAAAAATATTTTCCGGATTTTTCGGAGTCCGTTTACTTACCGTATCACGTACCTCCATATTCTCACGATCCTAGAATGTTCCGGAAGGACTCTTCTGTGTGTTCTTCCGGTGTTAATGTTTGGATAATATTACTATCAACATTAATGGGCGTACCTGAGATATAATGTTTTATTGGTTTCCCATTGACAACCTTTGGGTTAGTACCTTCGACATTATTTATTTTGATAGCTCCAGACCGATAAACCTCCTCGATAACATAGGGTCCTTCCCATTTGGAGAGGAGTTTTCCTGCAAAGAACCTGAAACGTGAGTTGTACAAAAGAACATATTCTCCGACTTTGAATTTACGCTTTTGGATTCTTTTATCATGCCATCTTTTAACTTTTTCTTTAAATAATTTAGCATTTTCATAAGCTTGGGTTCTCCATTCATCTAGTGAGCTAATATCAAATAACCTCTTTTCACCGGCAAGTTTGAAATCATAATTGAGTTCTTTGACTGACCAGTATGCTTTATGTTCTAACTCAAGAGGCAAATGACAAGCTTTTCCATAAAGCATTTTATAAGGAGGCATACCCATAGGAATTTTATATGTTGTTCTATAAGCCCAAAGTGCATCATCTAATTTCTTAGACCAATTCTTCCGGGACCTATTGCCAATCTTTTGTAAAATTAATTTTATTTCTCTATTGCTAAGTTCAACTTGACCACTAGACCGACGATGATAAGGTGATGCAATTCTATGGTTAACATCATACTTGGCAAGCATTTTACGGAAATCACCATGAATAAAGTGTGAACCACCATTAGTCATTAAATATCTAGGGACTCCAAACCTTGGGAAAATAACTTCCTTAAGCATTTTAATAGAGGTGTTGTGATCAACACTACTGGTTGGAATAGCTTCTACCCACTTAGCAACATAATCAACAGCAACCAAAATATGTGTATACCAGTTAGAGGAAGGAAAAGGCCCCATGTAATCAAACCCCCAAACGTCAAATGGTTCGACAACAAGTGAATGATTCATAGGCATTTCTTGACGCTTACCGATATTACCTTTTCTTTGACATTCATCACAAGATAAGACAAACTTATGGGCATCCTTGAAGAGAGTAGGCTAATAAAATCCAGATTGCAATACCTTGTGAGCAGTTATGTCTCCAACATGATGCCCTCCATAAGCTTCAGAGTGACATTTCCGTAGGATTTGTCCCTATTCATGCTCAGGTACACAACGTCTAATAATACCAGCTACTCCTTCTCTATAAAGATGTGGGTCATCCCAAAATTAATGTCTTAAGTCACAGAAGAATTTTTTCTTTTGTTGGTAAGTAAAGCTAGGTGGTAAATATTTAGCAACAATGTAATTAGCATAATCAGAATACCAAGGAGTATTATTAGAAACATTTATTGTAGCTAACTGCTCATCAGGGAAACTATCATCAATAGGTAGTGGGTCATCAAGCACATTTTCAGGCCTAGACAAGTTATCAGCTACCGGGTTCTTATCTCCTTTTCTATTACTAATATGTAAATCAAATTCTTGTAGCAAGAGAACACATCGAATAAGTCTAGGATTAGCATCTTTATTTTCCATAATAAATTTTATAGCAGCATGATCGGTGTGAATAATTACTTTAGAGTCAACAATGTAAGATCCAAATTTATCACAAGCAAACAACACTGCTAGGAATTCTATTTCAGTAGTTGCATAATTTCGTTGAGCAATGTCTAGAGTTTTACTACCATAATGAATAACATTCAGTTTCTTATCAACTCTTTGTTCTAGAACAACACCAACAGCATAATCACTAGCATCACACATAATTTCAAAACGCATGTCCCAATCAGGTGGTTGAACAATAGGTGCAGAAATTAAGGCTTTCTTGAGTGTTTCGAAGGCTTCTAAACAATCATCGTCAAAAACAAAAGGAACATCCTTTTGCAAAATATTTGTCAAAGCCCTAGAAATTTTAGAAAAGTCTTTGATAAATCTCCTATAGAAACCATCATGACCTAAGAAACTACGAATACCTTTGATATCTTTAGGACATGGCATTTTCTCTATTGCATCAACTTCAATACCTCTTTCAGAATTTATGGCCCAAAAAAATACCTTCATTAACCATAAAGTGTCACTTCTCCCAATTCAAGACAAGATTTGTTTACTCGCATGTCTGCAAAACTCGATCAAGATTGCATAAACAATCATCAAAAGACTTCCCATAAATAGAAAAGTCATCCATGAAAACCTCAACAATGTTTTCACAAAAGTCAAAGAATATAGCAGTCATACATCTTTGAAAGGTAGCATGTGCATTGCATAAACCAAAAGGCATACGTCTATAAGCATAAGTTCCAAAGGGACAAGTGAAAGTGGTCTTTTCTTGATCAGGTTGAGAAACATGTATTTGTGAAAAAACAGAATATCCATCAAGGAAGCAAAAGTGTGTGTGCCTAGATAATATTTCTACCATTTGATCAATAAAAAGCAGAGGGTAATGATCTTTTCTAGTTGCTTTGTTTAATTTTCTAAAATCAATTACCATTTTGTAGCCTATAACAATTCTTTGTGGAATAAGTTCATTCTTATCATTAGGAACAACAGTAATACCTCCTTTCTTAGGGACACAATGAACAGGACTTACCCATCAACTATCAGCTATAGGGTAGATTATACCTGCTTCCAGAAGTTTTAATATCTCCGTTCTTACCACTTCTTTCATCTCCGGAATTAACCAATGTTGGTGATCAACAACGGGTTTAGCATCAGGTTCCATATTAATCTTGTGCTGACATAGAGTGGGACTAATGCCCTTTAAATCATCAAGAGTATATCCAATAGGTGCTCTGTGCTTCCTTAGAACCTGCAATAATCTTTATTCTTCATGTTCTGAAAGGTTAGCACTAATAAAACATGATATATCTTCTTCTCATCAAGATAAGCATATTTCAAAGTGTGTGGCAATTGCTTTAATTCAAACACATGATCACCTTTAGGTGGAGGAGGACCTCCTAGAGTTTCAATAGGAAAATTGTGTTTGAGCAGAGGACGTTGTTCAAAGAAAACCTTATCTATTTCATTTCTTTCATGCATATGTAAATCATTTTCATGGTCTAACAAATATTGTTCAAGTGGATCAATAGGAGGCGCATCAATAGAAGCAAGATAAATTATTTCATCCGTACTAGGCAAGTCTTTTTCATGAAGCTTTCTACTAAACTTGGAAAAATTAAACTCATGAGACTGATCACCAAAACTACCACCGACAGTTTGTTTCTCACAATCTATTTTAGCATTAATGGTGTTCAAGAAAGGTCTACCAAAGATAATGGGACAAAAGTCATCTTGTGGGGAACCAAGAACAAGAAAATCAGCAGGGTATTTTATTTTCCCACACAAGACTTCAACATCTCTAACAATCTCAATTGGTGAAATAGTATCTCTATTAGCAAGTTTAATAGTAACATTTATGTCTTCTATCTCTGTGGGTGCTATGTCATTCATAATTTCTTGATATAAGGTGTAAGGAATAGCACTTACGCTAGCACCTATGTCGCATAAACCATGATAATAGTGATCTCCTATTTTAACTGAGACAACAGGCATGCCAACAATGGGTCTATGATTATATGTTTTATCAGGTTTGACAGTTCTAGTAGCTTCATTACAGAAACAAATAACATGCCCATCTATATGTTGAGATCTTTAACCATAGAAACACTAGGCTCTAATTTAATTTGTTGATTAGGTTTAGGTGTTCTAATATAACTTTTGTTGACCATAGTCGATACTTTAGCATGTTCCTTTATCCTAAAAGGGAAAGGTGGTTTCTCAATATAAGCAGTAGGAACAACTGGATCAACATTATAAAGTATAGTTTCCTCTTTGACTGATACCGGTTCTTTAATTCCTTCTTTAATACGTGAGTGATATTTAAACCACTTCTCTTTAGGGATATCAACATGAGTAGCAAATGATTCACAAAAGGAGGCTACTATCTCAGAGTCAAGTCCATATTTAGTGCTAAACTTTTAAAAAGCATCAGTATTCATAAAAGTTTTAACACAATCATACTTAAGCTTAATACATGACTCTTTACCTTCATCGAGTTCCCAATCTTCAGAGTTGCATTTAATTCTTTCCCAAAGATCCCACCGGAATTCAATAGTCTTCTTCATAAAAGAACCTGCACAAGAAGTATCAAGCATGGATCGATCATTATGAAAAAGCCGAGCATAAAAATTCTGGATAATAATTTCTCTTGAGAGATCATGATTGGGGCATGGATATAACATTAATTTAAGCCTCCCCCAAGCTAGAGCGATACTTTCTCCTTCACGAGGCAAAAAATTATATATGTAATTCTAATCACGATGAACTAGATGCATAGGTTTTTTTTGGTGTAACTCCAATTTCAATCGATTCCAATTCCAAGATCCAATATCATCGCATAGCATATACCATGTCAATGCTTTCACCTTCAAAGATAAAGGGAAAACCTTCTTCTTAACTTCATCTCTGGGTAAACCTACAAGCTTAAACAATTCACAAATTTGTTCTACATATATCAAGTGCATATCAGAATGTTTGGTTATGTCTCATGCATAAGGATTAGCTAGCAGTTGTTCTATCATACCCGAAGGAATTTCATATTCAATATTTTTAGTAGGTGCAGTAGGTTGAGGGGTAGCTAATTGTGGTTCCGGTCGATGTGAAGATACCCTGAACAAACCCCTCAAAGGATTGTTTTCCATAGTAACAAGTGACAATAAATTTCAGCACACTATATACATTTTTCCTTACCAAATTCCACTTACCAAAGGCGCTTCCCTCCCCGGTAACGGTATCAGAAAATAGCCTTGATGACCCACAAGTATAGGGGATCAATTGTAGCTCTTTTCGATAAGTAAGAGTGTCGAACCCAACGAGGAGCATAAGGAAATGACAAGTGGTTTTCAGCAAGGTAATGTCTGCAAGTGCTGAAATTGTAAGTAACATAGTAGTTTGGTAGCAAGATAATTTGTAACGAGCAAGTAACGATAATAGTAAAAAAAGTGCAGCAAGGTAGCCCAATCCTTTTGAGTCAAAGGACAGGCCAAAACGGTTTCTTATAGTAAGCAAAGCGTTCTTGAGACTACACGAGAATTTCATCTACTCACTTTCACCATGTTGATTCGATTTGTGTTCGCTACTTTCATAATTCGATATGTGGGTGGACCGGTGCTTAGGTGACGTTCTTACTTGAAAAAACCTCCTACTTATGATTAACTCCCTCACAAGCATCCGCATCTACGAGAAAAGTATTAAGAATAAATTCTAACCATAACATTAAACTTTTAGATCCAATTGGTCCCTTACGAAATAGCGCATAAACTAGGGTGTAAGCTTCTGTCACTCTCGCAACCCATCATCTAATAACTACTCCACAATTCATTCCTTTAGGCCCAAATATGATGAAGTGTCATGTAGTCAACGTTCACATGACACCACTAAGGGAATCACAACATACATAATATTAAAATATCGAACACGTATCAAGTTCACATGATTACTTGCAACATGATTTCTCCCGTGACCTCAAGAACAAAAGTAACTACTCACAAATGATCATCATGCTCAAGATCAGAGGGGTATTAAATAGCATATTGGATCTGAACATATAATGTTCCACCAAATAAACCATATAGTAATCAATTACAAGATGTAATCAACATTACTAGTCATCCGCAAGCACCAATCTATAGTTCTGGTACAAAGATTGAACACAAGAGATGAACTAGGGTTTGAGAGGAGATGGTGTTGTTGAAGATGTTGATGGAGATTAACCTCTCCAAGATGGGAGAGTTGTTGGTGATGATGATGACGATGATTTCCCCCTTTGGGAGGGAATTTCCCCCGGCGGAATCGCTCCGCCGGAGGGCAAAAGTGTTCCTGCCCAAGTTCCGCCTCGAGACGGCGACGCTCCATCCCAAAAGTACTCTCTTTATTTTTTTCTAGATCGGAATGACTTATATACCAGAACATGGGCACCGGAGGTGGGCCTGGGTGAGCACAACCCACCATTGTACGCCTGGGCTCCCTGGTGCGCCTAGATGGGTTGTGCCCACATGGTGGGCCCCCTATGGTACTTATTGGCTCCAATATTCCTCAAATATTCCATAAAAAATCTCCATAAAGTTTCAGCCGTTTGGAGTTGTGCAGAATAGGTAGCCTGACGTAGTGTGAGACCCCGAGACCGATGCGCCAGGTGTCTTCCAGTTATCCGTTGTCGTTGATATGTCATCTTCTTGCGTGTTATATCTTTGCCATGTCATCATGTGCATGTCATCAGCATGTTTTCAAAACTTGCATCCGTTCATAGTGACCGAGCCCCGCCCCCTGTCCTCTCCGTTGTCCGTTCTGAGCCCAGACACACTCACACGCGCCCGTGGCACCTCCGAAATATTATTTTATAAGTGTTCCTAAAATGTTCTCGAAATGGGATGAAAGTTGGCGTGTGGTCTTAATATAGGGTAGACAGACCGCCTGCCAAATTTCATAGCATTCGGAGTCCGTTTGATGCCCCAACAATTGACCGCGTTAACCGCCAGACCTCTTTCTCTTCGCAGCTCAGCACCCCTCCACCAAAGCCCACTAGCTCATCTAAACCCCCTCCATGCTCTTCGTCGTTGGATCACGATCACGTGGCCGAAAACCGCACCTCATTTGGACTCTCCTAGCTCCCTCTATCTATAAATTAGCCCTCCCCGTCCAAATTCGCGGTCTAACCCTATCCTCCCTCTTCCTTCGCGTGCCGGACATGTCCACCCTGCCGCCGGACATGTCCGCCGGCCACGTCGCCCGGCCAATCGTGTGATGCCACCTCAGCGCCGCTGCCGCCCTGGGCGAATCGTGGCTCGCCACGTCGCCTTCCCGCTACCACACAGCCTCGTCCCACCACCCGCGGCCGCCCGAGCCCAGGCCACGCCCTCCGTGGGCCGAAGCGGGCCCGAGAGAGCCCGGTCTCCGCCGCCGCTGCTCCGTGCCTCCGCCCCGCCTGGGTCCTCCCCGCCGCCGCGACCAGCGCTGTCCGACGCCCGCGCGCGCCTCCGCCGCCCTCCGCCTGCACAGCCATGCACCACCGCCACCTCGCGTGCCGCCCCGGCGCCCTTCCCTACCGCCCCGTCGACCCTCCGCCTCCGGCCGGACCTCGCCACAGGCTCGCCTGCCCGGCCGCGCCAGGATCTCCTCCACCGTCGCCCTGCCGGCGTCATCCTCACCGCCGGTGGAGCCGAGGGCCACGCGCCTGGATATGGCGGTCCCCCGCCTCCCTCGCCTCATTCTCGATGCCGACGAACCTTGCCGGAGCTCCGTCAAGCCGTCGGCATCACGCCGCCTTGGATCTGGACGGGGGGATGAGATACACCCGTCCCGCAGACCAAACACCTCGCTGAGCCCCTGGATCTCGTCATCCCGCTGCACTCTGGATCCCCTCGTCTTGTTTTCCCCTAGGTGTTTTTCACTAAGTCCCTGGGCATTTTACATTATGTTGGCATTTTGTGGAGCATGTAACTTTGTGCATGTATGTCCAAATTGTGTATGATATGTCGAAATGTTTGTCTCTGAATGCTCTAGATGATGGTGTGCCTTTCATGCAAGTTAGATTGCATATTTCCATGCTTATCTCTGTTGCAAAAGTGCTAAGTATTTAAAACTGCTGAAAATTGTAATAACTTGCTCTTTTGTCTTTTTCATATCTTTTTGTGTGATTTTTGTTTGAGCATCATGTCAACATGTGATAGGATCTATGTCATGTCCTCTTTGCTGTGGTGCAATCCACTTTTCATAATATGCCTTGTGGTGAGTGCAACAAGCTTCTTAAGTCACCTTCATTATGTTTGTTGATTTCTGTGACTTAGTAGAAAGCTGCAAAGTCTGGAACCTGTGAATTTTTATGCCATGTTCCCTTGATGCTACAGTCATATCCATGCATGTTTTAGTATGTCCAATGATCATGTATTGACGTCAATGTTATGCTCTATCCGTCCATGCCCTTGTTTGCAATTATGGCTTGCTGTAATTTGTTGTTTTCATGCTCTCAAGTTGCTTCAAAATGTTTCTGTCAGCCTGTTATCAACATGATCAATTTGGCAAAGCTTGCTATTATTAATCCATGCCTCCTATGGAGTTATGCCAATGGAGTGATTTGTAGTATGCCATGCCTATTACATGTTCATGATCTTTATATACTGGATATAGTAGATATGATTGTTGTTTTGTGCCTCCGAAGGCAGCATTGTGATGATGTTTTGGCCTTCCCAGATTTTCACTAAGTCTGGGAATCTGCTATAAAATGTTTGCTTCTTGTTTCGATGAATGCTATGAACCTGTAGCTCCTATGTATATGCCATGAGTTGTTCATTGACCTCCATGTTATGTTCTAGCAAGCCATGCTTTTACTTTCCATGATCTAGGACTGTAGCTTACTTATTTCTTGCCTCCTATATACCTTCATGATTTTTTCAGCTCATGTATGCTCTGTTTTCCACTAAGTCATAAGTTGTGTAATAAAGTATGCTTGTTGTCTATGGACCTGATTCTTGTTGTTATTGGAAGCTTATAATCTGCTCTTTGAGTTCATGCCATGCTTATTCCCATCTTGTTAGTGTTTCATGTTGTTTAGATGTCAACTATATGCCTACTTGATGTTTTGGACATATTGTGTTTCAAACTTGTTCCATGTGTATGTGATGAACCGTTGCTCGGTTTTGAGTGTACCCTATATGAAACTTGCTTGTTTTTGCATGTAGATGCATAATAACATGTTGTATACCTGTTTGGAGTGTGTTTGCTTGATATTTGTATGTGTTTTGCATCAATGACATGCTTGACTTGTTTTGCTCATATCTTCTAGGCCGTAGCTCAGAATTAAATGAACTTTATATGTAACTTGACTAGAATTTCGAGTAGATCATCATGATGCATCTTAAATTGCTGTTTAAAAAATTCAACTTAATGTTTGTTCAGTTCTGGACCCATTTCGAAAATTGCATATGAGGACTTACCGGAATTGTTATATCTGGTTTCCGGCCTCATTTAAACTTGCCTTGTTGTGTGGTCTTGTATGCATCATCTCTTGCCATGAGTAGCTTCATATAAACTTGTCTTGCATCATACTTGGTTGAGCATTATGCCTTGTTCATGTGTTGTGTGTTTACCATGTTGTTTGCTTCTTCTCGTTAGTTCCTGTTTCGTTGCGATCGTGAGGATACGTTCGTCTACACTTGGTTCGTCTTTGTGGCTTATTCTTAGTCTTCTTCATGGGCCCGTTCTTCTTCCTTGCGGGAACTCAGGCAAGATGACCATCACCTTGGATCTCACTACTATCATTGCTATGCTAGTTGTCTCGATGCTATCGCGATATGTCGCGCTGCCTATCTTTTATTGTCGGCCCCTCTTTGATGCCATGAAACCTCTAACCTTTGACACCATCCCAGCAAGCCGTTGTATGGCTATGTTACCGCTTGCTCGGCCCTTCTTATAGCATTGTTAGCTGCAGGTGAAGACGAAGATTGCTCCAGGATTATGTTGGAATATCACAATATCTCTTATTCAATTAATGCACATATATACTTGGTAAGTGGTGGAAGGCTTGGCCTTTTGCTTGGTGTTTTGTTCCACTCATGCCGCCTTAGGATCCGATAAACCGGTGTTATGTTCCTTGATTTTGCGTTCCTTACACGGTTGGGGGTATGGACCCCCTTGCTTCTTCGCTTAAAGTAAAGCTTTCCCGAGGAGATCCAACATTGGTTTTACCATTTTTCTAATAACAACTAAAACTTGCATAGGGAATAGCTACCCCAAGGATTATTAATTCAACCCCCCGGGCTAGTGCTCGACATGAGTGTTGGTCCACCTACCTAGCAGTCAGCGGTGCCACCTCGGGGTAACTCGAGGCATTTTCGGCTATCGTCCACTTCGCATAGACAGATGAGTCCGTAGATGGAGAGCGCGCGGCTCTGGACACGGATCTGACTCTCCGAAAGATCTCCTTGGGGTAGTTTTCCTCTCTTCGAAGAACTTGTGCACGGACTTCCGAGAATACTCGGGCCTTCCTAACATGGAGTTGTTACTCCGCTGATCGTGAGAGCTTGTGACGGGCTAAGTTGGGACACCCCTGCAGGGTTATGAACTTTCGAAAGCCGTGCCTGCAGTTATGTGGTAGATGGGATTTTGTTAATATCCGGTTGTAGTGAACTGGACACCAGACCCGAAATAAAATACACCAACCGCGTGAGTAACCGTGATCGACTCTTTTCATTTTGAGAAAAGAACACGGTAGGGTTATGTTTGACTCGTAGGCAGTTCAGGATCTCTTAGCGATCATTACTAGTTTGCGACCGTTTGCGTAGATGCTCATCTTATTCTTGTACTTGTAAGTTAGCCACCATATAATGCTTAGCCGCTGCTGAAACCTCACCACTTAACCTCTCCATACACATTAAGCTTTGCTAGTCTTGATACCCATGGTTATGGGATTGTTGAGTCCTCGTGGCTCACATATACTCTAACAACAATTGTAGGCGCAGGTTCCCGATGACTTGACGTGAGAGCGATGTTTACGTGTGTTGGAGTTCTTTCTCCTTCTTCTTCTTTGATATTGGGATAGGTTCCTGGTCGGCAGCCTGGGAGAGCATGAATGTCGTTGTGCTTTTCATGTTTTCATCTGTAGTCGGATGTCTTGTGTATGAATTGTTGTATTCATGTGACTTGTATGACTTGTATGTATCTAATACGTCTACGTCATATATATAATTTTTGATTGTTCCATGCCAATATTCTACAACTTTCATATACTTTTGGCAACTTTTCATACTATTTTTTGGGACTAACATATTGATCCAGTGCCTAGTGCCAGTTCCTGTTTGTTGCATGTTTTTTGTTTCGCAGAATATCCATATCAAACGGAGTCCAAACGGAATAAAAACGGACGGAGATTTTTTTGGAATATATGTGAATTTTGGGAAGCGGAACCAACGTGAAACGATGCCCGAGTGGGCCACGAGGCAGGGGGGCGCACCCTAGGCCCTCGTGGCCACACCGTAAGGCGGTTGATGCCCTTCTTTCGCGGCAAGAAAGCTAATATCCGAATAAAAATCGTGTCAAAAGATGAGCCCAATCGGAGTTACGGATCTCCGGGAATTTAAGAAACACGGGAAGGCCAGAATCTGGAAACGCAGAAACAGAGAGAGACAGAGAGACAGATCCAATCTCGGAGGGGCTCTCGCCCCTCCGCCGCCATGGAGGCCATGGACCAGAGGGGAAACCCTTCACCCACCTAGGGAGAAGGTCAAGGAAGAAGACGAAGGAGGGGGGCTCTCTCCCCCTCGCTTCCGATGGCACCGGAGTGCCACCGGGGCCATCATCGTGTGACGGCGATCTACACTAACACCTGCGTCATCTTCACCAACATCTCCATCACCTTCCCCCATCTATCTATAGCGGTCCACTCTCCCGCAAGCCACTGTACCCTCTACTTGAACATGGTGCTTTATGCTTCATATTATTATCCAATGATGTGTTGCCATCCTATGATGTCTGAGTAGATTATCGTTGTCCTATCGGTGATTGGTGAATTGCTATGATTGATTTAATTTGCTTGTGGTTATGTTGTTGTCCTTTGGTGCCCATAATATGAGCACGTGCGTGGATTACACCATAGGGTTAGTTTTATGTTGATAGGATTACATATTGGAGGGCAAGAGTGACAAAAGCTTCAACCTAGCGTAGAAATTGATGCATACGGGATTGAAGGGGGACCAATATATCATAATGCTGTGGTTGGGTTTTACCTTAATGAACGTTAGTAGTTGCGGATGCTTGCTAATAGTTCCAATCATAAGTGCATAGAATTCCAAGTCAGGGATGACATGCTAGCAGTGGCCTCTCCCACATAAAACTTGCTATCAGTCTAGTAACGTAGTCAATTGCTTAGGGGCAATTTCGCAACTCCTACCACCACTTTTCCACACTCGCTATGAGTAACTTTATTGCCTCTTTATCTTAACAGCCCCTAGTTTTATTTACGTGCTCTTTATATTCTTGCAAACCTATCCCACAAAAACTACAAAGTACTTCTAGTTTCATACTTGTTCTAGGTATTGTAATCATCAAGCGTGCGTAGAGTTGTATCAATGGTTGATAGAACTTGAGGGAATATTTGTTCTGCCTTCAGCCCCTCGTTGGGTTCGACACTCTTACTTATCGAAAGAGGCTACAACTGATCCCCTGCACTTGTGGGTTATCAAGACCTTTTTCTGGCGCCGTTGCCGGGTAGCAATAGCGTGGGGTCAGTATTCTCATGTGTGCTTGTTTGCTTTATCACTAAGTAAATTTTATTTGCTATTCTAAGTTGTTCTCTATCTTTAATTATGGATATAGAACACGAAATACCAAAAAAAACTTAGGTGTACTTGCTACTCATGGAGATGGGGAACCTCCTAAAACCCTCGATGCTCATTATGTGAAAGATATTATGTACTACTTTGATAATCCTGAGAAAACCCCATTCAACTATGTAATGGGAGTAACATTGGATCAGTCTTTAGGGATTATCGCTTGACACAAAAAGGGAAACTATTATGGGATCAAATTTATATGTTGCGTTGGTATGCTCGGGATTTATGCTTGAGATATGATTATACTTGTTGTTCTAGGATGAAGGCTCCACACCTTCCCTTTTCATGCAAATTTAATGATAATGAAACCTTAGCTTCTTATGCTAATGGTATATATGATTATTATGATGTGGAACAAATAGAAAATTTGTTGCTTTTAAGGGTGCTTATGAAATTGAATCTCTGTTTAAAAAGAATGATGCTTTTGATGATGATGTTTATAGGCCTGAAAATCTTGCTATATTGAAATATTGCTATTTGAATTATGAATATAACTCCGATATTGATGCGTTTATTGAGAAGGTCTCCGCTGTCCAAGAAGAGACTAATATTTTGCAGGAAACTATGGAAGAAGAAACTGGTGACATTGTGAGCTCATTGGATGAAAAAGATGAGGAGGAGAGCGAAGAACAAAAGGAGGAAGAGTGGAATAGCTACCCGTGCCCACCTTCTAATGAGAGTAACTCTTCAACTCATACATTGTTTAATTTCCCTCCGTGTTTACCGAAGGATGAATGCTATGATGATTGTTATGATCCCGTTGATTCTTTTGAAATATCCCTTTTTGATGATGCTTGCTATGCCTGTGGCCAAGATGCCAATATGAATTATGTTTATGGAGATGAACTTGCTATAGTTCCTTATGTTAAACATGAGATAGTTGCTATTGCACCCACACATGATAGTCCTATTATCTTTTTGAATTCTCCAAACTACACTATATCGGAGAAGTTTTCACTTATTAAGGATTATATTGATGGGTTGCCTTTTTCTGTTACACATGATGATTTTGATGAATATAATATGCATGTGTTTGCTGCTCCTACTTGCAATTATTATGAGAGAGGAACTACATCTCCGCCTCTCTATGTTTCCAACACGATAAAATTGCAAGAAACTGCTTATACTATGCATTGGCCTTTACTTGATGTGCATGAATTGTTCTTTTATGACATGTCGATGCATAGGAAGAGAGTTAGACTTCGTTGTTTCGTGACACATATCACTTTGTGCTCACTACTAAATGCCAAATCATTGCTAATTAAAATTGGCTTTGATATACCTTGGGATCCGGGTGGATCCATTACTTGAGCACTATATTCCTAGCTTAATGGATTTAAAGAAAGCGCTGCGAGGGAGACAACCCGAAAGTTTTAGAGAGTCATTTATTTCTGTTGTGTGCTTTTATAAATTTTAAAAAATATAAAAATAAAGAGGGGAACCTAAAACTTTTTCAAAAAGAAAAGTGAAAGTAAGAAGGACGAGCATTGTGAAAGTGGGGGACGTCCTTGAACTTTTTTCATGCCCATGGAAACTTTGTGAATCTTAATTACTGAAAATTTGCAACAAAAATAATTATCCCCTTGTACAATTCCATTGTATTATAAATATAATGTGCTAAGTTTGCCTTTAGGATGTTTACAATGCTTGTTGGTTTGTGCGGTGCAGGACAGAAACTTTGGCTGTAGTGCACGATTTTACATTTATTGCTGGAACATCAAATGGTTCTGATACTTTTTGCACTGTCTTTCTATACAAATTGTTATTTTTCCTAATTTTGGCAGAATGTTTCAAGTATCAGAAGTATGTTGAATGTTCAGATTATTACAGACGGTTCTGTTTTAGACAGATTCTGTGTTTGATGCATACTTTGATTGTTTTGATGAAACTATCAATTTCTATCAGTGGATTAAGCCATGGAAAAGTTATATTACTGTAGCTACAATGCAAAAACAAAATATGAATTGGTTTGCAACAATACTTAGAGTAGTGATTTTCTTTATTATACTAACGGATCTTACCGAGTTTTTTGTTGAAGTTTTGTGTGGATGAAGTGTTCGAAGATCTAGGAGGTCTCGATGTGAGGAGAAGGAGAGGCAAGAGCTCAAGATTGGGGATGCCCAAGGCACCCCAAGTGAATATTCAAGGAGACTCAAGCGTCTAAGCTTGGGGATGCCCCAAAAGGCATCCCCTCTTTCTTCAACAAGTATCGGTATGTTTTCAGATTCGTTCCATTCATGTGATATGTGCAGATCCTGGAGCGTCGTGTGCTTTTTCTTTTTCTTTTAATAAATGCACCATGCTGGTATGAGATAGTCCTTGGTAGATTTATAGAATGCTCTTTGCACTTCACTTATATCTTTTGAGTATAGCTTTATAGAATGCTTCATGTGCTTCACTTATATCATTTGAAGTTTGGATTGCTTGTTTCTCTTCACATAGAAAACCGCCATTTGTAGAATGCTCTTTTGCTTCACTTATAAGTGTTAGAGTGTGGGCATAACTTTTGAAGAAAGAATTAAAACTCTCTTGCTTCACCTATATATATTTACAGAGTTGACATGAATTGGTCATTCACATGGTTAGTCATAAAATCCTACATAAACTTTTAGATCGATGAATATGATAGGTTTGACTCCTTGCAATAGTTTTGCGATATAGAGATGCTAATATGTGGGAGGAACTAGTGAATGATTATGGTTTAGTAAAAATATTGGTGGTAAGGTTTGTGATTCCCGAAGCATGCACGTATGGTCTCCTAACTATGTAACCAAAATGGCGCGCATTGTATTTTGATTGTTTATCTTTGCGTGAAGGTCGGGGGCGCGCAATGGTTAACTCCTACCAACCTCCCCCCTAGGAGCATGCGTCGTAGTATCTTTGCTTCGAGGGCTAATAGATTTTTTGCAATAAGTATGTGAGTTCTTTATGACTAATGTTGAGTCCATGGATTATACGCACTCTCACCCTTCCACCTTTGCTAGCCTCTCTTGTACCGCGCAACTTCCGCCGGTAACATACACCCACCATATACTTTCCTCAAAATAGCCACCATACCTACCTATTATGGCATTTCCATAGCCATTCCGAGATATATTGCCATGTAACTCCATCGTTCCATTTATTATGACACGCACCATCATTCTCATATTGCCTTGCATGATCGTAAGATAGCTAGCATGATGTTTCCATGGCTTGTTCGTTTTTTGATGTCATTGCTACGCTAAATCATTGCACATCCCGGTACACCGCCGGAGGCATTCATATAGAGTCATATTTTTGTTCTAGTATCGAGTTGTAATATTGAATTGTAAGTAAATAGAAGTGTGGTGATCATCATTATTAGAGCATTGTCCCTTGAAAAAAAAAGAAAAAAAGGCCAAAAAAAGAAGAAAGGCCAAATAAAAAAAGGGGGGAGAAAGGCCAAATAAAAAAAGGAAGGCACAAAAAAGAAAAAAAAAAGAAAAAGAAAAAAGGGGACAATGCTACTATCTTTTTCCACACTTGTGCTTCATCATAGCACCATGTTCTTCATGATAGAGAGTCTCCTATGTTGTCGCTTTCATATACTAGTGGGAATTTTTCGTTATAGAAGTTAGCTTGTATATTCCAATGATGGGCGTCCTCAAATGCCGTAGGTCTTCATGAGCAAGCAAGTTGATGCACACCCACTAGTTTTCTTTTGAGCTTTCATACACTTATAGCTCTAGTGCATCTGTTACATGGCAATCCCTACTCACTCACATTGATATCTATTGATGGGCATCTCCATAGCCCATTGATACGCCTAGTCGATGTGAGACTTTCTCCCTAATTCTGTCTACTACCACCTTCTATTCCACCCATAGTGCTATATACATGGCTCACGCTCATGTATTGCGTGAAGAATTGAAAAGGTTCAAAAAAGTAAAGTATGAAAACAATTGCTTGGCTGACACTGGGATGGGCATGAGGGGTACCTTGTGTTAAGAAAAGGGAAGCATAAAAGACTATATGATTTTGTAGGGATAACGTTCTTTAGCATTGATATTTTGAAAGACTTGATTGTTTGTTGGCATGCCCGAGTATTAAACTCTTCTATGTCAAATGATAGACTATTGCTTTGAATCACTCGTGTCTTAATATTCATGCCATGATTAGACTACATGATCAAGATTATGCTAGGTAGCATTCCACATCAAAAATTATCTTTTTTATCATTTACCTACTCGAGGACGAGCAGGAATTAAGCTTGGGGATGCTGATACGTCTCCGTTGTATCTATAATTTTTTATTGTTCCATGCCAACATTCTACAACTTTCATATACTTTTGACAACTTTTCATACTATTTTTTGGGACAAACATATTGATCCAGTGCCCAGTGCCAGTTCCTGTTTGTTGCATGTTTTTTGTTTCGCAGAATATCCATATCAAACGGAATAGAAATGGACGGAGATTTTTTTTTGGAATATATGTGAATTTTGGGAAGCAGAACCAACGTGAAACGATGCCCGAGCGGGCCACGAGGCAGGGGGCGCGCCCTGGGCCCTCGTGGCCACACCGTAAGGCGGTTGATGCCCTTCTTTCGCCGCAAGAATGCTAATATCCGGATAAAAATCATGTCAAAAGATGAGCCCAATTGGAGTTACGGATCTCTGGGAATTTAAGAAACGGTGGAAGGCCAGAATCTGGGAACGCAGAAACAGAGAGAGACAGAGAGACAGATCCAATCTCGGAGGGGCTCTCACCCCTCCGCCGCCATGGAGGCCATGAACCAGAGGGGAAACCCTTGTCCCACCTAGGGAGAAGGTCAAGGAAGAATAAGAAGGAGGGGGCTCTCTCCCCCTCGCTTCCGGTGGCACCGGAGTGCCACCGGGGCCATCATCGTGTGACGGCGATCTTCACCAACATCTCCATCACCTTCCCCCATCTATCTACAGCGGTCCACTCTCCCGCAACCCATTGTACGCTCTACTTGAACATGGTGCTTTATGCTTCATATTATTATCCAATGATGTGTTGCCATCCTATGATGTCTGAGTAGATTATCGTTGTCCTATCGGTGATTGGTGAATTGCTATGATTGATTTAATTTGCTTGTGGTTATGTTGATGTCCTTTGGTGCCCATAATATGAGCACGTGCGTGGATTACACCATAGGGTTAGTTTTATGTTGATAGGATTACGTATTGGAGGGCAAGAGTGACAAAAGCTTCAACCTAGCGTAGAAATTGATGCATACGGGATTGAAGTGGGACCAATATATCATAATGCTGTGGTTGGGTTTTACCTTAATGAACGTTAGTAGTTGCGGATGCTTGCTAATAGTTCCAATCATAAGTGCATAGAATTCCAAGTCAGGGATGACATGCTAGCAGTGGCCTCTCCCACATAAAACTTGCTATCAGTCTAGTAACGTTGTCAATTGCTTAGGGGCAATTTCGCAACTCCTACCACCACTTTTCCACACTCGCTATCAGTAACTTAATTGCCTCTTTATCTTAACAGCCCCTAGTTTATTTACGCGTTCTTTATATTCTTGCAAACCTATCCCACAAAAACTACAAAGTACTTCTAGTTTCATACTAGTTCTAGGTAAAGTAAACGTCAAGTGTGCGTAGAGTTGTATCGGTGGTCCATAGAACTTGAGGGAATATTTTTTCTTCCTTTAGCTCCTCGTTGGGTTCGACACTCTTACTTATCAAAAGAGGCTACAACTGATCCCCTACACTTGTGGGTTATCAAGAGTATCCCCATGTATTTATGTAATGGTATGATGTAATGATATCCATCTTGCTAAGCGCCCGAAATGTGGTTGTGCCCCAATCAAGAGTGTATCACGTCATCGGGATAGAATCGCATCTTGGGCGTGACAAGTTGGTATGAGAGCCTCGACCGACCATAGGAGCCCCCTTGATTGATCGTAGTCTGGCCGTTGTCGAGTCTAGAAGAAAACTATTTTTGGAGTCTAGTTATATCGGAGAGTAGGAATTCTTTTTACTCCTCAACCCCTGTGTCGCTCTGGTGAGGAATCTTGATGTAGGTGCTTCGAATTACTCCTCTTCCCCTTCAAATTTTTTACGATCACGCGGTTAGTTTTTGTTTGTTGCGATGTCAGCCTTTTGTCATCCGGTGCAAGTCTTGTCAAGTGTATTCAATCCTCTTCGTCTTTTGCAAATTCAAACCATAGTTCTTTCCTACCGACGTCGTTTTCCCCGTCCGAAGTGGTCTTTCTTTTTCCCACCCACCAACCCTTTTATTCTCGGAATTGGAGTCCGTAATCGAGTATCCATCCTACTCGTGTGAAGGCCTTGCTCTTTTTCCTCAATTATTTCAACTGGTGAATTCTCGTCTCGTTCGACATTATTCATCTCTTTTCTTCTCCGGTGGATTCAATTCAAGTATTCGGTGTCGATCATATCCTTTTCCCTTGGCTCAAATGCTTCACCTTGCTCGTTCACCTCTTGCCTTTAATCATTTTGGAGTTCCGAAGACATCTCAGGAGATTCGTCTGACTTTCAATTAATTTGAGGTTGTTACCTCATTCGAGTCTTTCAATCGTTCCAGTGCATCATCTCCTTTTCAATCCTTTCAACGGTGTTTTCTCTTCGGTGGGCTCATAACCCACAGGTCTTTTTCCTGGATCTTACCTGACTCTTCTAATTTTTCCGGAGTAGCTCTCATATTCTTTTCAAAGTGTGACGTAAGTATGTATTCCATCAGTATTATGCCGTCTCCAAGATTGCTTTCAAATTATTTTCATGCTTGGTTCAACCTTTTCGCTCTTTTATACTTCCGAAGTATCTCAATAATTTTGGTGGTGTTTCTCGTCGTCATTTGAAGACCGAAGAAGAGTTCCTCTAAATCTTGTTCGTTCTTATGAAGATTCGTGGTTCTAGCTTCACGTTATCCTCTCGAATTATTTTGTTTGTCATAAATTATTTTCCTTACCCATCCAGAGTATTTCATGAATTTTGTCAGTTGTGATCCTCCAAAGGCCTTCATTTTAGAAGATTTGTTCGTTCTCACTTTTCAACTTTGTCCTCCAAATATTCTCCATTGATGCCTCTTCGTTCGTCTCACATTCTTCCGGTGCTTCGTTCAAGCATTCTTTAAACCGTTCGCGATCTCTTCGTTCTCTTCTATCTATTTTCCTCAAGCTCTTTAACTGTTTTCTAATTCTTCCGGCGATTCATTCTCTTTTCCTCGTCCAGTTTCAATTCTTACGGTGGTTCATGAAGACTTTCTCAAGTTTGAGCTATATCTATACTTAAACATTTCAACGCGAATAAGTGATATGCAAATCCATTGCTTCTCATCAATTTAATTGGTGGAGGATAAGCATAACATAATTCTTATTCTTCTTTCACATTGATTAATTCTTTCCTCCGGAGTTTGTTCACGATGAATAAATAATAGCCCCAAGTGTGTTATCTTTTCTTTTCGGGAGTTCAAAGTTTCCTCGGCCATCTCGTCGGAACATCCATCTAAATCATCGCACGGCTTTAATATTATTCTTTTCATCCGTCAAAGCTATCTCATCATCCTTTTGTCACCGGAGTTCTTCATGGTGGTTCTTCATGATCTAATTCATTCATCAAGTGTTCATCATAATTCTTGTGGAGCAGCTCAAGCATTATTCTTCTTGCGTCTCAAAGTGCAAATAATTCTCCGTATTCTTTTGAAGTGGAGTTTTGCATTTCTTCCTTCACCTCATCTATTCAATCTTTTGATTGTGGTAGAAATTCACCTCAAGTTTTGAGATGTTTTCTATAAGTCCACAACAAGCTTATTATTTTGTTGTTGATTTTCTCAACAACTCCATTTGGGCCTTTCTTTTGAAGATGCTCTTTCAATTCATTTGTGTTAGAAGTTGTCACCCTCTTCTTCGTTATTTCATTCCACTCTTTCAATTTGTCCGGAGGTATTGTCTTGTTTCTCGTCGAGTATTATCCAATCTTCTCAAGTTCCATTCATTCCATGTTCAACCGGAGTGTTGTGTAATTTTCTTATTCTTATTCCTCATCTATATCACTTAATAGGAGTGCTTTCATTGTCTCTCTTGTCACTTAAGCTCTTCTCTCATGTCTATCAACCATCAAGGTTCTCGTATGGTTCTTTGTTCCTCTTTTGTAACGATGCTTCTCAATCTCGTTCATCTCCGTTATGTTCTTTCTTTCAACTTGTTCAACCTCTCAACATTCTTTCGTTTCACTCCTTGTTCTTCATATTCCTCTTCCGTCTCGTTCCTAAGATCTCGGGGCGAGATCTCTTGTTAGTAGGGGAGTATTGTGACACCCCGAGACCGATGCGCCAGGTGTCTTCCAGTTATTCGTTGCCGTTGCCATGTCATCTTCTTGCGTGTTGCATCTTGATACGTCCAAAATGTATCTATAATTTCTGATTACTCCATGCCTCTTTTGGGTGATATTGCTATGATATTTATACACTTCCATACACTTTTGATCATATTTGGACTAACCTATTAACTCAGTGCACCCCAGTGCCAGTTTATGTTTTCTGCTGTTTTTGTATTTCAGTTTTTCCCATTACGAGAACTGCCAGAAAAATCCCGGAAAAATTATACAAAAAATCAACATTCCAGAAGGTTCCCGGTAGCCAAAGTACAGCCGGGGGGCCACCAGGGCTCCAGGCGCCCTGGTGGCGCCCCCACCCCCGGGCCGCGCCGGGGGGGCGCCTGGCCCCCCCGAGCCTCGTCTGGTGCACCCCTTTGACATATATTTAGACCGTCTCCCAAAACCCTCGAGACGAAAACCCTTTTTCGCGATCTCATCTCTGTTCCACCGCCGCCGCCGCTTCCAAGATCGGGAGCACCAGGAGAACCCTTCCCGGCACCCTGCCGGAGGGGAGGATCACCACCGGGAGCTTCTCCACCACCATGGACGCCTCCCGGATGAGTTGTGAGTAGTATCCCTTGGACCATGGGACCATGACCAGTAGCTATGTGATGTTCTCCTCCCGTTCTTGTGCTTCACTAATTAGTCCTCGTGAGCTGCCCTACATGATCGAGGCACATATGTAATCCTTATGCTTTTGCTATGATGAGTTTGCTGGGATCCGATGGATTATGAGATTATGTTCAGATTGTGTTTGAGTAATATATTTGATTCACCTCTTTTATATTTATGTTCGTAAGTAATTCTTGCATGTTCTCCGTTGCTATTTATTGCTTTGGCCAAGTAGTAGGTAGTGACTCCAAGAGGGAACGTTATGCTTGATTGTGGGTTCATGCCCCTCGATGACTAGCTTGAGTGACAGAAACATGAGTCTAGGGGATGTGTTGTTGCCACAAGGGGGACAACAACGGTGCTTGTGCCCGCGGGTGCAAGGATTGTTTACTTTACGCAAAGTTCTTTTAATGCAGTTGTCTGTTGCTTTGAGTTTACACTATGGGTGGGACTCGTAACTTAATACCAGCGAAATGTTCTGGATAGATATCTCAAGGTGGATGATTAGTAGTAGATATTGATGGATTTTGGTCTACTTACCTTGGCGTACCGCCCATGCTTTGAACCTCTACCTTTCTTGCAATATAATTAGCATTGGTTTGCGCACATAATTCTGTCAATTGCCCAGCTGTAATTCGTTTACCTCACATAGCTGTTTTATCGTCTTTTGGGAGAGAGACATCACTAGTGAACATCATGAGACTCCGGTCCATATTACCATCATTGATCACATCCACTATTTACTTTCCGCTTTTTATTTACTATTGCAATTATATCTATCACTACTATCATTTGTGTTTGATCCTTTGTAAACTACAAGGCCGGAGGGATTGACAACCTCTCTGTACTCGTTGGGAGCAAAGTTATTTGTATCTGTGTGCTAGTCCACGTTGATTGCTAATATCTAGTGATGTTAGCAGTTGACACCTTCTTGTTGAAACTGGGAGTCTCAGGGAAATCGATCCTTGGTATTACCAAGGGAAAAACTTCCGCCACACTGCATCTCAAACCTTCCACTTGGGGTAACCAACGAGGGGCGAGAAGCCATCAAGCAAAGTATTTTTGGCGCCATTGTCGGGGACTCCACTCTTCAGGATAGGGGAGTTGCACGCTATCTTTTATCTTTGCTTTTTAGTCTTGTTAGTTTACCTTTCAGTTTTCTTTATGTATTTTCACTAGTTTTGCTTAATGGAAAACAACAAAAATATGAGAGAGCTTTATAAGCTCTACCTTGCTTTGGGACATGTTGTGTTTGAAGAGAAAATTAAAAAACCTATGGAACTTTATTGTTTGCATAACAATCATGATGGTGGTGATGTTATTAGTATGCTTTCTTTGAATATCAATATTGCTAATGACATGGAAAGCTCTAAGCTTGGGGATGACACGTTTGATGAACATGATATTTTTAGTCCCCCAACTTTTGAAGAGAAAATTTACTTTGATGATACTTTGCTTCCTATATATGGTGATTACAATGATGAATATGATGTTTTCAGTCCACCTACTATTGAGGATAAAATTTATTATGATTATGATATGCCTCCTAAATACAATGATTACCATGATGGTTATGATTGTCTTACTCTCACTATTCCTAATAAGAAAGATTTTGCTTATATGAAGAGTAATGACACTTTTTTGCATGTGGATCATGGTAACAATGCTTTATGTGATGCTTATATTGTTGAGTTTATTCATGATCCCACTGAAAATTATTATGAGAAGGGAACATATGCTTATAGATATTTCAATGATATCAAGTTCTCTCTGTTTATGTTGAAGGTTTTGAAGCTACACTTGTTTTGCCTTCCTATGCTTATGGCTTTGTGCTTCATTGAATTATTCTATTGCAATATTCCTATGCATAGGAAGCATGTTAGGCTTAAATGTGTTTGGTATTTGCTTCTTGATGCTCTCTTTTGTTCTTCAACTCTTATTCCTACGAGAGCATCATTAAAGTCTTAAGCCTATCTTTATGGCTATAAAGAAAGAGATTTTGGGAGGCAGCCCACAATGAATAAAATTCTATTTTGCTTTTGTTGTGTCTTGATATTGTTACTACTGTAGCATCATCATTGTATCTTTGCTTTTCAATTTTGTGCCAAGTATAGCCTCTGATTGCAAGAATGTTCAAAAGTTGTGACGTGCTGTCCAGGAAACAGATTCTGTCCTTGGATAGAAAAAATCGTATAAAATCACCAGATCATTTTTTTGGTCTGAATTTTTTCGACAGCGTGCTCTATATAATTTTCTTTCGTGCGTCTGTTTTGAGTTTTTTGATTAGAGTTGCAGAAGTGCCCCGGAAAAATCATTTACTACCTGTTGTTCTATTTTTCACAGATTCTGTCCTGTTTTGCCTTTCCTTCATTTTGCAAACCTAGAGCTTGCTTTTTCTTTGCAAAAACCTTTTGGCAATCTTGAGAAACAGTAGAACTCCAAGAATATCATTATTTCCAGCAAGGAACAATTATTTTATTATGGGTACTAACCTCGCTAATCAGATTATGATGAGTTATGTATGAAGGGAGTTTTCAAGTGTGCGAGGGAAGATGATAAAAAGATTCAGGAGTGTCAAACGCTCAAGCTTGGTGATGCCCCCATGCACCCCCAAGAAATATTCAAGGAGACTCAAGCGTCTAAGCTTGGGGATGCCCCCGTGCATCCCCTTCTCCATCAACATTATCAGTTCGTCTTCCGTTCCACTATATTTTAATCGCTTCATGTGTTATGTGCTATGCTTGGAGCGTCTTGCTTTTAGTTTTCCTTTTTAGTTTTCTTTTAGCTTTTCATAGAGAGTCGGAACTCAGCTTTCTTTATGTGGGAGAGAAACACGCTCCACTTCTACCTAGAACATAACATAGAATTTTCATGTCTATCCTTGCTGTGTGTGTTCTTTGTCTTTTAATAGCTACTATCATGCTTAGCTCTTAGTATTCATGCTTATCTTTTTAAAGAGCTTTCGTTTAGTTGGTTGCTTGAACTCTCTTTAGTTATCATGCTTATCTTATTAAGAGAGTTTGCTTCCGTTGCATTGGTTGATATGTCTATGATAAAGATGCTACGTGCATAATGGCGCTTAGTAGTTCATGTTTTCTTATGGTTAGTCTCAAATAGCTGGGTGGTACCCAATGTGTTATTGGAGTACCAACATGATCTGTTTGCCTATGATGTGGTATGGTTTAGTAATATCTTCCTTCGAGAATTTATTTTGATTGACTTGGCGTATGCTCACGCATATTTAAGACTGTAAAGAAAGTCTGTCAAGCCTTGATGATCTTTTGTTTCTGAGTAGCGATATAACTTCCATGCCTGATTCAATGTTGCTTTGTCGCTCTGCATGATTATGACCGTCATTGCTCTCTTAGTTGGTCGCTCCCAGTCTTTTGCTAACCTCCACCTGTACTAAGCGGACTAACTGCTTGTGCATCCACATTCTTTTATACCAGTTATGCCATATGAGTCCACCATACCTTCCTACATGGTATTTACCTGCCATTCCTAACGGAGACTTGCATGTACCATCTCGAAATTATTCAAAGAAAAAAAGCATTCCTATTTTGTGCCTCTGTTGTAAGTCCATGAGGAAGTAGTAGCTAATTCATAATCTTTTTAAGTTGGACAAGCTTCACCCCGGGATTGCATGTATAATGTGCAAACCCATAATACGAGAAGGAACTGGCATTGAGTGCGCTCGGCTCAAAATTAATATAACAAACAAACCCTCCTTCACGCTTTTTTCATGAGAAATGAGAAAACTTTGGCAGTGATAAATAAAGGAGATTAAGAGGATGTGATCGTCCTCATTCGGGAGCCGTTCCTCGAAACTTGTCCATCTCAAGAAGTGATTAAGTTGTCTGCTAGCATTCATTGACGAAACATGCATGATCTAAAAAAATTATTATTACCTCTGTTTTAAAACCAAGAGCTCTGGTACATGTTTTGTGTTTGTTTCCGACTACGGGTTTTCAACCTTGCCAACAAAAGCCACGGTTCGAGAGTCTCCACCTTCTTTTAAAGCACCAACTACTGAGAGCATGATTGTCATTCTGAGTGTAATGTGCATTGTCCCAAAGTAGCATGGTCTTTTGCATGATTATGATATCGTTTATTTTGAAATCATTGTATCTAGTCATCACTTAAACCTTGAAGGTGCCCCTGCATTTATGTTTTGCTTCACTAAAGGGGGCAAGCGAGATATCACTTTATCATATTTGCACACCATGTTCATTACAAATCTATTTGATGTTTCAGTATCATATTGTAAAACTTTCAGTTCTTTGTGATTTTCTCATGAGGCAACATAATTACTATAGATTCATTGTCTCAGTAAGCTTTTGTCATATGACTATGAAAAAGTCCTATATGGTTAATAGCATGTCACCACAGAAATTATTCTTGTTATCATTTACCTACTCGAGGACGAGCAGGAATTAAGCTTGGGGATGTTGATACGTCCAAAACATATCTATAATTTCTGCTTGCTCCATGCCTCTTTTGGGTGATATTGCTATGATATTTATACACTTCCATACACTTTTGATCATATTTGGACTAACCTATTAACTCAGTGCACCCCAGTGCCAGTTTCTGTTTTCTACTGTTTTTGTATTTCAGTTTTTCCCATTACGAGAACTGCCAGAAAAATCCCGGAAAAATTATATAAAAAATCAGCGTTCCAGAAGGTTCCCGGTAGCCAAAGTACAGCCGGGGGGGCCACCAGGGCTGGGGGGGCGCCTGGGCCCCCAAGCCTCGTCTGGTGCCCCCCTTTGGCATATATTTAGACCGTCTCTCAAAACCCTCGAGACGAAAACCCTTTTTCGTGATCTCATCTCTGTTCCGCCGCCGCCGCCGCTTCCAAGATCGGGAGCACCAGGAGAACCCTTCCCGGCACCCTGTCGGAGGGGAGGATCACCACTGGGAGCTTCTCCACCACCATGGACGCCTCCCGGATGAGTTGTGAGTAGTCTCCCTTGGACCATGGGTCCATGACCAGTAGCTATGTGATGTTCTCCTCCCGTTCTTGTGCTTCACTAATTAGTCCTCGTGAGCTGCCCTACATGATCGAGGCACATATGTAATGCTTATGCTGTTGCTATGATGAGTTTGCTGGGATCCGATGGATTATGAGATTATGTTCAGATTGTGTTTGAGTAATATATTTGATTCACCTCTTTTATATTTATGTTCGTAAGTAATTCTTGCATGTTCTCCGTTGTTATTTATTGCTTTGGCCAAGTAGTAGGTAGTGACTCCAAGAGGGAACATTATGCTTGATTGTGGGTTCATGCCCCTCGATGACTAGCTTGAGTGACAGAAACATGAGTCTAGGGGATGTGCTGTTGCCACAAGGGGGAAAACAATGGTGCTTGTGCCCGCGGGTGCAAGGATTGTTTACTTTACGCAAAGTTCTTTTAATGCAGTTGTCTGTTGCTTTGAGTTTACACTATGGGTGGGACTCGCAACTTAATACCAGCGAGATGTTCTGGATAGATATCTCAAGGTGGATGATTAGTAGTAGATATTGATGGATTTCGGTCTACTTACCTTGGCGTACCGCCCATTCTTTGAACCTCTACCTTTCTTGCAATATAATTAGCATTGGTTTGCGCACATAATTCTGTCAATTGCCCAGCTGTAATTCGTTTACCTCACATAGTTGTTTTATCGTCTTTTGGGAGAGAGACATCACTAGTGAACATCATGAGACTCCGGTCCATATTACCATCATTGATCACATCCACTATTTACTTTCCGCTTTTTATTTACTATTGCAATTATATCTATCACTACTATCATTTGTGTTTGATCCTTTGTAAACTACAAGGCCGGAGGGATTGACAACCTCTCTGTACTCGTTGGGAGCAAAGTTATTTGTATCTGTGTGCAGGTCCACGTTGATTGCTAATATCTGGCGCCGTTAGCAGTTGACACCTTCTTGTTGAAACTGGGAGTCTCAGGGAAATCGATCCTTGGTATTACCAAGGGAAAAACTTCCGCTACACTGCATCTCAAACCTTCCACTTGGGGTAACCAACGAGGGGCGAGAAGCCATCAAGCACATCTTTGCCATGTCATCATGTGCATGTCATCAGCATGTTTTCAAAACTTGCATCCGTTCGTAGTGGCTGAGCCCTCCCCCCCCCCGTCCTCTCTGTTGTTCATTCTGAGCCCAGACACACTCGCAGGCGCCCGCGGCACCTCCAAAATATTATTTTGTAAGTGGTCGGAAAATGTTCTCGGAATGGGATGAAAGTTGGCGTGTGGTCTTATTATAGGATAGACAGACCGCCTGCCAAACTTCGTCCCATTCGGAGTCCGTTTGATGCCACAACGGTTAACCGCGTTAACCGCCGGACCTCTTTCTCTTCGCAGCCCAGCACCCCTCCACCACAGCTCACTAGCCCATCTAAACCCCCTCCATGCTCTTCGTCGTTGGATAACGATCGCGTGGCCGAAAACCGCACCTCATTTGGACTCTCCTAGATCCCTCTACCTATAAATTAGCCCTCCCTCTCCAAATTCGCGGTCTAACCCTAGCCTCCATCTTCCTCCGCGCACCGGACATGTCCACCCCGCCGCCGGACATGTCCACCGGGCACGTCACCCGGCCAATCGCGTGATGCCACCTCAGTGCTGCTGCCGCCCCGGGCGAATCGTGGCTCGCCACGTCGCCTCCCCGCCGCCGCACAGCTTCGTCCCACCTCCCGCACCCACCAGAGCTGAGACCAGGCCCTCCGTGGGCCGAAGCGGGCCCGAGCGAGCCTGGTCTCCGTCGCCGCTCCTCCCTGCCTCCGCCCGCCTAGGTCCTCCCCGCCGCCGCGACCAACGTCGTCCGGCGCCTGATGGGCCTCGAACCCCTCGTTGGTTACCCCAAGTGGAAGGTGTAAGATGCAGTAAGTAGAAGTGTTTTCCCCTAGCAAAGATGCCAAGGATCGAATCCCCAGAGACTCCTAGGTTCAACAAGTAGGTGTCAATTGCTAACGGTGCAATTAGCAATCAACGTGGACCTGCACACAGATACAAATAACTTTGCTCCCAACGAGTACAGAGAGGTTGTCAATCTCTCCGGCCTTGTAGTTCACAAAGGGTTAAAAACAATATGATAGTAGTGATAGATAGTTTTTGCAATAGTAAGTAAATAACGAAAAGTAAATAGTGGATGTGATCAATGATGGTAATATGGACCGGAGTCTCATGATGTTCACTAGTGATGTCTCTCTCCCAAAAGACGATAAAACAGCTATGTTAGGTAAACAAATTACAGCTGGGCAATTGACAGGACCACGAACGCAAACCAATGCTGACTACATTGCAAGAAAGGTTGAGGTTCAAAGCATGGGTGGTACGCCAAAGTAAGTAGACCGAAATCCATCAATATCTACTACTAATCATCCACCTTGAGATATCTATCCAGAACATCTCGCTGGTATTAAGTTGCGAGTCCCACCCATAGTGTAAACTCAATGCAACAGACAACTGCATTAAAAGAACTTTGCGTAAAGTAAACAATCCTTGCACCCGCAGGCACAAGCACCGTTGTTTTCCCCCTTGTGGCAACAGCACATCCCCTAGATTCATGTTTCTGTCACTCAAGCTAGTCATCGAGGGGCATGAACCCACAATCGAGCATAACGTTCCCTCTTGGAGTCACTACCTATTACTCGGCCAAAGCAATAAATAACAACGAAGAACATGCAAGAATTACTTATGAACTAAAATATAAAAGAGGTGAATCAAATATATTACTCAAGATCAATCTAAACATAATCTCATAATCCATCGGATCCCAGCAAACTCAACATAGCAACAGCATAAGGATTACATAGGTGCCTCGATCATGTAGGGCAGCTCACGAGGACTAATTAGTGAAGCACAAGAACGGGAGGAGAACATCACATAGCTACTGGTCATGGACTCATGGTCCAAGGGAGACTACTCACGAGTCATCCGGGAGGCGTCCATGGTGGTGGTAAGGCTCCCGATGGTGATCCTCCCCTCCGGCAGGGTGCCGGGAAGAGTTCTCCTGGTGCTCCCGATCTTGGAAGCGGCGGCGGCGGCGGAACAGAGATGGGATCGCGAAAAGAAGTCCTATTCTGAGGGTTACGGGGAACCCTTTAAATATATGCCAAAGTAGGGCACCGGGGGAGTCCCGGGGGGCCCAGGCGCTCCCCCGGCGCGGCCCAGGGGGGGCGCGCCCACAGGGCGCCTGGAGCCCCTGTGGCCCCCCCAAGGCTGCCCTTCGGACGCAGTGTTGTTTCCGTATCGCTGATTTTTTATATATTTTTTCTGGATTTTTCTGGGCAGTTCTCGAAACGTGGAAACCTGAAATACAAAAACAGCCGAAAACAAAAACTGGCACTGGGGTGCACTGGATTAGTAAGTTAGTCCAAATATGATCAAAAGTGTATGGAAGTGTATGAATATCATAGCAATATCACCCAAAAGTGGCATGGAGCAAGCAGAAATTATAGATACGTTTTGGACGTATCAACATCCCCAAGCTTAATTCCTGCTCGTCCTCGAGTAGGTAAATGATAACAAGAATAATTTCTGTGGTGACATGCTATTAACCATATAGGACTTTCTCATAGTCATATGAAAAAAGCTTACTGAGACAATGATTCTATAGTAACTAAGTTGCCTCAAGAGAAAATCACAAATGACTAAAAGTTTTACAACATGAAACTGAAACATCAAAAAGATTTGCAATGAACATGATGTGCAAATATGATCAAGTGATATCTAGCTTGCCCCCTTTAGTGATGCAAAACATAAATGCAGGGGCACCTTCAAGGTTTAAGTGATGACTAGATACAATCATTTCAGAATAAACGATATCACAATCATGCAAAAGACAATGCTACTTTGAAACAATGCACATTACACTCAGAATGACAATCATGCTCTCAGTAGTTGGTGCTTCAACATAAAGGTAAAAGAAAGGTTAAGTGCTAAAGCTTTTTATTTTGAAAACATGGAAGCAATTGTGTCAACGGTAGTAGTACTTCATATGTGTCATGCATAAAACATCTTATAAGTTGCAAGCCTCATGCATCGAATACCAATAGTGCTCGCTCCTTGTCCTAATTAGCTCGGATCCCCATGGGTTATCATTGCATTGCATATGTTTTGACCAAGTGTCACAAAGGGGTACCTCTATGCCACCTGTACAAAGGTCCAAGGAGATAGATCGCATTTGATTTCTCGTTTTTGATAGATCTCAACTTGAGGACATCCATACCGGGACAACATAGAAAATAGATGATGGACTCCTCTTAAATGCATAAGCATATTCTCATGAGAGATTGAGGATTAAGGTCCAAGCTAAAACTTCCACCATGATGCATGGCTTTGGTTGGCGGCCCAATGTTCTTCTCTAACAATATGCATATTAATTCAACCCACGGTAAATCACCCTTACTTCAGACAAGACGAACATGCATAGCAACTCACATGATATTCAACAAAAGTGTGACAGTTGATGGCGTCCCCAGAAACATGGTTACAGCTCAGCAAGCAACTCATAAGAAATAAGATACATAGGCAACATATTCTTTACCACAATAGTTTTTAGGCTACTTTCCCATCAGCTATGTATTGCATGGTTAATTTGCTTAGTGCAGGTGGAGGTTAGCAAAAGACTGGGAGCGACCAACTAAGAGAGCAATGACGGTCATAATCATGCAGAGCGACAAAGCAATATTGAATCAGGCATGGTAGTTATATCGCTACTTAGAAATAAAAGATCATCAAGGCTTGACAGACTTTCTTTACAGTCTTAAATATGCGTGAGCATACGCCAAGTCAATCAAAATAAATTCTCGAAGGAAGATATTACTAAACCATACCACATCATAGGCAAACAAACCAAGTTGGTATTCCAATAACACATTGGGAACCCCCCAGCTATTTGAGATTAACCAAAAGAAAACCTGAACTACTAAGCACCATCATGAAAGTAGCATCTTTATCATAGACACATTAACCAATGCAACGGAAGCAAACTCTCTTAATAAGGTGAGCATGGTAATTAAAGAGAGTTCAAGCAACCAACTAAATAAAAGCTCTTGAAAAGATAAGCATGAATACTAAGAGCAGAGTATGATAGTAGCTATTAAAAGACAAAGAACACACACAGCATAGATAGACATGAAAATTATATGTAATGTTCTAGGTAGAGGTGGAGCGTGTTTCTCTCCCACATAAAAGGAATGTTGGGTTCCGACTCGTTATGAAAAACTAAAAAGAAAACTAAAAGCAAGACGCTCCAAGCATAGCACATAACACATGAAGTGATAAAAATATAGCGAAACGAAAGACGAACTGATAATGTTGATGGAGAAGGGGATGCACGGGGGCATCCCCAAGCTTAGACGCTTGAGTCTCCTTGAATATTTCTTGGGGGTGCACGGGGGCATCCCCAAGCTTGAGCGCTTGACACTCCTGAATCTTTTTATCATCTTCCCTCGCACACTTGAAAACTCCCTTCATACATAACTCATCATAATCTGATTAGAGAGGTTAGTACCCTTAATAAAATAATTATACCTTGCTGGAAATAAGGATATTCTTGAAGTTCTACTGTTTCTCAAGATTGCCAAAAGGTTTTTGCAAAGAAAAAGCTAGTTCTTAATTTGCAAAGTGAAGGTAAGGCAAAACAGGACAGAATCTGTGAAAAACAGAACAGCAGGCAGTAATTGACCTGTTCGGGATACTTCTGCAACTCAAATCAAAAAACTCAGAACTGACGCACGAAAGAAAATTATATAGAGAATGTTGTCGAAAAAATTCAGACCAAAAAGATGATCTGGTGATTTTATACGAATTTTTCTATCCAAGGACAGAATCTGTTTCCTGGACAGCACCTCACAACTTTTGAACTTTCTAGCAATCAGAGGCTATACTTGGCACAAATATGAAAAGTAAAGATACAATGATGATGCTACAGAAGTAAACAACATCAAGACACAACAAAAGCAAAATTTTTATTCATGTGGGCTGCCTCCCAAAAGCGCTTTCTTTTATGCCTTTAAGCTAGGCATAATGCATAGATCAAGTTTTATCAAGAGTAAAAGAATAGCTAGCCCGTACAACGGACTCAAAAGGTAACTTGACCTTCTTACGAGGGAAGTGTTCCATCCCTTTCTTGAGAGGAAACTGAAATCACATAAAGCAAAGCATGAGAAGTTATTTATCTTAATTTTGGGCATAATAGTCTTTTGGGCATATCATATAGTCTTTTGGGCATAATAGAAGTACTAGCTACAATATCACATAAAGCAAAGCATGAGAAGTTATTTATCTTAATTTTAATCATAGAATCCCAACCATCTTCTAGCTTTCTAGGTATGGAGGCTTCTACTCGAAGTTTCTCCTCCCTAGCTTTGATGAGAGCATTAGTGACATGCTCTGTGAAGGCAAGATTAAGCGTGCTAGTGTTGGGATCCTTAGCCATTCCTTGTAGAAAGGTGACAACTTCTGAAATACTACAATTATCAAAATCAATTTTATCATTAATGGGCAGAATTGTAGTGTCATCCTCTTTGTTTAATTCGCTCTCTATTATAAGAGTTTGAACATCTTCCCAAGTTTCGGGAAGCTTAGGAGCAATTTTAAACTGAGGCTCATACTTTTTTCCTGAAAGACCATGCCATGGGCATAACTCTCCGTCATAACTAGTGTAATCACAAGGTTTATTTTTTTTTGTAAATCCCGTGAGAGATAAGTGGGGCAATGGAAGTAGGGGTGTACTCCTCCCATTTAGCGTTTTTGGTAGAACCCATAGTAGCAAGCAAGCAAGATAACTATTTTTGTGATTTTCGATAAAAGGAACTAAAGCAAAAATGAAAGGTAAACTAACAAGACTAAAAAGCAAAGGTGAAAGATAGCATGCAACTCCCCTATCCTGAAGAGTGGAGTCCCCGGCAACGGCGCCAGAAAATACTCCTTGATGGGCCTCGAACCCCTCGTTGGTTACCCCAAGTGGAAGGTGTAAGATGCAGTAAGTAGAAGTGTTTTCCCCTAGCAAAGATGCCAAGGATCGAATCCCCAGAGACTCCTAGGTTCAACAAGTAGGTGTCAATTGCTAACGGCGCAATTAGCAATCAACGTAGACCTGCACACAGATACAAATAACTTTGCTCCCAACGAGTACAGAGAGGTTGTCAATCTCTCCGGCCTTGTACTTCACAAAGGGTTAAAAGCAATATGATAGTAGTGATAGATAGTTTTTGCAATAGTAAGTAAATAACGAAAAGTAAATAGTGGATTTGATCAATGATGGTAATATGGAACGGAGTCTCATGATGTTCACTAGTGATGTCTCTCTCCCAAAAGACGATAAAACAGCTATGTGAGGTAAACAAATTACAGCTAGGCAATTGACAGGACCACGAACGCAAACCAATGCTGACTACATTGCAAGAAAGGTTGAGGTTCAAAGCATGGGCGGTATGCCAAAGTAAGTAGACTGAAATCCATCAATATCTACTACTAATCATCCACCTTGAGATATCTATCCAGAACATCTCGCTGGTATTAAGTTGCGAGTCCCACCCATAGTGTAAACTCAATGCAACAGACAACTGCATTAAAAGAACTTTGCGTAAAGTAAACAATCCTTGCACCCGCGGGCACAAGCACCGTTGTTTTCCCCCTTGTGGCAACAGCACATCCCCTAGACTCATGTTTCTGTCACTCAAGCTAGTCATCGAGGGGCATGAACCCACAATCGAGCATAACGTTCCCTCTTGGAGTCACTACCTATTACTCGGCCAAAGCAATAAATAACAACGGAGAACATGCAAGAATTACTTATGAACTAAAATATAAAAGAGGTGAATCAAATATATTACACAAGATCAATCTGAACATAATCTCATAATCCATCGGATCCCAGCAAACTCAACATAGCAACAGCATAAGGATTACATAGGTGCCTCGATCATGTAGGGCAGCTCACGAAGAACGGGAGGAGAACATCACATAGCTACTGGTCATGGACTCATGGTCCAAGGGAGACTACTCACGAGTCATCCGGGAGGCGTCCATGGTGGTGGAGAAGCTCCCGATGGTGATCCTCCCCTCCGGCAGGGTGCCGGGAAGAGTTCTCCTGGTGCTCCCGATCTTGGAAGCGGCGGCGGCGGCGGAACAGAGATGGGATCGCGAAAAGAAGTCCTCTTCTGAGGGTTACGGGGAACCCTTTAAATATATGCCAAAGTAGGGCACCGGGGGAGTCCCGGGGGGCCCAGCCC